>SPJY01036961.1:359373-447022 GCA_005191435.1 Raddia distichophylla | reverse complement strand
AAGCCCAATAACATCTGTATCTAGCAAAAGGCAGAAGCCAACCCAACTCGTGGAGCACCGGAGGCAGTTGAGAGAGAGAGAGAGAGAGAGAGAGAGAGAGAGGAAGGGGAGCGAAAACCCTAAACCCGCACCCCAACCAAGCTCTCGCGTCGGCGATGGCGCCGTCGGCGTTGGAAAAGCTCAAGAACCTCTGGGACTCGCAGGTCAACGACGAGGAGAAGTGGGCGCTCAACTATGTCCGTACACCCACCCTCCTCCTCGCCCCTCTGCCTGCCGTTTTTTTCCTCTTTTTTTTTTTTTTTTTCTGTTCTTGGTTCGACAGGTGGTGGTGGTGGTTACAGCTGATTCGTGGTCTGTGATGTTGATCGGGGCCAAGTTTATTGTGCCTCGTACCCTCATAGGGGATCAAGGAACTAAGCAACTAGTTTTTAGTTTGCCTGATTGATGTGTATATTTGGTCTTAGATCTCGTATCAAGGTAGGCTTGGTGGAAGATTGCTAGAGAATTTTTTTGCGACCAGCGTTTCGTGTGTTTCCACTTTCCACCGACTGATTGATTAGGTTGGAACACTTGAACCTCTTTTGAGGACATTAGAATGAAATCAACCAGATACCTCCGATGGTCAGTTAATGAAAGAGAGGATGATTAAATGTACTGCTCTTCGCCAGGCCGCCTGCAACATCACTGGATAACTGTTAGGATGAACATTTTTTTGTATCTTGTCATGCTTGCGGACGGGAAAGAAGATGACCTCCCCCCTCAAAAAACAAGGAAGAAGATGAGCTCTGGTCACCAAAGCTCTTGCATAAGCTTTGCTTTGAATTCGTGCTGCTAGCTGAAAATCAAGTTATGCCCTAGGTGGCCTAGGTTGTACCTAGATGCTAGGTGTCCTGCCAGAGCGACTTGGCTGAAATCAGTGGCCTAGGTGCACCAGGACGCCTAGGCTGTGCTGGGTGGAAGGGTAGTGGCCACGAGGGAGAAAGGGTGGGCCAAGACGTTGTGTAGAAGGGGGTCGAGAGAAAGGGATCAGGGCACAAGAGACCAGCCGCGAGTCCCCTGCCAAAATCGCCGCTGAACATCGTCATCTTCATTGCCGCCGCTGCCGCCACCTTCTTCTTCACTGCTGGGCTTCACCTTCCTCTCCCCCATCAAGCTCGTTGTCACGAAGCCACTGAGGTAGCACCCCTGCTTGGCCACTACCTTTCTACCCCTCCTCCCTGCTCCCTCCTAACTCCTCCAATGCAGGCTGCCTCTCTGCACCTTCTCTTCTCCCCTGCTGGCTGCTGCTGTCCTGCACCTGCTCACCTCCTCCGACGTGCCTTGCTCCTCCTCTCCCAACCGTGTGCCTTGCCCCTCTCCTCTCACAGCTGGTGCTGCTCCCGTCATCCCCTGACATAGCAACACTGCTCCCCTCCTCCCCTGTCGCCTTGCTGTTGCCCCCATCCCGAACTGCTAACTCAGTTTACTTATTTGTAAGCTAATTTATGTATATGCTTGTTTTTAGTTTGCCTGCCAAGTACCCCTCTAGGTGCTATGCCCCTGCTTGCCGCCTAGGACAACTTTGTGAAAAATCTCCCGCATGAGTCCAAATAGAGCTCCATGCCTCCATGGTTGAAGCACAAGTCTGATGCGGATAACCGCCAGAACAGAGCATTGCTCAAGCCTCAGCTGCCAAGCTAAACACGTGGACACCACTGTTGTCGAAGGCCCTCCAAGGCTAGGTAGTCCCTCACTGCAGTGCTAAGTGCTATAAGCCTAGAATGGTAATTGTTTGGAGTGACAAATCCTAGTGTGCAACCTTTGGAGTTACATTGTTTGGAGTGGCATGTCCTCAATTTTCTCTTAACTTCACACATTACTGGAGCAAATGCTACTGTCCTTACTGTTCTTGTCTTGTTCTGTAGCAGCAATGCAGCATGGCACATGTTTGTGGTTGGTTGGTTGATTTATCTTAGTTATCCAATCAATTGGTTCATTGTTATGCTAGATTTAAGGTATTATTGTTTGGGGGCCATCCGTTGGATTCCTTCTCCTCCTTCCCTGCACTACCACATGTATTGAGATCAACCTCCCATAAATCTGTTCATACAACTTTTGCAACATAGACCACAATAGCCTGTTGTTTTCTTTTGTAATTGTTGATTACGGCTGATTGGCCCTGCAAATTATTTCTTTTTGTCTATTGCTTTCTGAGACTCAAATCTGCTTTGGCACCGTTACAACAGTGGACATAATGTAACATGCACTGCATTATATTGGGAAAATTGCGCACAATACACTCCACGGCGCGTCTCTTGGCCTACATACCACTCCACGAAACTATCGCGCTCTAGCAGCACTGCCTAATTCCACCATTATATTTTGCTTTTAATGTATATTGTCAAAGGGAAACATCATTATTTTTTGCTATTTATTTTCCTTGCTTATTTTTTTCTCATCAGTCACCATTGCCTGTAAGGGTTTAAAATTAATTGCATGGCATCGTGTGTTGCATCTGGCTTGCTTAGCTAATCAACCGTTCAAAGTGCATTGCTGTTATGTCTCTTTTACATATTTGGAAACCAACCAAATTGATCATCAGTGTTACCAGCTAGAGCAAGGCTTGCCACGTACTATACAATGTCGCTAAGCCATGGGACAGACTTCTTGGAGTATAACTATTTGTCAAAGCCTCAAAGGATAAATATGCCACCTTTTCAAAGTATTTTTAGACTTCAAAACCACACTAACAACTGAACATACTTCAGAGCTGTCTCAGCCAACAGTGGGTTATTATGATTATTTTAAAAAAAGAATTAACCACAGTTATGCTAGTAGTGATCCAACATTCTATGATCTGCTATTGCCACCACATTGGTTCGTATAGAATAGGGCATCATTTTCATTCCATAGTAGTTGCTAGAATACCTTAATGCCATGACAAAAACATATGTGCAAACATTGTACAAATGGGAGGCCAGAGATGCCTGATCCCTGTCAAAGACAAAATGTCGGGCATGTTGTGTTGTGGTCGTTGCTTTGGCATTGCATCATGCAGTGATGCTTGTACAAAACCACAAAACAACATTCCATCATGCAGTAATGCCTGTACAAAACCACAAAGCGTTATTGTGGCGTTGGTGATGCTGCTGGGACTGCAATGGAAAAACAGAATCCTTTAACTTGCCAGTTAGACTGCAACTGGTGGGTACTATTAAGTTATTCTAAAGATACTGCATTAACTACGTAGAGATTATTGAAACATTTATCTGATTTGACCTAAAGAGCCACCAGTGACCATCCTCTAAGGATTCTATCTTGTATGATGTGTGCAGTTTGTCTAGGCGTCTAGCATGCTTGTCTTGGCCATAATCACAAATATGGCAACGTAAGTGTGAATTGTGATGCAATTTAAACAGCGTGTGTTATCCTTGTAGAAAGTTGGCCATGTAGTTTCCTTGCAGAAGGTTGTGTGCTCATTCTTGCTAGTCCATATTTTAGCTAAACTTTGAGCTACATCAAAACCTGAACCAGCCACACTTGGGTCTGGAATTCAAACTTTGGCTTCAAATTAAAAAGTAGGCAGCAAGGGCAATAAAAAATGACAAAACAAAATTTCAGTATGATATATTATGGTTCTGTTTTTTGTAATCTTCCCAGCTGTTTCATGGAGACTACATTGGTTGCTAATTAGTAATTGCTCAATTGTTTGTAACTTATGATTGGCAGAAGGTGATGAAAGCTGTAGGTCTGTTTGCTGGATCCATCTTTGTGATGCGCAACTTTGGTGAACTGATGGCAATTTGAAGTTGCTTAGAGTGGTTGAGCAGCGAAGTGGTTTCTTTTCTTTTCTTTTCTGTGCCTTGTCATCAGGCTTATGGAATATTTGTACTGAAGAGACTATGGATTAATATGGTATTTCAAGCATTTCAGGATATGGTTATGGCAAAATTTTTGATATAGAACATATTATATCTGTGTTTAAGTTCGTTTTTTTGGGGCAAATCCAGTTTACCCTTGAAATTTGAGCTGTACTTAATATTCCGAAGCACCATTGGAATATGCTTACCGTCGGTTCACTAAAATCGTGTCCAATTGGTGGTTTACCCTCGTTTTTTTTTTCCATATCGGCAACCAACAAGTTCGTCTGGAACTCGTGGCTAAAGAATGGTAAGAACAGGTGCTGTTGAAGCAAGCGAGACAGCTCCATTTGTGCTCTGTTTTTGACCTGCATTTTTGAGTGAAAATCTTTTTTTTTTGCCGATTAATCGCTGAACATGTTCCAATCCTTCCATTTTATTAATTACTGTTAACCTTCACGCGATAACAAAGAAAGTCAAATCACATCTTCAAGAGATCCTCTATGGATTCCTATCCCTATATTTCTGTAGTTCCTACCTTTAAAAACTTCCTAACAATGACCTAAGTCTTTGTAGAGGGTTGCTAAATTTGCGCAGTCTTTAATAGGCTTATACCTATGTTTTGTTCGATCATATAGGTTAATTATGTTCCTTCTCAGTTTAGATCATGATAATGGGAATGGTAAAATGTAAAATTGCACCCACTTTTGATTGGATCTACAAACCCAATAATTAGTTCACACAAATTTGCCGGTAGGATCTTTCAAGTAGACAGACGGTCTTCGTGTGCAAAGTTGCCTCATTCTTCTCCTTGGATATACAAATTCAAAGGTCCACTCAAGAGGACCGATGCGAATGTGATGTGATCACCATGGACTATTGATTTGTCAGGCACGGCCGGAACTCACTCAGTGGTATTCATTGACCGCTAAAATTCTTGACTGATGCATCACAAAATTCTTCAAAAACTGACAAAAACTTGCAGTCGTTCTTGCCAAGAGGACAGATGAGTGATGACCCGGGCGACGACTCTGTAAATGGGACCATAAGACTGCCCATGCTTTGGCCAAGAATTAATTGCTTGGGGGGTGTATTCATCAACTTTATTAGTTTACAGATAAACAACGGCAGAAGTTCATGCCGTGTCTAAGTCCAGATAAGCAGGGAGTAGTATTGAATAGATTTTAGTACTCCATTCAACTTCAGAGTTTTGCTAGCTCTTAGCTGGTGAAGAAAGCAGCTTGGTAGACTTACAAGAAACAAGTCTCTCTCTTGAGGAATATTCCGAGGCAGGCTTCTTTTGCTTAAAAGCTCATCAACATTTCACGAGAAAGCCAGGGAAAGAGAAAGAGAGAGAAAGCATCTTTTGAGAAGTCGAGGTTTGCAGCTCGACTGGGGCAGGAGGACGAGAAGCGGACAACAACATGGCTTCATTTCGTAAGATCAGATTTCACCTTTCCTCTCCTATAGTTCCATTTCTTTTCTCGTTATGGCAGAACTAATTGACCTTCTCTATTCTATAAATCTTCTTCTTTTCTTTTCCATGGCTCTTCTTGGCACGCATAGATAGTATCTTTTACTGAACGCAGCATACATTTTTTATCTGAACTTTTGGTGTATGTATATGAAATACCGATTATTTAGGTCAGTAATGCTCATGGAATAATTCATATACTTTCTCCAGTATATTTTTCCATATTATCTCTAGTTTTTCAATGGCATGCTTGAATAACGGATTTTTCATGGAAAGATGATTTTCAGAACAATTAGGGTCATCAGTTTCTTAATTGCTATGATGGAAAGGACCATCCATTTTTGTGTTTAACTGATTCAGAAACTCTTGTATAGATATGTGTTGAATAATTGATCACAGGGCACATCTCTATCGTTATCCTTGTACTGCTTTTTGGAGGATCCAATGCCAATCCTGCTGCCCCTCAACAGGGTCAGCTGGATGTAAAGCACAAGAAGCCACTACAGACATTCAGACCTTACGACATTGCCCGCAGGGGTTCTAAACTTCTAATGGTGAAATGCCCGAGGAGACCGCAGCTGCCTACTTGGTAACTAACAGTTCAGTCCTCAGCTATTGACATCAAAATTTGCTAAAGGAAATTATGACAAGTTTTGAAGCATAGAAGCATATGTTTTTGGTGACAGATGAAACTCAACTGCAGCAATGCTATTGGTTTACAAATTGCAATATCCAAGTAAACTATAGGATAACACAATCACATGCACAACATTAATAAGAAGAAGACTTAAATATTAGAGCAATATCTTGGATGTTATGTCCAGATTGTTATGTAATTGCTAGAGATTCTCTGAAGACTGAAATCCATTATCTTATTCAAACTTGATTACTTGAAGATATGCATTGGTTCTTGTAGAGGGCTATTGAAGAAGGTGCAGACTTCATAGAGAATGATATACTTGCATCGAAGGATGGGCATTTGATATGCTTTCATGATGTAATCTTGGATAACACCACCAATGTCTATAATCGTACAGAGTTTGATGACAGGAAGAGAGCGTATGAAGTCCAAGGAGTAAATGTGACTGGATGGTTTGTTGGTATGTGAAATTGTGAAAACCTTGTTCTTTGTAATTCATTTTTTTCTTTGAATATACCATTGGTTATTTGGATTTTTGTTTACTTCCAGTGGATTTTACTCTTAGTGAACTGAAAACACTGAGGGTAAAACAACCCTACAGTTTCAGGGACCAACATTATAATGGTATACTTCTCTATTTATTGCTTCTTAGTTTATTGCATTATACTGCTTTAAATACTAGTCATGTTCATTTTAAAAAACTAAAAATAAATTATGGGAAAAATCTACTCATGTTAATGTCAGCCGTCATCTATTTTATGTCAATGCAGAATTACCCCATGTTTAGGAGACATCAAATAACCACAGGTCTTCATTCTAATTAACTAAAAACCACACGTTGTAGAGATTTACCTGACACATGGGCATGTGGCATGGCATGAACACACCCGTCAAGTCCAGCTAAGCAACGATTAAGGGCAGCAGTTCTTGTTGTCATCCCGTGCAGCTCTTGCATGCCTGCGCAATGTCGCCCCGTGCGCTCTCGCGCGCCTGCTCATCTCATCCTCTCACACGCCTCGTCGTTCTTGTCCCGCCAGGCTCATCGTCACCCTCCATCCCGCCTAGATCGTCGTCCTCCTCGTCCAGCCCGCCTTGCCATCCTCCTCCTCCCAGCTACATGTACCCATACCATCCATCTTCCCGATCTTCATGCTAAGAGGAGGGCGGCGAGGCGGCCAACAATGAGTAGTCGGGCGTGCTATAAGACCGCGAGCTAGGCGAGCTGGAGGACGACGATGAGTCGGGCTGGTTGGAGGACGACGACGACGACGAGCTGGCCGGGAGGAGGACAACATTCCGGGCAGCCTGCAGAACGATGACGAGCTGATCGGGAGGAGGACGGCAAGGTGCGTGGGAGGACGACGGCGATTCGAGCGAGAGGCACACGGGGCGACACACGAGCTGGCGCATGGGTGGAGAACTAAGGAGTCGCGCCATCATGGGGCAAGATGAATCGAGGGTAGCGAGGAGTTGCGCCTCTCCTGCCCTTAATTGCTGCTTATCTAGACCTGACGGGTTGGCCAGTACCATGTCATGTGCATATGTTATGACCATTTTTAAAACCGGTGGTTTGGCGTTAATTGGATGGAAGACCTGTGATCATATGAAAATAATAATCTAAACCTGTGGCAAAGTGATACAATGTTCCCTAAACATGGGGTTTTATGAAATCTGCTCTATAAATAAAAAGACCTATTTCATTGCAAATGCTAATAATGCTCTCTGAAAGCAAGAAAATTCGAGATTATCACATTCGATGAATATATCTTGATTGCACTTTACGCTGACAGGGTGGTTGGAATATACCCAAAGACCAAGAATCCCATTTTCATCAACCAGCATGTAGGTGACTTGAAGCTGACCATCTTCAGATAATCGGTTGTTTACTTCTGTCATGGAAGACTTTACAGTCTCACATCTCTTGACCAATTTGACAATATGATTGGTTAATAATGAAGGTCAAGTGGTCAGGCGGAAATAAGTTCGAAGACATGTTTGTTGAGACACTACTGAAGTATGGTTACAAAGGTGAGTACATGTCTCAAGATTGGCTCAAGCAGCCACTGTTGATTCAATCCTTTGCTCCAACTTCACTCATTTACATCTCAAACATGACAAACTCTCCAAAAGTATTTCTAATAGATGTTTCAATTACAACCCAAGATATCAACCAGGTAAAGTTTGTTAGTAAAACAGGTTTCTCTTGAAATTCATGACCACATCCTGTTTTCAGTTTCTCTCCAACGTGCAGTCATACTATGAGATAACTTCAAATGGTTACCTTGCGTTCATAAGGGAGTATGTAGTTGGGATTGGGCCATGGAAGGATACAATTGTTCCCCAGAAAAATAACTACTTAGGTCCACCAACCGATTTTGTTGTTCGAGCACATACTTTGAATCTTCAGGTGAGTGATCTTATCTAGAAATTGCACATTTTCTCTACTGCATAGATGTTGAAGTCCTTCAAGTGAGTGATCTTACATGACATTACCACAATTAACATGACGCAGGTGCACCCATACACTTACCGAAATGAGAACTCATTCTTGCACTTCAACTTCCATCAAGACCCTTATAATGAATATGAATACTGGATTAATGAGATCGGTGTCGATGGGTTTTTCACTGATTTCATCGGTAGCCTGCATAGGTACCAAGAATGGACAAATCCATATCAAAAGAAGGAAAAGAATGCAGAGGCACGACTGCATCAGATCGCCTACATGCTGAAGGATGATGGCTACTAGCTTTGTTTGGCTGCCAAGTTTATACACCATTAGTTTTCGCATTTGTCTCCTTATTGTCAGCACAATGAAAAATAACTGTCACCGTGCTCTGTGATTGTTGCCAGCAAATCACAAAAATGCTAATTGTAGACAGTCATGAATTCATTGGACCATATTTTCAAACTGCAAAAGGATTAAGACAAAGGGATCCACTGTCTACAATTTTGTTCAATATTGTTGCAGACATGTTGAGCATTTTAATGTGTGCCACATCAAGTGCAGGATGGTTTGTCCATTTTACAATATGTTGAAGACACTATCTTATTTTTAGATCATTATATTGAACATGCGCGTAATATGAAATTATTATTATGTGTTTTTGAGCACCCATCTGGTTTAAAAATTATTTTTCGTAAATGTGAGATTTATCTCTATGGCAGCCAAAGATTTTGTGGAAGATTATACAAGAATTTTCGGTTGTGAAATGGCTTCACCTCCTTTTAGATATCTTGGTATTCCTATGCATCATAAGAAACTGAGTAATTTTGATTGGAAAGGAGTAGAAGAAAACTTTGAAAAAAAATAGCTAGCTAGAAAGGGAAGCATTTATCTTCGGGGGGAGATTAGTTCTAATAAATTCTATTTTGTCTAGTCTCCCTTCATGATGTATTTCTTTAAGATTCCTCGTGTGGTGTTTAAAAAACTAGACTATTTTAGATCTAGATTCTACTGGCAATTTGATGGGTATAAAAAAAAATATAGGCTGGTAAAGTGGAATACTCTTTGATGACCAAAAGACCAAGGTGGTTTAGGAATTCAAGATTTAGACATTCAAAATAAATGTTTATTAAGCAAATGGATTTTTAAATGTTTAAATGAATATGGTCTTTGGCAATAGCTTTTTCGTTCCAAATATTTGCATTCAAAAACTCTAACTTAGGTTTAAGCACAACCTAAGGATTCCCATTTCTGGAAAAGGCCTTATGTAGATGAAACATGAATTTCTCAGGTGGGAAACTTTTGTAGTTAATGATGGTACTTAGATTAGATTCTGGGAAGATATTTGGATGGGCCACATGCCTCTAAAGTAGCAATATCCATTTCTTTTCTCCATTGCTCACAACAAAAATGATACGGTTGCTAGTGTTCTTAATAGTTCGCCCTTTAATGTCTCTTTTCAAAGAGCATTAGTGGCTGAAAATCTAATTGATTGGCAAAGTTTAGTCAATCGATTACCTAATATTGATTAGGGAGTTAGTTATGTTACTTTTGTAGTGGCAATGAAACAATTCAACATATTTCTTTGATTGTTATATTTCAAAACCAGTTTGGTGCACGGTCCAAATTGCTCTTGGTTTGAAAACTCCTAATAGTTGTTCTCACTTACTGTGAGATTGGTTTTATGGAATTTATTTAAATATAAAGAAAAGAATTTTTGTTGGAACTACATCTCTTATTTGGGCGATTTGACTTTGCCGCAATGACATTGTTTTTCATCTTCAGAGGATCCTATTGGTTACGCCAATGTGACTTATTACGAAAGAAAGATGAGCGGGGGTGCTTCGCCCTAGCTTGCCGGTTTTTGGAAGAGATAGCTTTGTCATGTTTTGCCAATTACGGATGGCAATTAAATAATAGACTTTGTAATGTTTAAGCATTTTTATGTTTTGGTGTTGGTATTATAATGTCCTTTTTGTTTAGGACTATTTGACTTTTGTATGCCGTATACATTTTCAGATGTAGAGGCTAGATTAATTTCCATTATCGAAAAAAGTAGACAGTCATGAAGTTAGATAAACCTTCAGAAAATTTGAAATTGCTGCAGTAGTATAAATTAATAAATGCATCTCTGTCCTAAGTAGATCAAGCAAGGATCACTCCGGATGAAAAGCACGTAGGTGCCAATGTTTTTGTTCATGTTGACCATGGTCCAAAATGTATAATAGGAAAAAAGAAATGAGATTTTTAACTTTGCACTGAAATTGTATTCGACCATTGATGTAGTTGTAGCAAGACTTGATCAAACCCGGACTGGGTCAGGTTTCGAGCCGGGCTTGGAAAAGTTCAATCCCGCGGGACCAAGCCCGAACCCAGCCCAACCCAAAGCCCAAAAGCCCGTCCCATCCATGGTTGATTGCGTAATTTTGTCGGGGCCGAGCCCAGCGGCCGGGCTTCAAATCGAGGCCCGAGCCCCGTCCAGTGCACTAGTTGGGTCGGGCTACCCATGAGCAGGTCTAGTTGTAGCTACTTATTAACGATCTATGATGCACCCATACAGATACGACGACACCGCGATAGCAGGATTCACCGTTTTTCATAAAAACTTGATGCACCGGTATTGCTATTTATATTAACTACACCCTTTTTCTTTCTGCAAAATTAATGCCGCACGGTTTTTTTAAAAAATGGTTACCGCTAATTACGGCGATGTTCTAAGGGCATGTACAGTGCTAGAGACAGTTGTTGTCTCTGAAGCATTGCCATGTCACTTAGAGATAGCTCTATAGACAGTGCATACAATGGGGGTGTGTATAGAGCTGTCTGCACAATTATTTAATAGTTGCATTGAATTTAAAAATTATGGTTATTAAGGGGCTGTAAATTTAAAATGAATTTTTTTTAAAAAACAAACAATAGATAATAAAAAATTCAAAAATAAAAATTTATTTTTTTTGAAATTTATATGGCATGTGTGGTCTAGTTTTATTTGAAAAAAAAAATCAGAAACTCATTTTTAAAATTTGTTCGATGATCAGAGATACTAATTAAAAGATATAGCGAAAATATGAATTAGAAAATATGCTTCGTGTGTGTGCCATGGAGCAAAAAGGACATGTAGAAGCTGCTTTGCGAGCCCAAGCGACCGTCTCTTCCTCTCTCATCCAATTCAGAAAAATATCAACGTGGCATCTGTTGTAGCTAGCTTAAAGATGACTGACCTGTAGCATTGTACATGTTCTAATATGTCCATGGTTTAAATATTTGACGGTTCTCGTAACTATTTTGTGGACCTTTGTAACTATTTATTAGTGTCCGTAACTATTTTGCAAACTCGTTCTGGACGGCCTTCCAATGTAAGGCTATTCAACAAACTATCACATATATGGATCGTAGCTAACTTGTTACTTCTACTTACAGAAAACTAGAGTCACAAAATCAACAAATAGAGCAATAGTCAAGTTCACCCTTAATCATTCTTTAGAATGAAATTAATTTTGTTCTGAACCATAGAATAGAGAAATTAATTTGTTCTAAACCTTGCTCGGTTGTATATCATGCAAAACTCTTTTCATTTTCAGTACTAATAGTCCATAAGGTGTTTCTTTATAGCTCCGAAATTCATCCCTCACTTCACCGTGATGCTGAAGACTTTGGCCTTCTGCCCCGGTCATCAGCGCACAACCAGCAGTTGAGCTCTCCTTATTGCACAGAGTCCAGGAACAGATCCAGGTCAACAGCAGGGAGGAGGGGTGTGCATCTTGACGAAGAAGCAACGACTATGATGAGGATCACCATAGTGGGAACTGGGAAGAGAATTTTTGTGTCTTCTTCATTGGATGGTGATGAACTGAGCATAAGTAGGTCCAAACAGGGTTCAAGGAGACTGCCCCTTGATTCACAAATCACAATCAAGGCAGGCTGAGCATTCCAAAAGACTTTGGTCTTCCATCCCGATCACCAGCGTGCAACCAACACTTGGTTCTTGTGGGCTTGTGGCACAGAATCCTGGTCAAGACCAGAGAGAACTTATCATGGGCGTTCTGACAGAGCTTCAAATGACAACGACGAGGATCACCGTAAAAGGATGTGAATGCGGCCGTCCTCTTCAATGAATGGTGATAAACAGAGTGGAGAGAGGTCACCGACACAGTTCCAGGAGTCTTATGTCATGCTTCAAGGGGCAGTGAGCTGTGCGAGCAGCGGCGGCGAGTTGGGGAGCTCCGGCGGCGGCGGCGGCGCTCCGGTGAGAGAGAGCAGTGGAGGAGGAAGGAGGAGGAAGAAGGAGTGGAGAGGATGACATGTGGGCCTCATATGTATTTAATGTATTTCTTGCGTATTTGGCTCTCGTATAAAATGGAAAATATCCGAAAAAGCCTCACAATGACATTTGTGATATATAGTTGAAAACCAGTGGCATATATAATAATATCGACTTTGTAATGGTAAATCCAAAATAAGCGAACTTTATAATGGTATGTTTGAAAAAAAAAACCCTAAAAAAATCGAGGTTTTGGCTGGACGAGAGTCGAGGGCAAAATAGTCAATTCACGTGCGGAAATTGGGCTAATTGATTGAAAAATAAGGTGAAATGACCAGAATATCATAGAGATAACAAATTCATGCGTACCATGTTAATTCATGGACGTAAAGACCGGTTAAATTAATTTCGTTTGGGTAAAAGCCATCGAATTGGGTGGTCTATTGAAATCTCCCCATGAATTGAGGAGAAAATTGGATTTTTGCCCTAAAGTTGATGTTTGTTGGTTTTTTGCCCAAAGTTGGTGTGCTTTGATTTTTTTGCTCTGTGTAGACCAGCTGGGGATTGTTTTTGTCCACAGAGTGTTTTCTAAAAAATTGTGCCCCAAAGTTGATGTGTCTTGATTTTTTTGCCCAAAATTGGTGTGCTTTGGTATTTTTGCCCTGTGTAGACCAGCTGGGGATTGTTTTGCTTACAGGGGATTTTCTAAAAAATTGCGCCCCAAAGTTGATGTGCCTTGGTTTTTTTTGGTCCAAAGTTGGCGTGTCTTGGTATTTTTGCCCTATGCATACCAGCTGAGGATTGTTTTGCGTACAGGGGTTTTTCTAAAAAATTGCACCCCGAAATTGATTTGCCTTTGTTTTTTTGCCCAAAGTTGGTGTGCCTTATTATTTTTGCCCTGTGTAGACCAGCTAGAGGATTGTTTTGCGCAAAGGGGGTTTTCTAAAAAATTGCGCCCCAAAGTTGATGTGCCTTGGGTTTTTGGCACAAAGTTGGTGTGTCTTGGTATTTTTGCCCTCTGTAGACCAGCCGGGGATAAATTTGCGCACAGGGGGTTTCTAAAAAATTATACCGCTTAGTCCTAGGCGCGGTGGTGTAGTATGCCGCTGGCCTCAGCGAGCTCTACCTGGAGCGAGCTCTGCCTGGAACGTTGAAAGGATCGCTATGCTGCCTAGAGGGGTGAATAGGCGAATAAAACGAAATTGCGGAATTAACAAGCTCAAACAGTGACCAGCACGTCGAATGTTCCGATGCAGGTCGGATGTTTCGATCTGGTCCAGAGAGCCCTGCGTCGGATGTTCTAATCTGGGTCAGATGTTCCGATGTACGTCGGATGTTCCGATCCTGGTAGTACTGGAGATGACTAAAACCTGCAGTAAAAACTGATTTCTCGCAAAACGAAGATTAGATCTACTAAAGAATATTTAGAACAAGCCAAAACCAAATACTCAAGACCAAGACGAAGAACAAGTCGATTTTTGTTTACTGATGTTCGGATCCTTCAAGAGAGATTCTACTCACCGTTAGGGAGGGCACAAATCCCGGATCACCAAGACCCTAATCCCCTCCCAGCGATGCACACAGCACTCACCAGCTTTCACTAGATGAATCTTTTTCCTTACGGAGGCAGATTCACACCTTCACAAACTTCGGAGGCACACCACACGAAGATCGGCGGCTCACCGATGACACCTAGCCGTCTAGGTGCCCTTCAAGCCTCCAAGAGTAACAAATGCGACGAAGAAATTAGAAATCGCTAAGTGCTCAAGAATTGGATGACTCTAATTCGTGGAGCACTTTGGATGCCTTGATCTATCTAGATCTAAATCTCACAAGATGAACAAGAGAGACAAAGGCTAGGGTTCTTGAGAGATGATGAAGAATGTGAATTAGGATCAATTCAGGATGTAATTAGAGTGTGTAACTTTTTGGCCGGTGTTAGAGAGGGCTTTAAATAGAGAATCCCGAAAAGTAGCCGTTGCTGCAGATAATCCCGCATCAGATGTTCTGACCCACGTCGAATATTTCGACAGTCATCGGATGTTCCAACCCACGTCGGATGTTCCAATGGACTGCTCATTGGATTGCATGAAAAACAGGCAGACTGGATTCATCATCGAATTTTCCGACCCACGTCGGATGTTCTGATGGTGTAGGTTTTGTATAGAGTGTATTTTGAGTGGAAACACACACGAATTTCGAGATACCTATTTTGAGCACTTAGAAACCATTATATGCTTCTCCATTGCATCCCTCTTCATAGCACGGCATACCTATGACTCAATAAATAAAGATTTACAAACAATTACTAGTCTTGATGCCTTGTTGCAATATATCCATATTTGAGGGGTACACCATCACATTTAGACATGTACCTCAAGAATTTAACCTGTATAACATCTATGTACATTTCTCCAATAGAAAATATTAGCTCTATAATTGTTAATCATTAATCACCAAAATTACTTAAGGGCCTAGATGCACTTTCAAACGTATACGGAACCCAAGAAAGAATCAAAAGGTATTTTAGCAATGATTGCAGTTCTGAACATTAGCAGAAGAATACATTGCCTGCTTCACCTTCGGTGTCTAACTTCTACATTGGGAGACCTTCGGTGTCTAACTTCTACATTGCCTCCCACATTAGTGTTGGCAACCGTTTCCTCCTCGCTCAAACCAAGCAAAGAAGACATCTCCTCCTCGGCCATGAAAACATTTAAATCATCCATGCCTTCCTCGGACATGGGAACATTGCAATCATTCAAGTCTTCCTCGGCCATGGGAACATTGCAACCATCCAAGTCTGTGCCTTCCAACCCCAAAGGGTCTAAGTCTTCTACTATTTCAATACTTGACCAATCGATTGAACTAGTTTCGTTTATTGACTCAACTACATGTGAAATGCCCAGAAATGAAATTCTAATGAACAAGTTGCATGACAATGAAATCAAATGCACTAATATTTGATCATTCATTTGAAGGAAATTACAGGGCCATGTTCAGCGGAGGACATCGACGGGAGGGTGCCAACGGGAGGGTGGCGTGGCCATGGCCTGCGGCAGCGGTAGGGAGAGCGTAGCCATGGCTGTGGAGGGCGGCGCGGCCATGTCTCGCGGCAGCGGCGCCTCCCAGCTCTCTCCTGTTGTGCGCACTGAGGAAGAATGGAGAAACAAAACGGTGCCCCCTTGGGCATGATAGAAGATGTGTCGATTTTTTAGAAAATCTCCCGTGTTCAAAACAATTTTCAGCTAGCTAGCCTACGCATGGCAAAAATACTTAGGCACACCAATTTTGAAAAAAAACACACTCCGAATTGAGTGTTGGCCGAAGAAACCGAGAATCGAGTGTTGAAAACTCTCTCCGACGCCGCCGCTGTCATCTGGTTCCCGAGAACCAAAAACAACTATATGCAACTACTATGAACTCAGCTCTTTGAGGACACCGCCACCTGGTTGATAGCCATCTCGCGGCGTGCACGCGTGTTCCCCACCGCCGCCACCTCAGGTAATGCTTTGTGAAGATGAAGCTAGGAACAACACCGATTCGTGGAACGCACTGAAGCTGTTTGCTGAAATGCCTCTTAGGGCGGTTTGTGTTTCTGATTTCTTTTGCATTGCCCGATCATCCTCAGATGGAAAAAAGGAATTCTCTGCTTTAAATTGGTTCCTGTTGTGCACAAATGGGTTCATACATGTTGTCTTGAGTTCATTATCGACCCATCCCTTCCTCTTACATTTAGAGCCAACTTACATTTAGAGCTTGTTTGAATCTAGAGTTTTATTAGAATTCTCCTTAGTCGAAGTGATATGAATAAAAGACACAGTTTTCTTTAAACACGATATTTTGAATTTTGAGAGAAACAATTTATCGTGTTCACCAGAAGACCTGTTTCTGGTATCAGCTCTAGCGTATCACTATTTTTTCAATGTCTCGTGCTGCTGATTTCCTGCCAATTCTATCTGAGCTCTACAGCTTTCTAATGTCTCGTTATGCTGATTTCCTGTTGGGATTTAGAAAAAAGCCAGGCACAATGTATAGATTATACTAGCTCCTACAGCTTTTCCAGTTTCTCGATACATCAATTTGCTGTCTTCCACTGATTCTATTCAGATTTAACATGTTTCTGTTATTTATTTCTCATTTTCAATCACTAGTGGTATTGGATATATGCTATTGTAGTTTTTTCTCTCTTGGGGTGGCATCAGTTCCTTTTCCATTGATTTTAGTTATCATTCCAGCTTATGGAGTTGATAGTAGCGCCATCACTCTCCTAACTATACAGAGATGGGAGATCTTGAATCATATGGCATACAAATTTGGGAACCTTGATAAGGCTCATGGAAAGCTAGCATTGAAGATACTGGGTTCTATTGTGCAACAATCAGGTTTGGACCGAATTGTCCATATTTACTGCATGGTGGCTCATATCCTCATCCAAACTGAGATGCATTCAGAAGAAATGTCAGTGTTAAGGCATCTTTCCATGACTGAATTCTCTTGCAGTGCTATATTTAGCTCCCTCTTGCGGACCATCTCACTTTGTTATTGCAATCCAATTGTATTTGACCTTCTTGTCAATATGTATGTGAAGGAAAGAAAAACTCTTGATTCAAGCGTAGCTATTACGAGAAGCAGAAGAAGGACCCGCGCCGTCACGAGGAGTAGAACCCCTCATGGGCGGAGTCGCAGAAGCCCCATCTGGAGAAGCCAGTCCAAGGTAGGGAGTGTGCTTCACATCCAGCACAATCTTGAGACCAGTGATATGGATGATCATGCTCATCAGATAAGGAGCATAAGGGCAGCTCCTCTTTGGATCACAAGCGCTGATTTTGATCTCACCCCAGATGAAGTCCAGCACATCAAAAGGACGCTCTCGCAAACCAATATTCAACAGAAGTTTGCGAGAATAAGACAGAACACGGGATGCGTCACCTTTTTTGGGAAAGAGTCTTGCGGAGGAGGCGATTGAGCACTTGATAGAAATGTTGCATGGTGTCAGTCGCTCCAGCCTTAGGAGGAATAGGCCCATCATACAAAAACTTCCGCTCATGATTCTTCAGAGCATCCATATTGTGGATCTGCTCCATGTTCTCTCTGGTGAACAGCTTCAGATGATGGCCAAACTCCTTCTTCGTGAAGTGGTAGAACATGGAGCACAACAGGAACCAGAAGATGTCGCTAGCGACATCCCCAGCAAAGTACAACGTAGCGTAGAACTGGCAGATCACTTCATCATTCCAGTCATGGTGAAAGCTCATGCGATTAGTCAACCCCATGGTGTCGCAAGCAGATATCACTTCATTGATAACCGGATTGTTTGCCAATGCCATACCTTCCCAATCAATGAATTGCATACGCATAACTGGGTTCTTCTTTCGCACAAAGGCAACATCATAGAAATCTTGATGAAAGAAGTTCCAGAATCTTTCATCAGTGCCTTCTTCCTTCTCATACTTCAGGGGATCCTAAACCTTGCGGTGTTGGATCTCCTTGACATCCGCAACATAATAGCGAGGAATCTTCGGAGTAACGTTCTTAGTGAAGGTCCTGGTTGACTTCCTTATCAACAGCGGACCAATGGGATCATGGACATTTGCTTGCTTCCATCGAGCAATTCTCTCATGATAGTACGTGGGATGCTCATTGCGAGAGGCGGAAGGAAGGGCGGCAAGTGAACTTGAGGTTCTTTGCTGTTTAGAGGGATTGGCAACACCCTTGCCTTTGGGATCATGCTGAGAGGAAGATATCTGCATGATAAACAGAATGGAATCAAAGAATTGCAAAGAGAATGCTCAGAATTGTCAGAAATATAGTCCACACAGTACACCCCCACGTCGGAACATCCGACAGGCGTCGGAACATCCGATGGTTGCACCGTAGTAGATAAAAAATTGCGACACCACTAAGTACAAGAAAAATGGAATTTGGTAAGTTTTGATGTGAGAAACATAATGGCGAAATTTGATATAACAACCGAGGTGTGAAAATTACAAAACCCAAACAGGTCAGTGAGTACCACGTCCGAACATCCGACAAGGGTCGGAACAACCGACGAGTACGGCAATTGCAAACTAGGGTTTGTCACATCTCCCATCAAGAGAACGAATCCGAGGGATCAACAAGTAGAGAATACTTCTATGAACAAGATAGGAGCATATCTAGTCTCGAAATCGAGTTAAAACGACGTACATTGCACATTTTATGGTTTTCATGATTTGGAACTTTACCTTCGATGTAGGAGAAGGGAGACGAGCAGAAAAGGAGCAAATACGGACGGAAAGCCGCGCCGGAGCAAGCGCCGCCGCCGCCGAAAGATCCGCCACCGCCGGAGCTTCCTCTGCAGTTGTCGCCCGAGAGGAGAGAGAGAGGGTAAAGCTTTAGGGTAGAAACTGTGGGGTAAAAGGACAGGACCCTCGCGGTTAGAAAAAAAATTCCCGAAACTGGGCCGGGCCGGATCATCCGACGGGACCCTTGCTGTACCGCACCGGAAGTTCCGACGCAGATCGGAACATCCGACGGGACTGCTTCGGCATTACACTGGAAGTTCCGACGCAGATCGGAACATCCGATCCCCCTCTTACTGGAAATGAAAGTTTTAGACTACAGACACATCGAGAATAGTTAAGATCGCTCCGGGTTGAATTTACTCATGAATGACCCGTAAGCATATCAATCAATCAAACTAGGGTCACCCATGAATAAATAGGATATGAATATCGGAAGAGCCAAATCAATCAATTTATTTATATAAACCTATATGGCTATAGTAAAATAGATGACATGATAAAAACATTTTCAATCACCAAACAATATGTGTAATAGGTCAAGTAACATTCCGAGAGTCAAGGATATTCAATTCATTCCGCAACTCGCAGAATTTTCTCTCATCAAGGGGTTTGGTGAAAAAATCGGCTAGTTGGTTTTCGGATCTCACATGGGTAATCGATATCACCTTTGGTTGAATGGTCTCTTAGGAAGTGGTGGCGAATATCGATATGTTTGTTTCGGGAGTGTTGAATAGGATTGTTGGCTATTTTTACGGCACTCTCATTATTACATAGAAGTGGGATGTGGTTGAGGTTAAGACCATAGTCTCACAGGGTTTGCCTCATCCAAAGTAGTTGAGCACAACAATGTCCTGCGGTAATATATTCAACTTCGGCTGTGGATAGGGCTACAAAATGTTGTTTCTTGAACGCCCACGAAACGAGCGACCTACCAAGAAATTGGCAAGTACAGGAGGTACTCTTCCTATCCACTTTACAACCGGCATAATTCGCATCCGAATAGCCGATTAGGTCAATGTTTGATCCTTTAGAATACCAAAGGCCAAAGTTGAGAGTTTGTATCAAATATCTCAAGATTCTCTTGACTGCCACTAAGTGACAATCCTTGGGTGCAGCTTGAAATCTTGCTCACATGCACACACTAAGTATAATATCAGGCCTAGATGCACAAAGATAAAGAAGAGAGCCAATGATAGAACGATATCCCTTTTAATCGACGTCCTTACCATTTACATTTAGATCAAGGTGACCATTTGTTGGCATAGGAGTCTTGATTGGCTTAACGCTGCTCATCTCAAACTTCTTTAGCATATCTTTCAGTACTTTGATTGGCTAATAAAAGTTCCTTCCTTCATTTGTTTCACTTGTCGTCCAAGGAAAGTTAAGCTCTCCCATCATTGACATCTCAAAGCGTTTAGTCATTAACCGACTAAACTCCTCGTAAAAATTCACATTAGTAGATCCAAAAATAATATCGTCAACGTAAACTTGACATACAAAGATATCACCATCTACTAGCTTGGTAAAGAGTGTAGGATCAGATTTACCCATTTCGAAACCTTTTCTTACCAAAAACTCTTTTAAACACTCATACCATGCACGAGGTGCTTGCTTCAACCCATAGAGCGTCTTATTGAGTTTGTAGACGTGATTTGAAAATTTTGGATCTTCGAAACCCAGTGGTTGCTCGACGTAGAAAAACTCGAAAAGTGGACCGTTAAGAAGCCCTCTTGACATGCATTTGCCACAACTTAAAACCATGGTGTGTAGTAAAAACAATTAAAATTCTAATAGCATCTACTCTTACTACGGGAGCGTAAGTCTCACCACAATCCAAACCTTCAATTTGCGTGAAGCCTTGTGCAACCAACCGTGCTTTGTTTCTTGTCACTATGCCGTGTTCATCTTGCTTGTTACGGAAGACCCATTTTGTACCTATGTCATTTTGCTTCGGTCTTTCCACTAACTCTCACACTTCATTTTTAGTGAAGTTATTTAGCTCCTCTTGCATGGCAATAATCCAATCGGGGTCCTTGATAGATTGATCTATATTGAGTGGCTCAAGAGAGGAAACAAACGAGTAAAATGCACAAAAACTTGAAAGTCGAGATCTACTAATTACTTCCTTGTTTATATCACCGATGATGTTTTTGACAGGATGATCTTGTTGAACACTTTGGCGTACACGTGGATATGCATTCGGTGGTGTAGGATCTTCATCATTACCTTCATTTGACTTGTCATTCTCATCTTTTTGAATAATTGTTGGAGGTTCGACTTGAGTTGATAAAGGGGATGAATCATCGTCTTCGACACCTTCTTGTAGTTTGACATCACCGATAGCCAATTTCTTGATAGCTTCACATGGTGGTTCTTCTTCATCTAGCACATGTTGATCAACTTGCTCTACTTGAGAGCCGTTAGTCTCATCAAATGTTACGTCACGCTAGATTTCAACCACACTGGAGGTATTGTTGAAAATAGGCGTAAAAATTTTATCCATAACCAAGCATGAAACCTTCATCAATCTTAGGAGCAAACTAAGAGCTTCTAAATTTCTTATTAAAAATATAACACTTACTGCCAAAGACTCTAAATTAAGAAATATTTGGCTTGTTACCAGTAAGGAGCTCATATGAAGTTTTCTTCAGTAACTTGTATAGATAGAGTCGGCTGATGGCGCGACAGGCGGTGTTCACGGCTTCCGTCCAATATATGTCTGATACCTTGTATTCATTCAGCATGGTTCCTGCCATCTCGATGAGGGTTCGATTCTTCCTCTCGACCCCTCCGTTTGTTGGGGGAGTAGGGAACCGAGAATTCGTGCTTGATGTCTTCCTCATCAAGATATTCTTCAACATCGGTGTTCTTGAATTCCTTGCCATTGTCACTACGTATCGTCTTAATCTTCACTTTATACTCGTTTTGAGATCTTCTCATAAACTTCTTCAATATTCCTTTTGTTTCTGACTAATCATGCAAAAAGAATACCCACGTGAAGCGTGAAAAATCATCGACAATAACAATACCGTATTTGTTACCTCCTATACTTATATATGTAATTAGAAGGAAATTACAGGGCCATGTTCAAGGGAGGACACTGACGGGAGGGTGCCGGCGGGGAGGGCGTAGCCATGGCTGGGGAGGGCGGCGCGGCCATGTCCGGCTGCAGCGGCGCCTCCCTGCTCTCGCCTGTTATGCGCGCTGAGGAAGAATGGAGAAACGAAACAGTGCTCCCCTGGGCACGACAGAAGATGTGTCTATTTTTTAGAAAATCTCCCTTGAACAAAACAATTTTCAGCTAGCTTGTCTACGCATGGCAAAAATACTTAGCCACACAAATTTTTTTTAAAAAAACACACTCCGAATTGAGTGTCGGGCGAAGAATCCGAGAACCGAGTGTTGAAAACTCTCTCCTGTGCCGCCGCTGTCATCTGGTTCCCATCTTCGGCCGCTTCTGCGTCCGTCAACGCCGACTTCCTCCTCGCCGCACTGGCCACATTCTTCCCCCAACAATGCCCCTCTCAGCTCTCGCTTCCACCCGCTGCTGCTCCACTATATGCAACTACTATGAACTTAGCTCTTTGAGGACACCGCCGCCTGGTTGATAGCCATCTCGCAGCATGCAAGGAGATTGGTGGTGCTCCCCGTGCGAGCGCCTTCCATGCCGCCATCGCTAGCGTCTTCCTCCAACCACTGCAGGATCATAGGCTTCAGAGCGGCGGCCTCCCACGCACTCCATTCCTCCCGGCTCCCCTCCCGCGCCTGCCCCCCTCTTCGCATCAGGATCGGTGCCCGCGTGCTCCCCACCGCCACCACCTCAGGTAATGCTCTGTGAAGCTGAAGCTAGGAACAACACCGATTCATGGAAAGCACTGAAGCTGTTTGCTTAAACGACTCTTAGGGCAGTTTGTGTTTCTGATTTCTTTTGCATTGCCCGGTCATCCTCAGACTGAAAAAAAAGATTTCTCTACTTTAAATTGGTTCCTGTTGTGCACAAATGGGTTCATACATGTTGTCTTGGGTTCATTATCGACCCACCCCTTCCTCTTACATTTAGAGTCGACTTACATTTAGAGCTTGTTTGAATCTAGAGTTTTATTAGAATTCACCTTAGTCAAAGTGATATGAATAAAAGACACAATTTTCTTTAAACACGATATTTTGAATTTTGAGAGAAACAATTGATCGTTCTCTCCAGAAACAATTTTGAGAGAAACGATATTTTAAACACGATATTTCTAGCATATCACTATTTTTCAATGTCTCGTGCTGCTGATTTCCTGTCAATTCTATCTGAGCTCTACAGCTTTCTAATGTCTCGTAATGTTGATTTCCTGTTCCATTGATTTTAGTTATCATTTCAGCTTATGGAGTTGATAGTAGCGTCATCACTCTCCTAACTATACAGAGGTGGGAGATCTTGAATCACATGGCATACAAATTTGGGAACCTTGATGAGGCTCATGGAAAGCTAGCACTGAAGATACTGGGTTCTATTATGCAACAATCAGGTTTGGACCGAATTATCCATATTTACTGCATGGTAGCTCATATCCTCATCCAAACTGAGATGCATTCAAAAGCAATGTCACTGTTAAGGCATCTTTCCATGACTGGATTCTCTTGCAGTGCTATATTTAGCTCCCTCTTGCGAACCATCTCATGTTGTGATTCCAATCCAATTGTATTTGACCTTCTTGTCAATATGTATGTGAAGGAAAGAAAAGCTCTTGATTCAAGCGTAGCTATTACGAGAAGCAGAAGAAGGACCCGCGTCGTTATGAGGAGCAGAACCCCTCATGGGCGGAGTCGTAGAAGCCCCACCAGGAGAAGCCAGTCCACTAGTGGTCACAAGGTAGGGAGTGTGCTTCACATCCAGCACAAACTTGAGACCAGTGACATGGATGATCATGTTCATCAGATAGAGTTTTTCCTTTCGATGAACCTTAAAGGCTATTAAACCATCACTCTTTCGAACGACATTCACACCATCACAAGTAAAAATACAATCATAATCGGTTTCACAAAATTGTAGACCCGATAATAAATTGTATTTCAATGAATCCACAAGTAAAACATTTGTAAGTTAAATATCGTCAGAAATAGCAATCTTACCAAGGACGAGTACATCACCTGTACCATCATCTCCAAAAGTAATACTCTCACTTGATTGATTGTAACAATTAATTTGAGAGAACATTGCCTTATCTCCGGTCATATGATGTGTGCAACCGCTGTCAAGTACCCAACTAGGACCACCGGAGAGATATTCCTTCAAAGTTTAACCTTTGTTCTTAGGTATCCAAATTTGATTGAGTCCTTTGAGGTTAGTCATGAGAGCCTTTGGGACCCCAATGGATCTCACCAAAGGTGCATTGTTACGCTTCGGTCCAACATGATATGCAGGCACTCTACCAAAATTATTTTTTCTAAGAATGTAAGAGGCATTAAAAGTAGAGTGAGAAACATGAGCCTTTGAGCTTTGCTCTCTCACGAAGTGAATTGGTTTAGTGAACGAAGCCACCACAATATGTGCTTTCTTGCCCTTAGGTGGAACATAGCCAAGTCAAGCCTTCTTGAAGTTTCCTCTTTTCTTGTCTAGAATCTCATCAAGTCTCTTACTCGACCTGTAAGATCTTTGAATACCATCCTCAAGTAGTCCCTTCAACTTCTCATTCTCACTAGCAAGGTCTTGCAAAGTGGCGAAACTCGTTGTACAAGCATTTACATCAACATTGTAGCATCTTGCACAACTGTTGTTCGTGGAAGAAGGTGAATCACAAGTTACATTAGGAAGAGTAGAGGTGCTCTTTAAAAGATCATCAAACTTCACTATAAGAGTCTCATGTGCTTTCTTTGCACAAATAAGTTCTTCTTTATGTAAAACATTGTTGATCTAAAGAGAGCTTGTTTTGGATTTGATCTCAGAAAATTCTTTGGTCATCTCCTCAACCCCCTTCTTTTCCAATGCAAGATCCTTCTCAAGTTGGAGGATTCTGTCCTTTTTAAGAATGAGCAAGTCTTCTCCTTTCTCGAAAAGTTTCTCTTGTTGCTCAACTTTCTCCATGAGCTCGGTCAACTTACCCATATCAAATTTTCTCATCATCTTGACTAAGTTAGAATGGCTCATATCATACTCATCATCATCACTATTGTTAGTATAAGAATTGACTAGAAATTTAGAATGTCTTGATAATACCTTAGGGCCCTTGGCCATAAAGCACATTGATGGTTCATCATCATCATCCGTCAATTCACCACATAATGATGGAGCCGGTTTTGAAATAGCTATTCCAACGCATGCAATGCTCTCATCATCGGACTCGGAGTCGGATTCGGAGTCGGAATCGGATTCCCACTCCTCACCAGTGTGAGCTTCACCTCTTGAACTCTTCGTATTTCTTTTACTCTTCTCCTTGTCCTTCTTGTAACTCTTTTCTTTCTTCTTTTCTTCCTTTTCCTTCTTGTGTGGCAATCGACAATGAAGTGTCCGGTTTTTCCACATTCATAGCATTTTGTCCTTGAACTTCTTGAAGATTTGAATTTCCCAAAACCCTTCTTGTCTTTGCTGTTATAGCCATTCTTTTTGAGAAATTTATTGAACCTTCTCACAAAGAATGCCATCTCTTCCATATTCATTTGTCCATCTTCTTCATCACTGTTTGAACTATCATCTTTTGCCTTTGACACTTTGCTCGCCTTCAAAACTATGCTCTTCTTTTTGCTAGATTGAGCCATTTCTTTAATGTCCGAAGCCTCTCGGTCCATCAACTCATTACTAAGAATTCTTCCAAGCACTTGAGTGATAATTATCTCTATCTCGGATCATTTGCATCAAATGACGATTGGTTGGAGTGATAGCCCGGAGTAGTATTGTGGACTACATGGGCCCCGGGTATCCTCTAGAAGGCTCATAAGGGAGCAGATGGGGGGGCGATCCAAGTCGGCCGATCAAGGACAGAGACCACTCGGGCCACGCGAGCCTTGAGCTCCAAGGAAGTACTCGAGGATATGATCTATCTCCATATAATTAGGAGATCGAGACATGCATATAACAGCATAACAGAATTAGCCACGTGCTATCTTGTAACTCTATCTCCCCCTACACTATATAAAGGGAGGGGGTAGAGGTCATAGGCAAGGAAGTTCATCTGTTAGAGCATACATTGTAGTCGCCTTCGTCATCTTGCATCCCACAGGTTGATCAATCATAATCCCAGAGCACAGGATGTAGGGTATTACCTCCGTTGAGGGCCTGAACCTGTATAAACCCCTGTCTTGTGCTACCATCTAGCTTAGTTCTCGATTAGCGTCCCCTCGTACAAATTCATTGCCAGCGATGACCCCCCAGTTAGTCATGAGTCGACAGTTGGCGCGCCAGGTAGGGGGCAGCGTCGAGATCATCTTTCAAGTTAGATGGCTCCTTGGAGATCGTCGCACGTCACCATGGAGTTGCGGCAATCTCTCCGTTTCGGCACCCTGGACTTCATCGCCGACGGCGTTGGCAATCTTCACCTCTCTCCTCCTGGAGAGATCTCTTCGCAAGAAGATGCGCGCAATCAATGTGACCCATTGCCCTTTGATTTGGAGAATTTAGCAAACGCCTTTAGCAGATTGACCCCCTCGTTGTTCGCCTTCGCACCTCTTCCTGAGGAAGACGAAAAAGGACTCGGCGGGCTCGATCGCACGGGCGTGGATTCTGTTCCGCCCAACAACCACAACTCAATGCCTTCGGCTGGATCTCCCTCCGGACTTGAGAGCTCCGATGCGGCCTCTGCATGGATCTCATCGGAAATTTGGACAGGAGATAACCAGTCGGCGAGCACAACAGATCCACTCGGATCAGATCCAGCCATGTTCGTGGGTGTCATCAATGCTGGCCAACTCATCGGACAGAGCGAACAAGTCAGCCTCTCTGCTTCTGACTCTAAGTCTGATGAGAGCGCTGAGGTCCGCAACTATCGTGAAGTTTTTGTCCTTGGCGCGGGTGACCACCACTCTGCCTCTCCGATCGTCGATTACTAGGCGACTGACCTCGGCACAGCGAACCCGGATCCACACCGCACTGAATACCGAGGTCGCGTACAACAGCTTTGCGCCCGCGGCCACGACGTCTAGAACGAGCTTCGCGCGGTGAAGCTAAGGGACCAAGACGTCTATACAACACCCCAGGTAAACGTCATCGCTTCGAAGACTCTCCTTGAGACAATCGCACCGCAACTTCCTGAAGGCAGCCCGTTTGCTGCAGCTCTTGCTCGAGTAACGGCAATGGTAGAGATGGCCGCCATTCAACAAAACAAGACGGTGCCCGCTCCAGCTGCGCCGACCGCCTCAACTCGCAGTCGATCTACGCGCCATCGGAATAGGGCCCGTGCCAACTCCGCCGGTGACTCCCACCAGTCGCCGGCCCATGATCTCCGTCAAGACATCGAAGCCAAGTGGCGGGAGCGTAGTAATGGTGAGCGGAACTCTCGTAGCCACCATAGCCGTCGTACTGACGACCAGGCCAATAGCCGATAAAAGTTCACAAAAATCTTACAAATATACTCTCCATTCAATATACATCACTTATACTAATCAATATCTACTAATTTTAACAAATATTACGTAAGCTCATTACCTCATAATCTTCTCCGAAATCGCCTCTCGCAGCTCCTCCCGTGCGCCCGAGTGAGTGTGAGTGTGAGTCTGAGTGGGTAAAGTGAAAAGGGGGGCGCCGGGTAGCCAATTAAAGGTCCCGGTCGCGCGACAAAACCGCGACAGGGCCTGTCGTGCGACCAATCAGCGACCGCGAGCCTTGGCCCGCGCGAGGGGAATCTGAGGCCCTGTCGTGCCCTCAAATCGCGACCGGGGGCGCTCGTGCATTCAAATTTCGACCGGACGCGGGCCAGCGCTATGCGAACTGACATGTGGGACCGCTCGTGCTTTGAAGCACCGATAGAATTATCGTCGCGAATTGAACGAACGACCGGGGTATATTTGTGTCTAATGTCGAAAACAGGATACATTTTTGCATAAAACAATAAAAATAAATATAAAAAATAAAAAATTCCTGCAGTGCTGCATGCAGTGCGGGAGGCCCAGGCGGCGCGCGGTCCAGCGTAGGCAGGAGGCAGGCGGCTAGGAGGCGCGGCAGGCTGGCCCAGGAGGGGAGGCGCGCGAGAGCCCGTGGGCAGGAAATTGAGGAAATTGAGCCCAAGACGGATTCCAGTAATTTTCACTATTTAAGGGACCCGAGAGGGGTCGTGATTAAGGAAGTTTTAGGGGTTTCCACATGTTAATGACGGCTACAAAAATTAAAGAAATTTCAGAGGTGATTAGAGAAGATTAGAGAGATATTAGAGTAAGATTACAAGAGATTTGTTTAGGAAAGAGAGGCAAATGAGCGAGGGGTTGGGTTAGGCTTGCAGAAGCTGCAGCAGGGCAGTAGACGTCGTGTGAGGCGTAGCCAGGAGCTGTTGCAGAGCAAGGTAACTCAGATCAGAGCAGATTTGTACTTCTTTGTAAAAGGATTTGATTGGGGAGGAGAGCCCGGAATCATTGCCCCGTAGATGTAGGCAGGTGCTGAACTGTGTTATCAAACATATGCGTCTCTGGTAATGTTTATCTAATCTTGCATGAGTATCTACTTTCATTGATTGCTTCCGCTAATTAGAGGTATTTAGCGCCTACGATCCTACAAACCTAATCCTAGAAGGTGAGAAATGAAAAACCAAAGCTCCCTCTCTCTCACACACCAGCCCTATGGCTTAACTAGACCATCCAACATGACTAGCTGTTAACGACAAACACTCACAGGTCAGATCATCCAAGCTCCACCCTGGATGATGCGAAAACAACGTGAACATGAAAAAGACAATGTCACCACAAATAATCCGGGGTCCACCATGCCACCACTAATCTGGAAAAGCTCTAGAGACTCACCACCACGGATGATCCGGGGTCCACCCCAAATCATCTGTGGCGACTTGCTGCTGTAGGCATGTAGAACACCATTTGCCAAGGCTAACGTGGACAATCCAGGGTAAAACCCGGATGATCCGCCCTTAAACGAACACACAAAGTAGCCTCCCAACCTACAAAATTCCTTAGATGATACAGACCCAACCTTGAATAATCCGTGATACATGCGACAAACCCTGGACGGCCACAGATGAGACAAGCTCTAGAGAACCCAACACCGTAGATGATCCCAAAAAGTTAGAAATCATCAAACCTCTCTTGATAGGCGACTTTATAAGCCAAAAAAAAAAGAAAAGACATAGACTACAAGTGAACCATCTTAACTCCCGATTCACTTCCTACCTGATCCTTGACCTTCTCGCTTGATACCATCAACACTAAATTTTTAAAGGGTCCAAGAATACCATGATTTTCCATTAAGTGCCAGTCATCATCCAATACGGTCATACTGAGAGGCCTAGATGCACTTACAAGGTGGCCTAATTTCATCGAGCCGAACTAACGAACCTGCTCCACGTGGCAAGTTCAGTTGCCAGCTGGCACAATCTTGTTGGTTTGAGTAGATGAAATTATGCCACCACCTTACCCGTATGTGCACGTGCTGGCGTTGCCCGTTGCGCTAATTTCATTCCCCACGCATTGTCGTCGCCTCCATGATACCCCATCATGCCGCCCTGCCCATCCTTCTTGCGCCGCCGCCTCGTTGGGCTCACCGACCTGTCTACCTCGCCGCACCGGCCCACCACCTCCAATATTAAAAAAGTAAATGGTTGGTTTGTCGTAGAAAGCTACACTTCTCAAAACTAGCGGTTGATCCAACATTCTATTAATGCTAGTGTTTTGACCATTTTTTTAAAAAAAATGAAAACAAGATAGCTCATGGATCTGTATTATATGATCTCTCGTCTCTATCAAGAAGAGTGGTTGACGAGAAATTGAGTACATTTTTCCCAGCCGTTGATCTTCGGACAGACGGATAGGGTGATCCCAAACGGTTTATCCGAGAAGAGAAGCCCCTCCCACCTCTCTCTCCACCACATCCCATGGAACGCGATGGCGGCGCCGCTCGCCCCACTCACCGCCGCCGCCGCCCTCCGCCTCGGCCGCCACCACCGCCTCCTCATCCTCGCCTCCTTCCGCCACTATTCCACTCCCACTCCCACTCCCCCGCCTTCCCACCTCTCCGCGCCGCCGGCTCCGCCCGCCGGCTCGCCGCCTACGCCGCCACGGCCGCGTCCGAGTCGCAGCCAGAGTAACATAACTACTTCTATATCTCTCGCTCTTCCTTCTGCCTCTCCTTTGCTCAGTACTTCGGACGTGCAGTGTCAAAAACCCGCGTTAATGAAATGGAAGCATTCCCGCCTTATGCTAGATAAAAAAAAAAAAAAAAAGTTGGTTCTTTTGCTTGCATTGCGATTCGTTTGGTGACGTAGTGGTGTTCGGTGTTGGAGCTGGAACCAGTAGTTGAGCACATTGTATAGATTTGTTGAAATGAAACGAAGATTAGTGTTGGAGCATTAGTGAAACAATAAAAAAGTAGATGAAGATTGCCATTTGGTTAGAGTTAAAAGTCTTATCTCGTTGTGTATGACACCTGTTTAGTTGATTCATGTTCCTGCTGGTGCTAAAGTAATGGGTGCAGTTTGATTATTTCCACTTGGTTCTTTCTTCAGCCAGTACTAAAATATTTTGTATTTCGTGTTTAGCATGCTTATATGGAAGTCGGACAGTAATTACGCATCATTTTGTTTTAAATAATTATTCCATACGTTATGTAATTCTTGTTCTTTTTGAAAGAGGGGCAGGAGAACTGCCGTCCTATTTCATTGAATAGCAGGAGAAAACAAAATACAAAACACGTGCAAACACGGGGGTACAACCACAGCACTCCGCTGCAACCCTGACCAAAGCCAGACACATCTCCGGCCACCGCCGGGAACACCGCCTACAGAGAAGAAAGGAGGAACGCAGCCCCAATGCTACCACCAAAGCAAAGGCTGAACAGGAGAGAGATAAAAGGTAGGGAGAAGGGGAAACACCACCAACACTCACACAACAACTAGCGACTTCTGAAGCAATGAAAAATATTTTATACCTGTGACCGGTTTATACATCTCATTCTGATTTGTACTTGTGGTTTGTCTAGTTTAGAGTCTGGTCCAACAGCCATAAGCAAGGGGCGCATCTACCATGAGACGTATGGGTGCCAAATAAATGTAAATGACATGGAAATTGTGCTGTCTATCATGAAAAGTTAAGGAAGGGTACGATGAAATTGTCCCTGACCCGGAGAGTGCTGAGATAATATTTACCAACACCTGCACAATCCGTGACAATGCAGAGCAGAAAGTCTGGCAGCGGCTCAACTACTTTTGGTTCCTGAAAAGGCAATGGAAAAGTAATGTTGTTGAAGGTCGATCAAAGTCTCTGCGACCTCCCAAGATTGCTGTTCTTGGGTGCATGGCAGAGCGACTGAAGGAAAAAATACTTGATGCTGATAAGATGGTCGATGTTGTCTGTGGGCCAGATGCATATAGGGACTTGCCTAGGTTGCTTCAGGAAGTTGATTATGGGCAGAAGGGTATCAACACGCTTCTCTCACTTGAGGAGACCTATGCTGACATCACCCCCGTTAGGATCTCCGACAATTCGGTTACGGCATTCGTGTCAATTATGAGAGGTTGCAATAATATGTGCTCGTTTTGCATTGTTCCTTTCACTAGGGGCAGGGAGAGTTCACGTCCGGTGTCTTCTATTGTACGAGAGGTAGCTAGGTGAGCTATGGAAAGTGGGTGTGAAAGAAGTAATGCTTCTTGGTTGGTCAGAATGTAAACAGTTATAACGACACTTCTGAAGTTGAGGAGTTGGAGGCCGGTAAAAACATGCAGCTTAGTGAGGGATTTTCTAGCATGTGCAAGGTGAAGAATATGGGGCTACGTTTTGCTGATCTCCTTGATCGATTATCTTTGGAATACCCTGAGATGCGCTTCAGGTTTACCTCGCCACATCCAAAGGATTTCCCAGATGAGCTGCTTTATTTGATGCGGGATAGGCACAATGTCCGCAAGTTATTCACGTGCCAGCACAAACAGGTAGCACAGCGGTGCTGGAACGAATGCGGATTTCGTATTGTGGTAAACAATTTTGTGCTAAGCAGTGATTCCAGATATTGTGCTAAGCAGTGATTTCGTATGTCATTCCAGATATTGTGCTAAGCAGTGATTTCGTATGTGGTAAGCAATTTTTAAAAGATAGTTAATGCTGACTTACATTGTGAATCAACTTCTATTTTCTTTTCTCTTTTTCACAATCACAACTTTGACTCTAAAACGGAATATCTAGAAAAATGTGAATTACCGAAATGGGCGATGTGGGTTCTAAAACAACCAGCGCACTAAATATTTTTTATAAATTCATTCATTGCTCAAATGAAAAAGTTATCTACATGAAAAAGATGCGTCTCCAAATTCTCTACAACTTTCATATAGAAATAAAATTCATCCGAGCAATAAAAAATCACCAAAAAACCAAATTACTGACTCGCCCAAATGTTAGGGCCTTGCCGGGCGGCTCGTTGTGCCGGCTTCTCAGGCCAATCGGGCCGAGCTGGCACGGCGCAAATAATTTCATGCTGGGCCGTGCTTTGGGCCTCTAAAATCGAACCGTGCTCGGACCGGCCCATAAAAGCACAGCCCAATTCCTAGGACTAGCACTGAGAGATTAAAGACGCATGCATGACATGTTATTTTCAGGGACGTTACTAGAGTACAAAATAAAAGTAACAGTACGGTAATTCAAGTCGAGGGACATGTCATCAGTTAGAGAGGTACATTTTATAGAATTGTTCAACATCTTTAGCTGGAGATCAAATATATACGGAGTTAATAGAATTTTTTTTATAGAATTCTTCAACATCTTTGGCTGGATATCAAATATATACGGAGTAATAGAAATTTTTTGTTAATCATCAAATGACTGATTTTTAGAGAAGTCTCAGTCGGTTTTCTCACATACATAGATGTTTTCGTTGAATCTTTTATATGCCCTATGAAAATGTTTGATCTAGGGTCTACAAATTCCTGCGAGAGTAGTCGCCTGATGTCAAATCGATCCCAAAATAGAATATGTTCAATTTGAGACTCTTCTTTTGCACATGCGAGACTTTTCTTTTTGCCACTATTCATTTATAGAATAATTTAGAATTAGTCACTCTAAAAATTGATCATTCAAAATTAGACACCTCCTAACTTCTTGTGCTAATGACATATGGGAGATAAGACCATATGCCAATGACAAATAAGCGGCAAATTAACCCTGCATGATCAATCTTTGGAAATTAATGTACATCCCTTAGCGTCAGCATCACGCCTCCCGTCCCCAGCAACAGTGGTGTCGCAACTCTCGTTCGAGGATATGCGGAGCTACACTCCTCCACTCAACGGCGTCGTCCGCTGGTGGTAACAACGCAGGACACCGACAACTTGGCGTGGACGACGACGAGTGCCTGTGCCGACCACGAGGTTCCGCGCCGAGGCAAGAAAGAGGGCAAAGAAAGTCGAGTTGGGAGGACTAGGGAGTGGATAAGGTTCCGCACCAAGGCAAGTGTCGACGGTTGAAATATCAATCTCAAGTCAACTAAGGTTCTTAAGAAGGGGAGATAGGAGACACGCCGAACAGAACGAACAGCAATCAACGAGCAACAGGGAGACACCGGTTTTTATCCTGGTTCAGGCCTCTCGGGAGATATAATAGCCCTACGTCCATCCTTTCTTTATGCCAAAGAGGATTACAAGGTGGAACTCGACGAGACGAACAGGTCTCGGCGAGATTATGTGTGTACAAAAGAGCAATATGTGATGATCAAGTGTACGTCTAAATCGTCCCCTCTACACGCCGTAGGGGCTCTGTTTATATAGTGTTGAGGAACCAACCTGCCGAGGGATAATCGGGCCAGGCTAACTACGAGATCGTAACGAACTCATATACATGCCAAATTCAACCTACGGTAGATAAGGTAAACTCCAAGTCTTGGGGATCACGACTCCTATCTAATCCGGGAAACCAACGTCCGGGTTTACACATAGCCGTGCAGAACTCTTGTTCGAGACGGACTCGAACAGGTATCCGTTCGAGTCGGACTCAAACATGAATCTTAGGCCGTTACGCACCGTGCCAGCCAGAAAGCTGTTCGGCAGGATGCACATGGGCCTAATAGAGCCTTCCAGGGAGCCTGCCCTTGGTAAGCTGTTTGATTGGGCCGTCAGGGAGTGGGCCATGGCAATGGGCCGTAATTTTATCCCCGACAGGCCGGTTGAAGATGGAGACCACTCGGGTTACACGCGCCTTGAGCTCCAAGGAAGTTCCTGAGGATACGATCTATCTCCATGTAATTAGCATATCAGCACATGCATGACATGTAACAGCATAACAGAAGAAGCTACCGTGTAACACGTGCTATCCTGTAACTCTATCCCCCTACACTATATAAGGGGAGGGGGTAGAGGCCATCGGCATGAGACATAGAATCATCTACAGCGCACGGCATCATCTTGCATCCCGCATCTTGATCCACCATATAATCCCAGAACACAGGAAGTAGGGTATTACCTCCTCCGTTGAGGGCCTGAACCTGTCTAACCCTGTCTTGTGTTACCATTTGGCTTAGTTCTTGATTAGCGTCCCCTCGTACAAATTCATTGCCGGCGGTGACCCCCAGTTAGTCACCATTCGACAATATCAGTCCATATACAACGAAGACATCATCAATGATGGGTTTGCCATGATACCGTGTAGCAAGTACTAAACATTTGTAGCGAATAAAGTATATAAGAAAAAATAGATAAATAGTAAAAAAATTAGTAGATACTACCTCCATTCATAAAAACAAGTCGCCATTAACTTTTAGACACGCCTTGGACCATTCATTTTATTAAAAAAACTACGTACATTATCACTTATTTTGTTGTGATTTGTTTTTATCATTAAAGCTACTCTAAGCATGATTTATATTTACGCATGTTTGCACTAAATTTTTTAATAAGACGAATGGTCAAAAGCGTGTCCAAAAGTTAACGGCGACTTGTTTTTATGACCGGAGATAGTAGAGTTTTAATTAGAATGTCATTGGAATGGGACCGGTTTGACATCAGACTTATTTAACTCAGTCGATTTTTTTGGTCGTAGATCAGACATCTTCGTAGGGCACATAAAAGATCTATTAGAATGTCATTGGAATGGGACCGGTTTGACATCAGACTTATTTAACTCAGTCGATTTTTTTGGTCATAGATCAGACATCTTCGTAGGACACATAAAAGATCTAATGAGAGCATTAGGTATATGAGAAAATCAACTGAGAGTTAAATAAGACTTCGTCGCCTTCGCCTGATGATTAGCTAAAGCGATTTAATAAAGCATATATAGTCGTCTTACTCGCGGTCACTGTTGCAAGTTGCAAGTCGCTACTGCAACGAACTAGGGAAGGCTGCTCCAAGTCTCCAACACGGAAAAAAAGATCAATTTCTGCATTCATTCCTGGACGGTCACAGCACATAATTTTCTAGCGAAATATAGTTGAGAATTGAGGACGACTCCATTTGGCTTAGTTAACTAGCTAACAGCTTCGACTTTTTTAAAATAAATCAATTGACGATCCAAGGAAGCCCAGAAATAATTGCATTATGCATGCGAGGCAATACTAGATTCACGAGCTAACGAGCCATTAAGATAGCCAGCGCGGGAATTAATCCTCGGGGCCAATCAGCAGCGCAGCGTCGCGAGCAGGCAAGACCCAACGGCGGCGGCGGCGGAGCGGATAAGGGAGGCAGCGACGTGGGGGAAGGAGAGAGCACAGACAGCAACGGCATGGCACGACGGGCACAGAAGAGGAGACGGCTGCGGCGAGGAGAAAAAGAGGAAGGGAGGCGGCGCGAGCGGCGAGCAGTCCGGAGCCGACGACGATAACACCAGCAGCGGTGGGGATAAGGGAGGCGGCGGTGTGGGGGAAGGAAGAGAGCAGGGACAGCGACAGCATGGGACGACGGCCACGGAAGAGGAGGCGGCGGCGGCGACGAGGAGGAAGGGGCAAGGGGGAGGCGGTGCAGGGAAGGCGAGGAGGACGCGGAGGAAGGCATGGGGAGCAGCGAGGCTAGGGTTCGATCCAAGTGAGGCCGAGTGGCAAATAATTTCATAGCAAACCCAGGTGCATCTAAAAAGCCTGAAAGGGAGCACTGCGAGGAGAGGGTAAACCCAGGGGGGTGGGTGAACGGGAAATGCCACAAACTGAAAAGGACACGGATGAGAATCTAGAGGGGCACGGTTAGAAAATCGCAAAGCTCAGGGGCCTTTCCGTAAACCGGACCACCCCGGAGGGGACGAATCGGGCAGCTGGGACGGAGCCACGCGGCTCGATCAGACGGTCGAGATTTTTCGGGCGACGTGGCCATTGCGGGGAGAAGCAGCGCTACACACTATATATAGAAGCGCAGCAAATTCCTTTCATACATTTATACCAACCGGACACATGAAAAATCAATAGCTTTGTAACAAGGTTAGTTCCGTAAAACTACTGCAAATTTACTAGCTAGCTTCTACAAAAGAATTGAATAGAAATTGGTGCTTATTTTCCTAACCCCTTGTGGGCTTTTGGCGCGTAGCGCTTAGGGGATTCCTGGCTTTTCAGCATGGCCACATCACCTATTAAATCCTCGGCCGTCTGTTCCAGCCACGTGGTTGCCAATCCGGCCATCCACATTTGTTCCTCTCGCAAGAAAAGGTTTGTAGAAAACCCACCATACTATCCGATTTTCTGTCGAGGTCTCTGCACGGTGCTTCAATTCGCTGCCCGTGGAAAATTCCGTTCACCCTCTCCATATTTTCCACAGTCCACAGCGCCATCCTTTTCGCCTTCCTATATGCAGTTATGGTTCACCGAAATTATAGCCTCCATGCCATTCCTTATATACACTGCTCAAACCTCATTCGCTGTTTTGCCCCTTTATTTGGCTGAGCATTCCGTCCCAGCGTCCCTCATCTTTTCCTCTCCCCCGTCCATGCTCTCCCTCTCCCCGTCGCCATAGAGCTGCCTCCTCCCGTCCACGCCGCTTCCTTCCGTCTGCGCGGTGCCGGTCCACCCTGGAGCGGCAGTCCATTTTCTGCCTGTGCCACCAAGATAAACAAAAACAAACAATACTACAGAAAACGATAAACCGCCAGTGATTATTTGACAGTGGTAGTCGAGCTAACTGGTTCTTAAACACTAGTAATAATCACTATCACCGGCGATTCTACGCTTTCCCTCTCCCAGCCACCATAGTGTTACCTCCTTCTGTTCGCGCCTTAGTGCAACCGATGTGCCCCTTCCTCCCGTCTGCACAGCGCCTGTCCACCGAGGAACGGCGGCCCATCTTCTGTCGGTGCCATCAAGATAAACAAAAATAATCACCACTATTGAAAATAACAACACTAGTGGTACAGAACTGTCATCACTGACAGTTCGCCAATGATTATGTGATAGTGCTAGTCGGTTCTTGAACCGCTAGTAATAATCACTATCACTAAAACACAATTTTAAGCGATAATAATGGTTTTTAAATATTTTAAGCCATCTAGGTACCGCCCACACCATATACATGACCTCATCACTCTAATCCACCCCACCGAACCATCTCACTGATGCACCATTTCTGATCTATATAGGATATGCATATCATCTTTGTTTTATAATTATTTAAATAACTCTTTGACCATCTAAATGGTAACAAAGCAAAAAAAACATCCAACTACAAAGTTGTAGATCTTCTCGAGAGCTACGGTTTTTATTTATATATATTATTTCAATCCGACTTTGTTTGAATAAATTATAAATTGTTTAACATTGTAATTAATATTTAAGCATGTAAATTTCTTCAAAGGAAAAGATTTCAACTACAAATTCGTAGATCTTTTCGAGTGCTACAGTTTACATATAAAGTTTGTTTCCATCCAAATTCATATGAAGGAATTATGAAATTTGAAATATGAAAAAATGTAAAAATCATATCACTGGCGGTTTTAGATAAGAGCTGCCCATGATAATATCCTATTAGCGGCGGTTCCTTTACAAACTGGCAGTGGTAATATTTTTAGTATCATTGGAAGTTTTTCTATGGAAAAGTCTTCCCGACGGGATCCCGTCCACAGCGCGCGCGAACGGGACAAGTCCCGGCCGTCCGATGTGGGCATGCGATGCGGGCGTCGGATTCCACCAAAATCAGCGCATCTCGTCACGTGGCGGCCAGAGGCGTTAACTAAATGACAAAAGGAACAAATGCGCGAAACACTCCAGCATTGGTCATGCCATGTGCAGTTCATTTTGATTTGTATTTGAATTTCTCATTTTTATATCTTTTTTCTAAAGTCCAAATTGCATGGAAAAAATTCATAATTCATCTAAAATTCCAATCAACCCATTTTGAATACTTTCATATTTTTAAATTTTTACTAGTTAGGAGTTAGCATTGTGGAACATACCATCAACCCTTAACCACCAATACTCGACACCCCAAACATGATACTTTTTTTGTGATATATGATATCTTTATGATCCTTTTTTTTTCCAATATCTCCATGATACTATGAAACTCAACGATACCACCAACCTGATACCATCGATACCTTTTTCCAATACCGAAACTCGGCGATACCACCGACTTGATAACACCCATACTCGAGACCCAGACCTGATACTTTATTTGTTATATATGATACATTTTTTCTGATACCTAAATAATACTTCTGATCCGAGACCTCATTTTTTTGACCTGATAATTGATGATACTTCTGATCCGACACTTGATTTTTTTTGACTTGATAGTTCATAATACTTCTGATCCGATACCTAGTTTTTGAGCCGAAACTTGATGATACTTCTAATCCGATACCTCATTTTTTGACCTGATAATCGATGATACTTCTGATCCGATACTTGATTTTTTTATTCCGATACTCGATGTTACTTCTGGTTCGATACTTGATTTTTTGATCCCGATACTCTGATGATACTTCTCATCCGATACCTCATTTTTTGACCTAATAATCGATGATACTTCTGATCCAATGCCTGATTTTTATTCCGATACTCGATGATACTTCTGGTTCGATACCTGATTTTTTGACCCGATACTCAATGATACTTCTGATCCGATGCCAGATTTTTTTGACTTGATAAATGATGATACATTGATACTTCTGACCCGATACTTGATTTTTTTTTATTCCGATACTCGATGATACTTCTGATCCGATACCTGATTTTTTTTTAATAATCGATGATACTTCTGATCCGATACTCGATTTTTTATTACGATACTCGATGATACTTCTGGTCCGATACCTGATTTTTTTGATAATCGATGATACTTCTAACCCGATGCTTGATTTTTTATTCCAATACTCGATGATACTTCTGGTCCGATACCTGAATTTTTGACCCGATACGGCGATCCTCGATGATACTTATGATCCGATACCTGATTTTTTGTCCTGATAATCGATGAAACATTGATACTTCTGGTCCGATACTTGATTTCTTTTATTCTGATACTCGATGATACTTCTGATCCGATACCTGATTTTTTTCTTCTGATAATCGATGCTACTTCTGATCCGATACTTGATTTTTTGACCTGATAATCGATGATACTTCTGATCCGATACTTATTTTTTATTCTGATACTCGATTATACTTTTGGTCCGATACCTGATTTTTTTTACCTGATAATCTATGATATTTCTGGTCCAATACTTGATTTTTTTGGCCCCATACTCGATGATACTTTTGATCCGATACCTTTTAAATGATACTTGCATGTAAATATGATATTTTGTTTTGATACCTAAAAAAATCCCAGTGAAAAAATATTTGATTTTAATTTACTTAAGAAAGAGAAAAAGACGAAGAAATTTTGTATATGAATTATAAAATTAAAAAATTAAAATACTATAAAAATGGGTTGGTTAGAATTTTACATGAATTATAAAAATTATTTCATGCGATTTGGACACCGTATAAAATAGTTATAAAAATTAAAGATAAATATTAACTGAAAATAATTAATGAAACCAACTGGAAGTAGTGAACTACGAGCATGCACACAAGTACACAACGGGGCATGTGCGGTTCTACGTGCATGCGGATCATACAGAGCGTTCGTTTTTATCGCCTTTCAGTTCACGCGAAAGTCAAGCCACCACGCTCGCGGGCGGAACGGACGGAAACGACTCGTTTTTTTGTCGCGTAGTAGTCCCGTCGCTGGAGCGATCCAACGGGACCCCGTCCTGTAGTCGCTCCCTTTTCTATAGACCCAACACTGATAGGTTAGTCTATCACGGATTGGTCATTTATGAATCCACCGGTGAAAGTATAGCTAGCTAGCGGTTCTGCTAAAAAACCGCTAGCAATAATGTGTTTTTTCGATTGTCATCACTATCGTTTTTTGGTGTGATGGGCGCGGGGTGGGGTGTGGTGTGTGCCTCATCACTAGCGGTTTTGGCCCATCCGCTAGTGATGAGAATACGTGGATGAGCATTTCTGTAGTAGTATTTCAATCGTAGGCTATAGAGGTAAGCTATCAGAGACTGAGAACTCCTCTAAAGCTTTCAGCTAAAAGGAAGATCAATCATAAAAGAGGCACGATTAACATATTTTAGATAATACTGAAAGGAAAAAGGAACATTAATTATGGAAGATGTGTAGACTGTAATTAATTGTAATCTACATAAAGCATCAACTGAACACTAATCGTAGAACTTGTGGCAGCTTATCTTTCACTGATGCAGGCAGTAATCGGCATATAATTTCCTCCAACGTTCATCAGCAAAACGAATCTTCTGTAGAAGCTCGTAACATGGTATTTTTTTCCACCAAAACAAGAAAGACTTTGCAGACTCATAGATAAAAAACTTTTTTCAATAAAACTCCAAATGATAGTGCACGTAGTAAGTGTAAACTGACTATAGTATTCTATTACATGCAAAATTTTTGTTAGGAGTATGGGAGCCTACAGGGCCATTAAAATTACATTACTGCTGGTAACATAACCTTAGTTACCTTTCTGTATTGTGTGCAAATGACAATTTTGGGTTTTAATGTTGTCATTTTTTCATGTCATGCATCACCCAAATTAGTTCTCGGTTCATGACGCAGACCCAACAACTTTCAGGTTATTGTGCAAAGTGCTTCAGTCCAGGTCTTAGGTGACAAAATTTTCCTTTTCTTTAGTATCCCTGCAAGCTAATGCTTCCCTTCTGTGATCTTCCATCATGATTCTTAACATGTTATGCTTTTGTTGTTATTTTACCTCATTTATCTTGCATATCATAGTCAAAACTAGAATTGTCAGGCATATAATATTTAGTTGTCTCGTTATAATTGTAACTCCTATGTAAAATACTCTACTTTTAGGCCTATTTTCTTGCATAAAAATATGCCGCCATATTTGATTACCCGTTGTTCACTCATCTGCGATGGATAAAGCACCGTATGAGGATGCCGAAACATTTCTCTTTTTTTTTGGGAAAAATGTGTCTCCATACTCCATTGGTATCGAACTTTGTTTTCCTACACATTTTTAGCAAACTACTGCATCTATGTAACTAGTTGAGTAGACGGGCCCGTGGCCCGTCGACGTCAAATCTAGTGAAGAGAAAAACGTACAAAGCCTTTACAACTATCAATACAGTGTATGTGAATACTAAAGTCTGTAAAGCTAGATTATTTCGACCAACGAACAAAGATATGAAGTCAATATAGCTGAGTTTAGCAAGCAGACAAAGATACGAATAGATTAATATGTTGAATTCGAAATTATTGTGCTAAAAAAAATATACTGAAAGCGTAAGGACATAATCAACAGAAACTACCAAAAATTGTAAAGAAAGGAAAAACAGAGTAGGAAGGGCCAGATAGGAAACTGAAATATATATTTTCAAAAAAAGGTAATCTAAATCTGAGGAGTCAACAACAATGACATGGTGAACCTGAGAAACAAACAAATTTAATGAGGACTTATCTTTTGAAACGTATATGTATTCTGGCAGAAGAAATCGCTCAGCCACCCCACGTGTTGCCCTTAGCTGCCTGCAACAGGTAGATATATTTATTTTTACTCATTATTGCAAAATTATGTGCCTTCCCAGGTGCCACGTTGACACTCATCGCTCTATGTGTGAGTACAACCGTGATATTTGTCGGTGCTGAGTTGGACGGAACGAATGAAAACTGCGGAGTTTGGCTGGTTAAACGTATTTGAACAAACGCAATGTTAATCGCAACGTCCTAGATGATAATGACAGTAGGCAAATATTGTTTCTCATGCCCCAACGACTTTGTGAATAACTTGCATCGTAGACGTTGTACAACCAAAATAAGCAAGATTACTTGCTAAACATTTGCTTTTTATGGCACGTAGTGGCTGGCCCTAATGCATAAAGTTTAATTTACAGTAGTGCTAATTCCACAAAAGAGGCTCGTCATGATAGTGAGTCCGTATCAACCAATAGGACAGAAAGAAAGAGGGGCGGTAATATAATTTTTTTTTTAACTGGCAGTGAGACAGGCTTTCTCGCGCATGCTTCAGTTCTGCTAAATGCATAGAAGAACGGTTATGCATGTTTGTAAAGAAGAGGAGGCAACTTGTAATGAACAAATTGTAACTAAGCTAGCAGGGTTAGCGCGCCCATGGCACGCTACTGCAAGCCCTCTTATATGTGAGCAAATAGAGATGTATCACAAAACAAACTAATAAAAAAACATTACATTTTTCGCATTTTTTTAAAATTAGTTGGTCATGTCAAAATTTTTTAATAGGTCGTTATCATTATATTACGATGCCTTTTGTAAAGTTTATTTTTGAGAATTTTGTAAGTGGTCATAAAAGTTACAATAAAAGAAAAGAATGAATTATTTCGTAATACAATCATTTGTAAATCCTAAATGTTTAAAAAAAGCTAGATTTTTTTGGACATCTTCATGAATACACGTGCTCTTAAACTATAGTTCGATATTTCGAAGACTTTCTATTTCAATTATTTACTAACTGATATTGAAAAATTTAACATTTTAATGCTTAAATACATTTGTGAATCCCTACTATAAATTTTTGTTTTCATTTAGAAAGCACGTAAATTTCTCAAATTATTTAAGTTGTCAGACCAAATTTCGCCCACTTGATCCTCTCTCTCTTCATTCTTTATAAAATTTATGTTTTAGGGGGTTCGTAGTTTTGGAGTTGAAAACAAATTTAAAATTCTAAAAAAAATCGAGGGAGTTTAGAAGATATCAAAATTTCCGTTTGAATTCGAGTTGGGATTTTGGAAGTTAAAATTAAGATTTTTGAAGGGCTGTATGATTCACAAATACTCCCTCTGTTTTTTTTATAGGGCGTATTTTGTTTCGTTAGGACAAAGGTTTGATCAACAATTACTCCATTAATACAAACTTTTATGACACAAGATTGATATTGGTAGATTTGTATTCAAAAGTACTTACATATGAGTATGATTTTGTGTCATATAAATGACATATTAATGGAGTAATTGTTGGTCAAACCTTTGTTCTAACGAAACAAAATACGCCCTATAAAAAAAAACGGAGGGAGTATTAATTATGCAAATTATAGAATACAAAAAAAAGTGGAACTAAATTCTCAAAATTGATTTTTTAAAATTCAGAAAAACTAAAAGCTAATATATCGAATTTTGAAATACAAAATTTAAAAGGCGTACAGGCGAGGCTACACGCACAGGCGAGAGGGAGGCAGTGGCACATGCAGCGTACATGCAGCAGCGCGTGTGCATGCAGCTGCAGCGAGCAGCGCGTGCACCCAGGCGAACCAAGCCGGCAAAAATGTGCAAATGAAATGGCAGAGCAGGGATTCGACCCCCGCTCTCCGAAGCGAAAGCTACCTGCTCTAGCCAGGCAACCAAACCGCGCGTCGTGCTGCACAGGTGAACAACAAAATGCTTTTGAAGCTTAGGTTAATATGGACGGCTGGGATTGATTCAAAGGAGCGATCGTACGGCTCGCAAGGCGCTGGGCGGGAGGCGAGCCACGTGGGGTGCGGACGACGCGCGTGTTCGGCTTTGTACTATGGGAGCGTCTAATGCACAGTCGACTGAGAAAAATAAAAGTTTCAGTCGACTGTTGTTTCAGTAGATTTAGTGTTTAGTTTCAGTCGATTTGGACTGATCGCTATTTTCTGTACGTGGCTTTGATGAAAAATGGGCCATGTAATGGATTGCAATTGAATCTGAGGAATAACAGTTTGTTTAATGGGCTGCAATTTAATCTAGTATAAAATGGGCTGCAGTTTGATTGGGCCAATTTTATTGCGTGCCTAAAAGCCCAACAGGTTAGATAAAAAGCTACCAACCCCTCTCGCAAGAAAGATGATCCCCACGTTTCCATAGATCGCAAGACAAAAAGGAGAAGAAAAAAATGGCGTGATTGGGAGAAAAAAATCAAAGCATCATGGATGGAGAAGAGCTTAGACCAGAAGTTTGTGGTGTTCCTGGGAGCTCTGTGAGTATTTCTGAACAATATTTTCATTCTAGTCTTGAAAGATTTTGGTTTGCTTTGAAAAACATGCATGCCGTACTAAAAAATCTATGCAAAAGCATGAATGCCATGCTTGAAAACAAATCTTCCTAGAACGTGCATGACGTTAAAAAAGTATTAGAAGGATTCTTTCTGCATTTGGCTGGAAAAAAATATGATCAACTCTTTTACTTGCGATGAACAAAGCTAAGGTTTGTTAGGGATTTGTAAACCTAATGCATAAGCATGCATGACATCATAAACTGTGCATCAAGCAGTCCATGGCAAAGCTGAACAACACACACTAAAACCGAAACTGAAAGATATGATGTCCAAATTTCAAACGAACACAAACTAAAACTAAAACCAATAAAACAGAAACTGAATAAAAGAAAAACAAGACGAATTTATTAACAAAAACTGAAACTAATACTAACACTGGAAAACTGATAGCAATATGTAGAAGCATCTACCAGTTCTTGATGAATCTAACACTGAATAACGAAACCAAAAACTGATACTGAATTTTAGTTATCACTATTTTGTAGCATCTAACAGTTCTTTATGAAACTAAAACTGAAACTGAAAATAACTCTTTTACTTGCGATAAACAAAGCTAAGGTTTGTTAGGGATTTGTAAACCTAATGCATAAGCATGCATGACATCATAAACTGTGCATGAAACAGTTCATGTCAAAGTTGAACAACACACACTAAAACCGAAACTGAAAGATATGATGTCCAAATTTCAAACAAACACAAAATAACACAAACTAAAACTGTGCATCAAGCAGTTCATGTCAAAGTTGAACAACACACACTAAAACCGAAACTGAAAGATATGATGTCCAAATTTCAAACAAACACAAAATAACACAAACTAAAACTGTGCATCAAGCAGTTCATGTCAAAGTTGAACAACACACACTAAAACCGAAACTGAAAGATATGATGTCCAAATTTCAAACAAACACAAAATAACACAAACTAAAACTGTGCATCAAGCAGTTCATGGCAAAGTTGAACAACACACACTAAAACCGAAACTGAAAGATATGATGTCCAAATTTCAAACAAACACAAAATAACACAAACTAAAACTAAAACTAATAAAACAAAAACTGAATAAAAGAAACAAAAACAGAAACAGCAATAAAAACAATAAACTCAGTTTTCTTCAAACTTGCATGAGAGTTCAAAAAGATAAAATATTTCCTCAGTTTTATTCCCAGGACATGCATTATCTTGAAATTGATGAAACTAATACTGAAACTGAAAAACTGATAGCAATATGTAAAAGCATCTACCAGTTCTTGATGAATCTAACACTGAATAACGAAACCAAAAACTGATACTGAATTTTAGTTAGCACTATTTTGTAGCATCTAACAGTTCTTTATGGAACTAAAACTGAAGCTGAAAATGAAACAGGATTCAGTTTTGGAGGGGACAATAGACTTGAGTGTTCTGGAAGGATCAACATATGATGGTTACTCAGAATTTTGCATGGTAAGCACTGAAAAAAATATTTTATTGTCAGTACTTTTTATGCTTTAAAAATTTCATTGCCAAAAAACAGATATATCTAGCAGCAGAACAAAATACGACAGAGACGTCTTACGCAAAAATATTGACAACATCAAGCAATTCTTCTGATTACAATGTGAATATATGCAAAAAAAAAATATGTGCATATTGTAGCTTGGAATTTTTTAAAACATATTTTTTGAGGAGACAAAAACTATTGAAAACTAAAAACAATTTATTTAACTAATAATGCAGGCTTCTAACGTTTCAAATTGCACATGTGCAAACTTCTTGGAACATTTTGAAGTATTGGGTACCAAAAAAACACATGATGTACTGGTATGTGCATTTTTTTTGTCATATGTTAAATGTGCTATTATATAACATAAAAAATAGACTGATGTTAATTAAAAAAGGGAGCAATAATTTTTTTTTTTCTTTTGAAACAGATATGCAGCCAAGGGACATTGCTAGTTACACGGATCTTTTGTGCGCTCCATATGGTGCTGATGTAAGTTGTTTGTAAGAAAAGGGATTTGATAACATGAATACATTGTTTTCCATTGTTGTTGGAAATTGCAAAATATATTTATTTTGTTTTTTCAAAAAAAACACAGAACCAGCTTTACGTTAGCACAAGTCGGACTGACCCAATTGGACAAATCATAACCGAGGAGGATGAAACTAATTTTGGGTGGCATGACTTCATTGAAAACAATGGGGAAACTCATCTGGTGGATGGTGCAACCAAGGTAAAAGCTGATTGCATTGGCAATCCATATAGCATGGATTATGATAATACGGAGGTGTGCTGCAATGGTGGGGATGAGGAGACTGATTGTGAAAATGATGTTGAGCCGGTATCTGGAAAAATCAATTCAGCTGATAAAACTCAAGAACAGGAGAAAGGAAGTGATGATGCAATGGCAGAAAAAGATGTAAGAATGATGCAGGACAATGAGATTGTTGCAGCAGCTCAGGATACAGAAATGGATGTAGAAAGTAGACATGTGCCATATATAGATATGGTTTTCTCTGATGAAAACGAAGCTCATAGATTTTACAATGAGTATGCAAAAATAGTTGGTTTTTCAGTGAACAAAGCTGGTAATTATCACAGTAGGAATGCCGAGGGAGAGGACGTAGTGTCAAGGGTTACTTTTAGGTGTAACAAATTTGGGAAAGAGAAGAAAGAGAATGAGAAAGAGAAACTTTCGAGCAAGAAGAAAGAAGGTATGCCTAAAAGAAGGAGAAATGTTGTTGAGCCAACAGGATGTCGAGCAGCAATGGTCATTATTTTGAGAAATTGTGCTTGGCGTGTTCGAAATATTATTTATGATCACAACCATGAGCTCAGTCCGCATGATGAAACAAAATTTCTGCGATCACACAAATACATGACAGATTCTGAAAAGAAACTTATAAGAACTCTAAGTTCAGTGAACATATCCAGCAGGAAGATAATGGCTATTATGTCATATTTAAGGGGAGGTTTGTCAGAATTACCCTACACAAAAAAGGATATAACTAACATGAAGACTTCAATGGCCAAGAGTTTTAGTCAAAGTGACATGATGCAAGTGCTGTCGATGTTCACGGAGAAACATTCAAGGGATCCAAATTTTTTCTACACATTCCAAGCTGATCAGTATGGCGCAGTTAGAAATATATTCTGGTCTGATGCTAAATGTAGGAGGTATTATGACCACTATAGAGATTTTGTTAGTTTTGATACAACATATCAAACAAACAAATACAATCTCCCCTTTGCACCTTTTGTTGGCATCACAGGGCATGGGGACAATTGCTTGTTTGCGTGTGCTTTCCTATGTGATGAAACTAAAGAAACTTTCAGTTGGTTGTTTGAGGTGTTTCTCAAGTGTATGGGTGGCAAGGCTCCTGTTAGTATTATAACAGATCAAGACCTGGCTATGAAATCAGCTATTGCAAAAGTGCTCCCAGAAACAAGTCATAGAAATTGTTTGTTCCACATACAAAAAAAAGCACAAGAAAAGATGGGCAACTGTTTCCGAAGAATGGCAGGATTGCATGAGGATTTCATGGATATAGTAAATAATTCTTTGACAGAAATGGAATTCGAAAAGCTGTGGATAGAGATGGTTGAAAAATATGGGTTAGGGAATGTGAAATATGTGGAAGACATGTGGAAAACAAGGAAAAGATTTGTTCCAGTTTATTTCAAGAAGAAATTCCACCCGTTTGTGCAAACAACTGCTAGGAGTGAGGGAACAAATGCTGTTTTCAAGGATAACATTGCTTCAAAAAGTAATATATCTACTTTTCTTTCAGAATATGAACTAATCCTAGAAAGGATAGAAGATAAAGAAAAACATGAAGATTCAATCACTAGAACTACAGCCCTGACTTTATGGTCAAATTATCAGTTTGAGAGACAAGCATCAAAGCTCTACAACATATCAATTTTTATAAATTCCAGGATGAGCTCAAAGCAACTACAAAAATGTGTTGTCAGGAGGTTGAAAAAGGTAAAACATACCAAGTATACAAGTCAGAGTTTCATGCAATGAATGAGCTTCGTTCTAGGAAATACTTTGTTTGCATTGATGTGGTTCAACAACAATATGAATGTGTTTGTGCAAAATTTGAGAAAGATGGGATTATTTGTAGACATATTATGAAGGTACTTACACAAACAAATGTATGTGAACTGCCTGGGGCATATTTCATTGATAGATGGCGACCTAAGAACAAAAAAGATGAAAGAAAGGCAGGGAGCAACATACCTATTGCTTTAACTGGTAATGATAGTCAGCTAAGATTTAATATCTTGTCTAGAAGACTGATCGACTTGGCATGCAAGGCTTCAAAGACTGTGAAGAAGTTTGATTTTTTGCTAGATGAGATGGACAAAGTTGAGATAGTTCTTGACAACAATGATAGCGAACATATAAAATCAAAAGATGAAAGTTCAGAAATACAACAATCGAAAAACACAACTGAGATAAACAGTACTGACACTGCAGTTGGTGTACATCTAATTGATCCAGTGCATGTTGTGCCTAAGGGGAGACCAAGAGAACATAACAAAAGGCTGAAACCGATGGCAGAACAACTAAAAAATGCAACAAGATGTAGTCATTGTCGAATGCAAGGTCATAACGTGCAGACATGCCCAAAGGTTGATCAAGATTGTTCTACTACGAAGAAAAGGAAGGAAAAAGGAGGAAGCCAAAGCAAAAAAGGTTAGGGGGAAAAAACAAATGCACAAATGCAGATTATTATTTTTATGGTATTTTAAAAAAATCAAGGAAAAATGAAAAAATTCTCTTGTTTTATTCAGGACAGCAAAAATAGGTGAAAAGTTTCGTAAAGGAGGGAAAGAGCGAATGTCAACATGAATGACCAATGATGACAGTCTGTGATGACAAAGAAATTCAAGAAATCTGATATTTTGAGTTATTTTTGTGTTTTAGCATATGAAATTATATGTAAAAAGATATTATCATTGATAAAAATTCTTCTGTCGCAGACTTTGTGTATTTATTATCATTGATATGATACGATGATTTATGGAGTTTCTGTAATTTATATTTGCAACATATTGAAAACAGAAAATACATATTGGAGCATGACAACATGATGCTGTTACCCAAAAAAAGAAGGATAAAAAAATTGAGGTATAATCTCAATTACAAGATGAAGAAAGGCAATTAAGATATAATAATACGAACAAATGGACATTAACAAAAATGTATGAACAGAGAGCTGCAGCTATTGAGCAGAACAATGAGCTTTTAAAAAAAGTACTGGGCCATGTCTTTTGTGCGATATATAACAGTAATTGTGTTTCCTCTTCGAAAACAAAATAGCATGCATAACAAGAGATATACACATCCAAAAATGTTCAATCCCCAAGGGAAAAAACCGTTGATGAACTGACATACCTCTGTGACAAAATTAGTACTAAAAAAATATAGATGAACACATAACTCTACGTTTCAGTCGAGCCCTGCAAAATCTTCCACTAACCTGAGAATAAGAAAAAGAAGAGAACAATAAAACATTTGAAGGGTAAAAAAAGGGGGAAACAAAATTTGAAAATAAAAAAAATACATTGAGAAAATAGGTCAAAATTACCCCGTGTGTCAAAATTTCTAACAAGCTCTTTAGAATCTTCTCTTGCATTGTGTTTTGTGAACACCATTTCATTTGCTATGATTGCTCTTATATTTGGAATGTCAACATGTGAAAAAATTTCCTTCAGCTGGACACGTGGTCTCCATAATTCCATGAATTTCATTACAAAGATGCCGCATTCGGTTCTGCACAACGATTTTTTGTGAAGAGGAAAAAGTAAAAAATAACATTATAAAAAGAAAAATTGCACATGATATATTTTGAAAAAGAGCAAAAGAAGGATATATGTACTTGTTGTTTTGTAGTGGAACAGATTTGGAGTGCACTACTGAATAATTATCAAAGTCAATGGTGATTGGCACAAATTCACGCCAAGCTTTTACAAAATTCTTTATCTATAATTAAAATATATTGAAAAAAGAAAGTCAATATAGATAGAAAGTGCAAATAAAAAATAGAGTTAAAAAATTATTAAAAAGAAACAATAAAATCATTAATTTTTTTGCACAAACCAGTAGTGGATTTGTTTCAATGTAGAATTTGCTGTCTGCAGTATAGAATGAATCTAGGAATGCAAAAATAGAATCCTGTATGTCAACAACAAACAAAAACCAATGGTTTTCCTGCAGGCAAGGGAAAAATAGCTGCAAAAAAAAAAATCATTATTTAATGAACAACACTTCATCTTGTGAAAATAAAACATCTGAAAACAAAAAAAGGAATGAGGGTTGATGCAGTTCAAGGGTACCAAATCACATTGACGAAGGTACTTGTAAGCCTTTTTGAATATGCAATCAACTGTCTCCTTCATTTTTTGCATTTGCTCAATGCTCTTCCATTTTTGCAAAAAGTAATTCTACAAACAAAATGAAAAAAAGACAATTTAACTATTCAATTTGTACGAAAATACCAAAAAGGTATATTATACAATCTTGCTATTAATTTGTGATGACGAAAAATGAAAAATATATACTTATGAGAATAAGATCATAATAATAAAATGCAAATTTAAATATACTCACACTTATGCTAGTGAAAAAGAAATACTTCCTTGACTTCAATGGGTTTATATCCTTGTAAAGCTTATAGCAAAAAGCATTTATAACAAAGGTGTCAACTTGTGATCTACTTTTCAAAGAATCGCCAAGTGACCACCATGTCACCTTGACTTGGCCATAATCAATTGCATTATTCCTGGAAAAGAAAAAATAGTATAAAAAAATCATTACTAAAAAAATAAGCATTAATTATTAAGAAATTGTAACACTTATTTTGTAAAAAAAAATATGCATAATTTCCATTTTCACAATATGGACAGATTCATTTTGTTAGTCTAAAATCTAAATGAAGTATATTAGCATATATAAAGTATCGTTGCAAAAAAACCCAAAAAAACTTAGTTCAGCAAAACAGAAACATGCATTTAACAAAAAAAAAAGATTAAAGGAGCTCAAGTGACAACTCGAAAAGACTGAGTAAAGGTCATTTACACACATCATAATTGATTGAGTATGTGCTGCGTGAATAGTATTAGCGCCATATGATGATGGAACAACTTAACTAATTCCAAAAATGTATTACTGCCCAAAACATAAGTAAAACCTTTATTAAACATAACAAAAGCTGTTAGTAATTCCTAACTGAAAGTAGGGATGAGTATATCTTAGTAGTAGTGTTTTGTATGTTTGTTAATGTCAAGTTCCTTTATCAAACTGAGAGCGTTTGAAAAACATACTGCCTACACAAAATTACCAGAAAAATACGAAAAAAACAAAAACATATATAGCTAATAACAATCTAGAAAAAAGAAAAAAAATAAAGTCTCATTGCTATTTTTTTTACCATCTTAAAGTCTCATTGCTTGCTATTTCAATGATAGAGTTGAAAAATTGCAGTTCCTGCATAGAAGCATGAATCTTGATCCCTTTTTCTTGTTCTGTTGATGTTGATGATCTTGGCTGAAATAATCTGGACATAATGTAATCAACTGGTTTTGTTTGTTGATTTTTGAGGTTTGTTTTGTTGTAGATTTCGTCAATACAAGTGTGTTTGTTTGAAGTAGATGCTTGAGCTATTCTTTCTCCCAGAAATAAAACATCTTCATGAAGATGAGAAGGCTACAAAAGGAGAAGAAATGAAGAATAATGAAAACAATAAAAACTTAGACAACTGCATTTGGAAAAAAAATAAAAAGAAAACAATCAATAGTGGTGTGCTTGTTTGAAGAGGATACTTGAGCTATTGTTTCACCCAAAAAAAAAAGACGTCTTCGTGAAGTTTAGAAGGCTACAAAAAAATAAGGCGTCTTCGTGAAACATTCATCCCCTTTCGTTCACCTTAACAGCTTAAGAGCAGCCTTGAAAAACACAGGCATGCAATTGTCAAAGAACAAAACAGTGTTGGACCTAAGGTTGTAAACTTCTAATAAATATGATGTCCGCCAACAATGCACATGTGAAATGAGCTATACAATGCACACTACTATATTTATCTATACACATAATGACACCATTACATTATGGTTTGTCCTAATGCAGTGTCATCTCTGTCAAAATCGACCCAACTTAAACAAACATTCAAGTGCAACACATATCTCGTCCAACAAAAACGTAATGACGTCTTCATGAAGTTTAGAAGGCTACAAAAACAAATAAGGCATCTTGTGAAACATTTATCCCCTTTCATTCACCTTAACAGCTTAAGAGCAGCCTTGAAAAACACATGGATGCAATTGTCAAAGAACAAAACAGTGTTGGACCTAAGGTTGCAAACTTCTAATAAATATGATGTCCGCCAACAATGTACTATGAAATGAGCTATACAATGCACATTACAATATTTCTCTACACAAAAAAATGTCACATTAACACCATTACATTATGGTTTGTCCTAATGCAGTGTCATCTCTGTCAAAATCGACCCAACATAAACAACATTCAAGTGCAAAAACATATCTCGTCCAACAAAATGTAATGAAGGCGTCTTTGAACCAAAAATAAGCCGTCTTCATGAAGTTTAGATGGCTACAAAAAATAGAAAACTTAGAACAAAAATGAAACTTACACTTCGATTTCGATTTGCATTAGAATAAACAACATTACTTGGCAATGCTTCTCCGTGAGTTTCCGTATCTTGCAACTTTAAAAAAGGATGTAAAAAACTTGATTAATATATGGAAGTGTAAAAAGATTGAAAAAAAAAGAAAAATGCAACTCGATAAATTTGAACAATTATAGTTTGTGTTACCTGTGAGAAGTATACAATTTCTTCAACAATAACGTCTGTATTGTATTTATTTTCGTCTTGGCTGAAGACATAGTCCTTGTTACATGCGTTGGGGCTTGGCAAGTTTTTATAAACCTTCATCTTATTACACACAGGAATAGTTCCTTGAAAAAAATAGAAAAAAATCACATCAGAAAAAAATATTTACATAAAGAAAACAGAAATATATTTGATTAAAAAAGAATGCTAACCAAATAATTGGGAGGCGCAATTTTGTCTTGCTTCTTTGCCTTTATTTATCTAAAAGTTGCATTAAAGTAAAAATACTTATATTGGGAAAATTTAACTTCAGAAAAAAATAATTGCATCTTAAAAAAATAACTTACAAAACGAAGGTTGTAGTCTGCATTATTATTCCTTGTTGCTCTTGGAATTTTCACGCATAAAAGAAGTAAAAAAAACAGAAATAAGATAAACAAAAAAAATTAAAAATAGACAAATAGACAAAAGAACAGGGTAAGAGAGAGATCTAACTTGGAGCTTTAGGAGTTTTGATGGGTATTGCAGTTTCTGATTGTGGTGTTTGACAATCTTTTTCAGTTTGCATGTCTAGAGTTATTGGACCTTCACAAATGTTACTGTCCTGATTTTTATCAGCTTGTGATTGGCGTTTGTTTTTAGTTGTTTGTTCTTTGGGTGCAACATTGCATTCATCGACCAATACCTCCCCCTGAAAAAATAAAAAAGGTTTAAAACAGCACAAATTTTGAAAAAAGATATATAAAATGATGAACAGATATTAGAATAAAAACAATGTGCAATGAAAAATCTTATTGCTTTTACTAAGAAATAACTTATCAAGTGTGACTAGATGACAAGTGATATGATATAGTATGTCTGATATTTTACTTATGAAAAATCTAGTTAGCTAAACAAATCATCCCCGTTTTGTTTCTTTAGTTGAGTTGAGTTTGAATGTACTATAACCTCAACACAGCAAACAAACAAAAAAAATGGTTATGTAAGGTATTTAAGAATGCAATGAAAAATATATATAAAAAATTAAGGGCGATTCTGAGTTTAAAAAAGAAAAAATTGAAAAATACATGCCTCATTTGATTTGCAGTTAACATTTGCATTTGATCTTTGAATGATAGGACAACGTTGTCCAACTGGAACCCAATCTCTGGGGTCTTCAATGTAATTCCCAGCATCATCAAGAAACTCAGCAATTCGGAACGATGGACATGTGCTATACACATCATTCGAGGTGATATGTTCTTCATAATTACTTTGCTTTTCTGATAAAATAATAGAAAATCATATAAAAAAGATGCGTAAAAATCCCCAAAGAAGTACTTCAAAAAAGGAAAATAGTAAAACATAAAAAAGAGTTTGTGTATGTGATGGATACAAAAAAAAAATGCTGCCAACAATTTTTCAGGGTGATTATGCAGTTAGGAGATAAACAAACATAACGACGGCATAAAAATTGAAAAATATCATCATATTTTGAATTCATATTTTTTAAAAAATCATTAAAATACAAAGTAGCTATAGCTTTAGAAGAAATAAACATATTAAAAACAAGATTATTAATGCCCTTGAAATGGTAAGGAAAAAAATGTTAACAAATAAGAATTGGTGCTGTTTTAAAGAATAGACATACCTGTAAGAGTCTTTGCTGCAACAACCACCATTTTGTTCAGCGGTAGGAAGTGGTCCAAACTTGCACTTTCAAACTTCTGCAGTGGTGTATAGTTTTTTTTTTAAAAAAAAACCTCTTGCAAATATATTTGTAAAAAAATTTGAAAAAATAAAAAACTAAACAAAGTCAAATGTTCATACTTCTGAGGTCTGACTTAATGGAGTTTTCTGAGTTGCTGTAATCTTGGATCTAGTTCTTGAAGCAACCGAGTTATCTAATGAATTCCGATGGATTGAATCAAAATGACGTTTTCTCTTGCCCGTCAATTTAGACAAAGAACCTGCAAGGATAATTAGACACAGATTATTATTAAGGATAATTAGACAAGGATTAAAAACAAATGTTTTTGAGTCCACATATATATAATATGTCACATCTAGAACAGGCTGTAAAAATTACCATTTTGAGATTCATTTTTTGAACAATCAGAAGAAATCTTCAGTGTAGTTTGAGAATCAATTTCATTTGCTTGCCCAGTGTCTGCATGAGAACCTTCTGAATTAACAACCAATGTTTTTTGGGAATCATTTGACAATAAAATGTTGTCAATATCATCAATTTTCTTGGCACTGGGGGATGTTGCTGGATTTGCAATATCTTCATCTTGGATTAGCGCTGCATTTTGCTCTTTATCATTGTGAAGATTATTGTCGCCTTGATTTCGTGCTAGAATTTCACCATTATGAACATTTCCTTTATGCACATTCTCATCAATATTGTCATTATCAAAGTTAGTGTCTGTTGAGCTTTCTGATAGCAAGAACTTCATTATATCCATGACTAGAATTTCTGCTTGTACAGAAGCAAATGGATTGACTTTGTTATCAAATGTGACAAACATAGAATTCAATTCATTCTTGCTCTGAAAATGCAAAAAAGGGGTAAATACATGTATTTTTCAAAAACTGAACATAAAAATGAAAAATATACCTTATCTGGTAATGAGTGTCCTATTACTTTATTCAATTTCTGTCTGAATGATTCATTGCCTTCCCGAAACAATGCATAGCAAGTGTTGTTGAAATCTTTCAACTACATGTCATAAAAATAAATTAAAAAAAAAGAACGAGATAAATAGTAGTACATGCATAAAATGAAAAAAAAGATCTTTTCAACTTAGACATATAAGCTTGGCAAGCCACAGCCCACAAAATAAAAAGGTTTGTAGAACACCCTTGCACACACCCCCCCACCCAAGATACGACATCTCATCGATACCATTGTTATGCTAACAAATTTTAGCATCAACTAAGTTCAGTTTTCAAAAAAGATCATTCAAAAACAGAAATGCATATAGACGTTAGGATTAGCAGGCGTGCCCAGTTGATCATGTCATATAATAATGATAGAATCAAACTTCCTATCTAAGAAAACTTTAATTAGAAAAAGCTATGTTGCAACATTTGGAAAAATGGACCTAGGATTGGTACAACAGAACCCATATAAAATTTTTTTAGCAAATACAGTATTACTAACTTACAATGCATGCTTCATGAAGCGATAATTTTAAAAAAGCAACTAGGTTATATTATAGTGCTTTTTTGTACAATAAACAACCTCATGTACCCACACAAAAAAAAATACATCACTCTGCGAAAAGAGAAAACAGTGCTACTTATCTAAACCAAAACAGTAAGAAAAGAATACTTACTGGTCGTTTTCCAAACTTGTTACTGCTAACTTTGTCAACTTTGCTAAGTTCTTTAATCATCGTACCTTTCCAAACAAATATTCTTGGTATAAAGATAGGTGTCTGTTTAACTCCAAAATCAACAAAATCAAGATAGTACACCTGTTTTTGACAAAAAAGATAAAAAAATTAAAAATAATGTACAACTTGTATACCCAATAAAAAAATATATAGAGTTATCCCAAACAAAAATGAAAAATAAGATGATTCTTACAGCAAGGAAATATATGCAACCTCCCAACGTTAGATTAGAGCAACCATCTCTTCTTTTGTTTCGTTGATACTTTGAGACATGTGCCATCAGCCACTCATACACAAATGTAGACCAGTCATATTGACTTGTTTTATTAACATCAACAAGAGCTCCAAGGTATTTTGTGCTTGGACGAGAACAATAATTGGGGCACAAAAAAGTTGACAGAGCAACAATCAAAAAGCATCTGAAAAATTGATCATCTGGAAGATCCCTCATGAGAAGTCTGCCAAAAAATTTGATTGTAGGAACATTTGACTTCCCAAACAGACCTAAAAATGATTGATTCACTGATTCACTTTCTGATTTTACATCCATTCCACCAATAGGCAATCCTAGTACCCACTTAATTGAAGAAGGCCTTATTGGAATTACTTTACCAGCAACTAGAATATCAGAGCATGATGTGTCTATGTTATCAGCTATCCAGTGAACAAATGGTTTTGGAATAGAAACATCCATTAAAGTCAAGCAAGTGTTTAAACCCATAGTGTTGAATAACTGATCTTTGGTGCTGATTGAGGCTGTTAACAATTTTAGCAAAATATTGAAGGTTGTAGGTCCTCTTTGTTTTGATAGGATCATCAATATCTTTTCGTTGGTTTGTTTCCATATCAAGAAAACATGTCTGTAAAAACAATGAATTAGGAAAAAAGAATGATGAAAAACAAAGAGATGGGCACCGAGGAATATAAAACAATTTAAAAATAAAATAAGTTAAGCAACATGCATTTATAGCAGCCCTAAAAAATAAAAGAATGAACAATAAAAAACCTACACACAAAAAAAGAAGAAGGCAACAAACATGGAAAACACAGAATAACATTAGGAAAAAAAGTTATCCTTTTATGTAATTGCAAACAAAACCATGACATATAACTACAAAGTTTTCTCTGCAGCCCATGATATAAGGAAAAAAATAGAAGATAAAAAAATATTAGATAACACATAATCATATGAGAAAAAGATAATGAAAAAACATAAAGAGATGCTGATCAAAATTAGTTTTGTATTTTGCATTGTACAACTTTCAAAATGGTAAAAAAATACAACGCACTGCAAGAAAAAAAACCTTGCTGTTCGGTTTGTCATTATTTCCCGATAATTTTTTTTCATCTGCATTAACAATAACCTTCTTCAAATTGTCTATTATGAGATGGTCATCCAAAGATTTGGGAATGATTGCTTTGTCCTGAAAATGTGCAATCAAAAAATTAGCACAAAGAAAATAATATGTTGACTTTTATTATGTCTTAAAAAAAACTTAGTTGCACTTAGCAAAAAATTATTTAACAAAAAAAGATTAGATGATTATATAGGATTGCATAATACATACATGGACTACCAATTCATCTTGACAATGTTGTTTGGAAGAGCAATTGGCACAATTTTGAGGACCATTGCTTGAATTGCTGAATAAATTTTCCTTTGAGTATTGACCACTGTCTGCCATGATTAATTACTTTTCAAAAATATGTTCCTACAAACCAAATTAGGTTAAAACACAAGATAGACAAAACATATTGATAAGTGAATAAAAAACATTTGAAAAAGTACTAGGAAAAGCAACCCCCACAAAGGCAAACATACTTGATAAATAACTAAAACTCTAATTACAATTACATTTGTTCATTACTACATTGATGCAAACAAAGCACATCTTACATAAAACACAAAAGGGGGGACAAGTTTATCCATTCCAAAAAGATAGCACGTGGCATGTAAGCCCCTACATACTATTCCTTGTACTTCCCCAACTTTCTAAGAGTCTTCCCAACTTTCCCACTGCGTGACACAGGCTCATCATGCACTTTGTCTTCTCGTTGATATGCAATCTCTCCACCAAACCCCTTCACAATCCGCGATTCCAAAGCAACTGCATCGCCCTCATTTTGAACAGACACATAAACATTTCCATCGCTTGTGCAAGACACCTTGAATGGATTACTGATGAGAGACTGAGTAAGAACAGTAACAACATAGACATGATTTACTTCCTTCTCATCTATGTCATTAATATACACATCAAGCACATGGTGATTATCATCATTGGCGCATAAATACTTGTTTATGGGGATGGAGGCATTCACTAACTCCTCAACTTCATCGTTTTTAGCCACAGGTTTTCTACTGGAACTCATTTTCCTAAAAAAAGAAAACAAATGCTAATATAAGAATAATGAAAAAAATACTAAGTACATATGCTGATACAAACAGATTGCAGTTGTGGATAATTTGCTGATCTCAAATAAAAATAGTAAAACATAACAAAAATTTAAGCCCAACAAAAACTAGAGCTGCCAAGGTATGCAGTTCACACCTGCCAAAATGTTCTGCACCAGTTCATTTTATTTTATTTTTGTTCAGATTCAGATTGATGGATTGAACTTGATGGTATTTGGCAGCAGATAAAATCAAGAGAGGAACCAATCAATAAGCAAAGACACATACCAAAAAACAACACACACCCACGATTAGAAAAGCAAAGATGAAATAAAAACATATCAAACTAGCAAAGCAATTTAACCTAGGCACAATGTTCCTGCCCACTTGAAAACTTGCACCATCTCAATAAAAACAAGTTCTTGACAATTATTTTGTTTAAAAATATACATGCAAAAAAGGTGGTCTCAAATTACACAAAAAACAATGTTCCATATACGTGTCGACTGTTAAATAGACTTTTCCTAAAACTTGATAATACTTAGTTTCTTAATTCAATATAGGTCCACATGCTTGCCTAATTGAACATTGTCCAATGTACATAACTGAATGGTTATGACTCGACTGATTTTTTTACTTAATAGTAAACAATAAACAATGATGCGACACCTTAAGCACCTAGCTCTAAGCACCTTGCATTGAAGGTTGAAGGTGGCCTAATTATTTAGATCAAAACTAGGTAATAGCCATGTAAAGGTGCAGACCAATGATGTTAAAAAAGCAGCACCAGTTTCTATAAAAATTCATAGGATTACTCCCAAAATCACGTTGAGATGGCAAGCTTTCATGCTCCTCAAGTACACAAATTTTATAGTAAAAAAAAGCAGAGCTTCTGCACCAATACACTTGCAAACTCGGGAAAGATTCACAAAAGCTATAGATTTTGTACAGTTCGACTGGCCTTTCTAAGTTTTAGCTTCTCAACCAAATTATTCCATGCCTATCATCTCAGAGTGAACCAAGTAAAGAAACTTGTGATAAAATTCAACTATTATTAACAGAAACAAACAAGCTTAGAGGTACTAATGCTCAGTATTACAGAAAAAATATTGGAAAGGTTATGCTTGATCTACCAAAGTTCATATGTAGGCCTCACCAAATGTTGCTTACTGCAGGTTGTTTATTCAAATTATCGACAAAAAAAGAACGAGATTCTTCCAAGGGAATAGACCAGTTTGTTTAGGCTAAGCAATGCATGAAACTTCAAAGAAATTGTTGTGGTAGCCCTAAAACAAAAAGGGTAATGTTCTTGTACTAGCAAGCAGGCCAGAAGGATATGTGTCTCTGTTTATAGTATATGCACCAAAAGAAAATGTCACAACACTTTACATTCCTTGAATTTGAATGTGATAAAAAAGCTTAGGTTTAAATTGAGCATATGGAATCAATATTTTTAAGAAATCAAAAGACAATGATTGCCACCACAGAAGGAAAATAAACAGATGAGTGTGAAAACACTTCTATTTAAGAATGTGTTGCATTGCAGTATTAGTTTAATAATCAGGTTGCAGAAAAAAAAGAAATAAAATTTTCTTGGTTGGTTCTTGCCCTATGGCATAAGATTCTGAACAATCCAGGTCATACACAATGAAAATAAAAAAATTTGTTGTCTTTGTATCATAGATTTATTGTAGTGCCAAATTAATTGTGGCAATTATTTGACAACCAACATGTCATCCGATTTGCTATATTTAAAATATTGAAGCAAAAAATACAGGCATCTTAGTTTGTCTTCTCCTAGTTGTTTGAGGTGGTTGGTTGTATCCATGTAGTACTGGTAGTCAGATGCCTGACATTTATGTTCTATCATGTAGTAATTCATTGAAAAGAGAACTAGTGAATAACCAAAGAACTAGGAGAAGACAAACTAAACTGAAAAGGGTATGAGACCTTAATACCAAGAACAAAATAATATATAAGATGCTTAGTTAGAGGTATATATAAATATATGTACTTACTATTGTAAAATCGAAGAAGAAAAGATGCTAAAACTGAACTGAAAAGAAACTACTACACCTTTCAAGGTCACAGAACTAAAAAAAATAGAATTGCATGATTTTCAACAAAGGAAATGAGTGTGATACATAATTGATAATGAATAAAAAATTATGCAGGTTAATAACCTATAATCACAAGTACCTTATTGAGTAGATTTGGATAAACTGGAGTCACAAAATGAATGACGAACCATAAGCCACAATCAAGATACCAGCAATACATATCTGAAAAGGTAGTAATACAACTATACAAACTAGATAGCTCCTAATCAAAATTCTATGCTGCCAATAATTTCCCATATGCAAAACAGAACAAATGACATTGTCTACGCATTACTTGACACATACTAGACAACATGAAAGCCTCAAGTACAACTGACCCTTTGTTAAGGCAAGCACACAAACTAGCTGGCCCCTACTCAAGTTGTATGTTGCCAATAATTTTTCACATGCGTAAGATGCATAAGCACATTATGTTTGTCTGCCTGAGCAAACACTAGCTAGCTAATTCGTGGGATAGAGCAAAATTTTATGCCCGGATGCAAAAAAAAAAATGTCAAGGACAAGAAACCACAAATTTTGCAAGCCACATATTAATCTAATTTCAGGACAAAGAAGTTACGGATAATAAACAGGTATTCATCGAGCATAAACAAGTAAACACGGCATAAATGAGTATAGTAGGAACTAAAGAGGATGTAAAAGATGATGGTCCTGACGCAAAAAAATTATTTCCTAGCAGTTTCTACAAGTAGAAAAACTTTAGTTAAGGACTCCACTCATCCTAGTAAAACGAAGTCTCTCAAATCCGAGGCAGCTTTTGACATATACATTGCACAAAAAAAGAGCATTGACCAACCTCTTTGCAAGCAATACGAGAGACTGAATAAACCAAAATGGCTGAAAAAAGGAGCCATACAAAAATAAATGTTTAGATTTGGATCCTACTGTACATATAGTTAGAGCACAGTTACTGGGAGGACTGCTCCTGAGGTTCAACCTGAGACCAGAACAAAACCTTCCTAGTGCCATAAACTGCATTTCGCTTGGTCTTGACAAAAATGATAAACACGCAACCGATGCACATGAATTTTTTAAAAAAATGCACAAAATGGGACTTATCCCCCCTAGATTCGTAGTAAGAATCACAAAAAAACAATTCGAAATTATATATGACAGATCTACATAATCTGCAAAAAAATCTATTCCGAACTACATATTTTTTTAGATAAAGAGCGATTTATTGATCTTAGAAAATTACATCAAGAAGATACAATCAAACTAAGACCACACCCGGCCTCTGCATAGATTCCGAACTGCATATGAATCTCACAGATCTGCACCCACATTGCACAATAAAAATATCAAACTGTATTAAAAAACAGAATCCAACTTGCTTATCAAAATAACACAAACAATAATAACCACGTCAACGCATGGCGATCCCAGCAACAACGCAAAAACATTAAAAAAAAAGTGGGATGTGTGCTCAAAAATAAGGTGTTACTGCTTGTGTTAGTAATATAAATCAGAAAAAAAAATGACACCGCACAAAAAACTATCCCCCATGACAGTCCACAAATTAAAGGAGATCATGGATCCATTTAGATACTCCAAACTGGAAGATCTTTGCAGCCATCTAACAAGACGTGATATGCGGATTGCCTGTTTCTCACACAAGAGATTGATCCAAAAACTCAAAAAAAACAAGCTGAAACACCCTAGGAGCACGCATCTCCTTCAACACCTCCCCCATCCCTGACCCCAAAAACCCCAACATATAAATCTACATAAAACAGATTCAAATGGTGAAGAACCCAATGCAGAACTATACCCCCAGAACTTGCATCGGTTCGCCTGAGAAGATGAAAACCCTGGTTGAAGTAACTCACTTCGATGCGATGGTTTGGCCTGAGAAGATCACCGCCGACGAGCTCAGCAAAACGGCGACGAGCTCCCTCCGTCACCAAGGAAGATCCCCTGCGACGAGCTCCTCCGATCGCCAATGAATATCACCACGGCGAAAAAGTCGAAGACTCTGTCGTCCCTCTCCCCCTTCGGTCTCGCTTTCCTCTCAAGACAGCTTGCAAATGGGCGCGCGGATCGAGGATATAAAAAAATTCAGACAGGACGTTGCATTACGGGTCTGCCCGAAACGCGACTACCCACGCCCGCCGAGCGCGAATCGCAACACGCCAGCATCGGACGGCTTACAGAACGACTTAAAAAGAATAAAAATTTCAGTCGACTGTTACATAGACTTTCTGTAATTATATATTCATCCAAGCACTTGATTTCTTTTAGGAAAAAAGAAACAGATCTAGATCGATCGATATACTACAAAAGAAGACACATTCATCAACCGCATGCATGGCCTTATCTAAGATTTAATTGGCTTAATTACCCTAAAACGTACGTACACTTATAATATCAAAACAAAAGGGATATAACTACTGCCTGCTGCATGGTTGTAAACATAAACACTCAAAACAAAAGGAACAACCGAGCTAGCTAGTGTGTACGTATATATACAAACTAGTGTATGTATACAAAACAAGTATGCATGTTTGGTAATTACTGATCGATCGATGTTTTCTCTGCAGTGGTTGGTGGCTTTTGTGTACTTTGTGTTCCCCGGGGCTACGATGACCACGAGGGTGGACTACGCACCGTGGCACATCTTCTTTGGGGTCCTCATCTTCCTCGTGGCCGTCTGCACTGCCGAGACCGGCCTAGCGAGGTTCGCCTTCTCTGCCAACTCCTACCCAAGCGAAGCTTTCGTCGTCAACTTCACCGGTCTCGCCATCCTCATGTTCGCTGTGGCTGTCGTTCTAGTTGCCATTCTTCCATCCAGATACTAGCTTAAGCTTGGAACAGAAACAAATGAACGATTCACTGATGGTTTGCAAGGAATGTCGGATTTCAATAAGTGCTTGCGTGCGTGTTGTTAGCAAATATATAAAACCAAAGATCGAACACGAAACAAGATTTTACGTGGAAAACCGTTGCGGGAAAAAGCCATTGGCGCCAACGGACGAAAGCTCAACAACATGCATATAATGATATCAGACATTAATGTGCTTTATTATTTTATGAAACATTTGATCCTTTATAATGCATATAGCACTTTGACTATCATAAAATAGATTAATGTAAGATATAACTCCACAAAGCTCAGCATACAAAACTTTCAACCATGTAGCTTCTTTACATGCTTTAGAAATAGCCATGTACATAGATTAATTCAGTGGTGGATAAACAAATATATATAGCTTGCAAACTTGCTTTACAACTAACGGCACAACCACCAATAGTAAAGGCATAACTAGTGGGTGGTCTTCTCTTGTCCAAATCAACAGCATAATCAATCCACATATCCAATGAGTCCATTACTAGCCTTGCGGAACTGCAAACTAGCATTCGAAGTGTCACACATGTAGCTGAAAATTCATTATACAACCTTCCAATGTTCTTTCCCAGGATTATCCATGTATCTACTGACCAAACTCATAACATGAGACAAATCAGGATGGGAACAAACCATTTCGTACATTAATAAACTGATAGCACTAGAATAAGGTACGCTGGACACGTACTCAATTTCTTTATCAGAATCAAGACATTAGGAAGATGACAATCTAAAATGAGGAGCAATGAGAGTGCTTGCTGGCTTTGCTTCATGCATATTAAAACGATGAAGGACTTTGTCAATGTAACTTTGTTGGCTAGACCAGACTTTCTGTCCCTTATAATCTCCATGCCAAGAATCTTCCTTACTGTACCTAGGTGTGGAATACATGGATCCCGGGTATTTACATGGCGGGCTACGAGAACTACCTAGCGGGAGGTGGTCCGAGCCGGCTACACGCGCACAGGGGACACTCCTGCCAGACAACCTTGTACGACAAGTAAAGATAAAGATAGAAGTCTATCCCAAGAACACAGGACTAGGGTATTACCTCCTCTGCACGGGGCTGAATCTGTATAATCCCCTATCTCATGTTACCATCGAGTTTGAATCTAGCGCATAACCCCATATAAATGATTGCCAACGATACCCCCGGTTTAACAAACGTCGACACTAGATCCATCATCTCAAACTTACTACTTAATTGTTCCTTTATAATATTATCAACATATAACGATAAATATATAGGTGACCCATCAACAAATTAATGTAAACACAACGATCAAATTCAGACATCTTAAAACAGTGTGTGAGCATAAAAGAGTGAAACCTCTTATACCATTGTCTTAGGGATTGCTTTAGACCATAAAGTGATTTCTTTAATTTGCAAAACAAATTTTTTCTTTACTAGGAACAATCAAACCTTCAGGTTGGTCCATATAAATTTCTTTCTCTAACTCACCATGTAAAAACGCTGTCTTTACATCTAACTGTTCAAGCTCACAGTCACGTATAGCCACAATACTAAAGATTGTATGAATGAAACTATGTTTCACAACTAGAGAGCATTATTGTAATCAATACTTGATATCTGACTGAACGCTTTAGCGACTAACCTTTCTTTAAACCTCATGGGTTCAGTACGAGACACACCTTCCTTTTTTTGAAGATCTATTTGTGGCGAACGGTCTTATTTTCTTTGGAAAAACGAACAATGTCCCAAGTGTAATTCTTCTCAAGTGATTGTATCTCCTCTTACATGGTGAACATCCACTTGTCGCGATCACTAGAGATAATTGTTTTAGTATAGGTAGAAGGCTCAGCATTACCTTCCACCTCCTATGCACAACTTAGGGGATCGCCAGCAAAATTATACTCTTCAATCAAGCGAGTAGGTTGTACAATATTTCTCCTTGGTCTATCATATGCAATGGAGTGTTGTGTAGGCTGCACAACAGGAGAAGATTGCTCAATAACAGATGAGTCATCAACAGAGAAAATAATATAAGGACATGTGCAGTTTGTACAACAATATTATCATCATCATCAATTATATGATCTCCATTATCGAAGTGGTCCACTTACACGCTTACTATTTGTTGTCCTTCATCAGAGGCATTAGTAGACAAATTCTGATGAAACATAACATATTCATTGAAAACAACTGAAGACCCGTGCTACGCGGCTAGAGGAGGTGAATAGACGCCACAAATTTTCGACACTATCGTTTTCACCAAAACTCGAACAACTTGACAATTATGTGTACCCATAGCATGCATAACTAAGAGTCATGAAATATATGAGATTTTTCCATTCACAATCCTGGTTGTCAAGTGTTCAAAAGAAAGGAATCAATTCAAAGCTTGATTTAGGAAAAAAGATCAAGCCAAATGACCAAAGAGATTTTCAGAAAAGCAAAATCAGATTTGTTCTCACTTCGAGGAGATGGATGGTGGCTTTCTAGTGCTCTTCAATTTTTGAAAATTTTTGTCCCTGTTACATAATTAGTCATGAGCAACTCAACCAAAAATCTCTTTAAAATTGTCTGTTGAAAAAATATGAAAATTCAAACAACACGTGTTGCTTTCTGCAAAGGAAAGCAGAATCTCCTGAGTTTGTTTCTACTTTGAGGAGATGTATGGTTGCTTTATGCTACTCTTAGTTTTTTGGAAATTTTTGTCCCTATTTAGCAATGAGTTGTGAAGCACTATGCCAAAAAGCTCCTCAAAACTCCTTCCACAGAAAATATGAAAAATCAAGCACCACGAGTTGTTAAGAACTTTGAGCAAAAAGTTTGGGCTCTGTTTTCGTCTCATAGCTCCCAAATTGGGGAACCAGTCACGGAATTTATCCAAGAGGAATCACTAAAAAATGATATTTCTAGAATTTTCAAAAAAATCAAACACTGACTGCTGTGCTGATGAAAGTTTCTGGGCATATTTGAAACAACTCAAGAACTTGATCTCTTGCCTCTCATATGTTTGCAAAGAGTGTGATAAATCATATTAGCAACCTCAAGGCATCATAGACCATCAAGAACCAGCAAGAAATCACCAAGACTTATCTCTAAATAAGACCTCTAAAAAGGGAAAACAAAAGCAAAAAGAACTTGGAGCAAATCAACACAAGATGCTCATGAAGATGAGAGATTTAATTGCATAGAAGATGGGGGATTACAAACCACACTTCATGTGGTCACAAGCACTCTAGTTGCCACCCTTACACACCTAACTCACCCTCTCTATTTATGAAATCTTCAGCTCTAAGGGGATGAGGAGGAGGTGCTCCCATCCCCTTCTATTTATAGCCCAAGGGTGAGGTGCCCTAAAACCTAGAGCCCATCACCACCCTTCATTTGAAGATGAGTTGTGTACAACACACACACTATAAGACACACTCCCGAGAGGGAATATTCTTCACATATTCGCTCGGGAAATATCTTCGTGACTTCCTCATTCGCTAGCCCAAGCCTAGGCCCATCGGTCAGATCAACTTCACCATCAGGTTACCAACGCCGCAGCCTTCAGCTGCCACGGATTCCTTGACATAGCTAAGCTTCTCGAGTGCACCATCTCATGTGACCGCCAGGTCATCGAACCCGGTCGCCTGCACACCTCCGGACGCACCAGCCTCCAGCTGTCCCCGCGAAGCATCAGCCACGTACCCACCAATACCTGCATCACTGAGGTGAACACACATAAAACTAACACACCTTACCTCATTTGCAATGTTAGTTCATCACAAAATTACCAACATTATAATCCATTCGTGACATCATAATTAGCACTCCCGAACACACCATATGTCAGCTTAACGAATTCCACCGGACCATGTCCAATCAAAACTATTAACTTGCCCAAGCTCAACACAATAGTCCGGTTCCAATTCCATGGCACTTTCCATAAATGCACCATTTAATAATTCATCAAAACACATCAAATTCCATCTTGTCAACATATATTCATCATCAAACCGAGGTACCCTGCACATGGGTCTCAACACTCCCACTTGATAAATATATTGACAAACCCTCAAAAAATATGTTGAAGTTATTGAATTTGTCGAACAAGGCATGTTGGAAATGCCAAATCATGGCAAAAGATAAGAACACATGTGTTCAAAATCTCCAAGTTTTTAAAGTTAAAGCTTCCCAAGAAATTATCGCCTTTTTTAAGAAATGCATGTTGATGACTTTTTCAATACTCACCCTTTTCGCAATATAGACATCCAGAAATTTGTGCGAACAAGCACAAAGCATGATGCAAATACAAATACAAATCCTAGGGAGTTTTGAAAATTATCCATTTGAGCGTGATGCACATGGCAAAGATGCTCGCAGCAATGCAATTTTAGTTCGGTGCTCACAAGTTCAAGAGATGCTAGTATATCGATTTTTCATATTTGAATATGTGGCTTAGAAAATCATAATCAAATATCGCGGCATGACAAGGCATAAAGACGGCTTCAATAGAACACCACATGCGACCTGTTGAAATCCAACTAGCATTTTTTTTGATTTTTTAAACATTTTGAATGCATCCATAAGTTTAAAGCGAGCAATTGCTAGCAAGGCACATCCCAAGGATCAATGGAAATAGACTCCTAGGTCACTCTCCTCCTATGTGTGTTTTTGCATTTTTGATTGAATTTAGGCGGGAGAGCCTCTAGTGTAAGGACTCCAGGAGATCCCCGAAAATATAACTGTCCAGGATTTCAGTTGCATTTTGAAATAGTACAAACAGCCAAATTTTATTACATAACTAAAGTTATTTTACAATATGGCTTACAATTTTTAATACACTTCCAAAATTTACACTTCAAAACCATAGGCATGGCTCGAGTGTAGGATAAACTAAAAATCTACACCAAACTCTTTGATGTCTTTAAAAGAAAAGTCTTCTGCTGAAAAGAAAGGATCTACCAAAAGAAGGGTAGCTCGCAAAACAACGGGTAAGCACTTATGTCCTAACAGGTTTCCATATGCATGCCTATTAGCTATATGCAAGGGTTTAATAGAAAATGACAGGGAGATTTAAATATAGACTTAATGCATATTTTTAAAATAGTTCTTAGAAAAATCCTATATTTTGCCAATTCTTTTCTAAAACATTTTTAAATGAGATTTTTAATAAAAACCAGACTTTCAAAACTGACTCTAGACCAGACCAACAACAACCTTACAACCACACCTCTTACCTGATTTATGTCAATATTTAGAATACGCACCACCCCTGCGATACAACCTCATATCCTAGAAGTATGATCCATCGATGATTTGTTTTTAACGACTCTGCAGAATCTGTCCAGCTTTACCCATAAAATGATCAGTAATATGGCTTGGGCAGAAATTTGTATCTTTTCTATCATGACATAATTTAGTTAAGAGTAATGAACAAACCAACCATGGGCCCCCAAACAAGTGTCCCCTAGCCCACGACTAGAGCTACCCACCATGCGTCTCACATTCCCATTGTTCACGTTAACTTCCAACAACTCCAACAACACACCAACCTTAACCAAAAGTTAGATTAAAAAGCAACAATCAAGATCCTATATGCTTATATGAGACCTTGCCATTATTATGGCTAGATTAACTTCCTAGGGTTTTCCTATAAACTAATAGAGAAACTAAAATCTAAATGGGATTATGACTATATGCAATCATAAATACTTTAAAATCAATTGGCCAAAAATTAATTAACTAGAAAATAAATTTATAATACAACATTAGGGAACAGGAAACCTGCCTAGTTCAGGTAGATCTTCGATGTTTGCACAATTGCCCTGATATTCCTGCTCGGGTGATCCGGGGGCAATGAATTCGTTTTCTACACACTGGAGAAAGGAAAAAAGAGAGGGAACTTTAATAAAAAGAAAAATAAAAATGCATGGAGCATGAATGCATGAATGCATGAAATCATTTTTAAAAATGATATTTTTAGGAAAATGGTTTGTATGATTTGAAAATTTCTGGAAAATTTTCTTATAAAAGGAAATGGTGATGGGGATTTTTGGCATTATTCTGAATAGGATAGAATGGAAGATTAATTTTGACATCATTTTGGTAGATCTCCGGATAGCAAGAATTATACATGTGTGCGTGGAAAATATTGGATGTGGACCAACAAATTTCCAGAGATTGGGGTCGACCATAATAAAATTATCGGAGTTCCGAGATGGAAATTGTTGAAGATAAAAAGTGAAAATCTTGAAAATATATTTTTAAATAAAATATTAAGATGAAATATTTTTATTTGAAATTTTTGGGTTTTTTGGAAAACACGAAGAAATTTTAAGGGTATTTTCCTATGGAAAGAGAAGGAAAATATTTTATTTTCAAAATTTAAAACTAAAAAGAGGGTATTTTATTTTTTTAATAAAATACTAGAATAAATAATAGATTTTTGAGATTTTTTGCAAAATTTTTGGAAGAGATTTGGTATTTTATGCAAAATAGAAAGCTAAATCTGAAATTTTAGAATAAAAAGGAGAAAAAGAAATGGGTTAACTGGGCTGGAGCTGGGCCGGCCCATGAGCCAAAGAGACTGTGCGAGCAGTGTACTGCACGGGCTGACAGGAGGGGCCCACATAGCAGCGAGAGAGAGAGAGAGAGAGAGAGAGAGAGAGAGAGAGAGAGAGAGAGAGAGAGAGAGAGAGGGAGGGAAAAGAGCGGTGCGATGGGGAGGGGCTCACCGGCGGCGAGGCTAGCCGGAGACAGCGAGGTGGTGATCAGCAAAGATGCTTCTGGGGATGGCAAGCTTGATGGAGGTGTCGTTGGTGCTTGAGGTGACTGAGGGAGGAGGCGCGGTGTGCACAGCACGGCAGCGGCGGAAGAGATCATCGGCGACGGTGTTCCGATGAGGAGAGGAGAAAAGCATGATGGAGGATGGTAGCTTGAAGATGCTAAGCATCGGAGACGGCTTATTTATAGGCGGAGATAGGCGGTGGAAGCCGGAGGCGGATGCCGAGGGTTTTACCAAACAACGACGAGCAATTGGCGGCGGCCCAAGGCAAACTATGGATGAAGATGTGGGGAATAGAGTTGGCAATGACGTGGCGATGCTGTGGAGGGTCTTGACGTGGCCTGGAAAGGTCTAAATCGACGGTGGCGAGTAACTCCGGCAAGCGGCACGGTGGAGGCAGCGGTGCCGAGGGTTTCGGGGTGGCTGCGTCGGCGGAGGAGGAAGATACCATGGGCACCGTTGGATCCGAGGACGGAAACGATGGGCGCCGTCGGATTAACCCGAAGGGGTACGGTTGGGGTGGCGACGTGGCAAATTCTCAGGCGTTGGATCAAACCAAGAAAATTACAACCGTTGATTGCCACTTAACGTATCGGAGAGGAGGAAATGGTGACACGCCGAAGGCTTATTTCCAAAAAGGGAAAGTGGAAACTTGGAATTTCCGAAAAAAGGAGTTCATCTGAATTTCCAGAAAATGGATTTGAGCTTTGGAAATTCATAGAAAATTGTAGGGAATTCAGAAAATTATGAAATTGGTCTCTAAAAATCAAGAAAAATGAAGAGAACTTAATGGTGCAATAAAATTTTATATTTTATGGGATAAATATTTTTGGATAAATAGAAGAAGACATTTCTTTAATGGAATAAAATAGAAGTTGCTTTGGAAAATCCTCAGAAAATTTAGGGAAGGTTTCTAGTGGCTTAAAAATGATTTTTGCTTAAAACATTTATGCTAAAATTGAGTGATTTTGGGTATGTCACATCTAGTCTCATACCATTGGCCAACAGTGCCAAGCATTACACTGAAGGAATCACACGTATTGGCCATCTGATTCCCTTTCAAGTTTATGCCTCTTGTGTGCAATGGCAAACCATCTCGAGAAGGAAAACCTGTGAAAACTCTACAAAACTTGAAATTGCATATTTTTGGTTTTTCAATTTACAGGAGTAAGATTTGGCCAACAAAATATTTCACCAAGTTGCAAGTATGACTGAAAAAAGACTGCGAACGCCTCATCGAGCAACAACATTCAAAAAGCGAAAATCACATGGCACATAAGAGTTTTGGGAAAAACCAAAAGCAATGTCATTTTTGGACTAGACACCAATTGAACGAGCTAGCATAAGCTGAAATGTGAATAGTCTTGACATCTTGCAAAGCCTAAATTCAAAAGCATAATATGCAAAGCTCCAAAAAATAAAAAGAAGTCTATATGCATGTCGATTGGTGGCTAATCGGGGGTCACCGTCGGAAAAAATTTGTTGCGGGGCTATACGCTAGAACCAAACTAGATGGTAACACAAGACAAGGATTTATACAGGTTCAGGCCCTCAACTCAGAGATAATACCTTAGTCCTGTGATCTAGGATTATGTGTCTGCATGAATTCGCAGATGAAGATGTAGATGATGGAGATGATTCTATGACCCCTACCCCTCTCTTTATATAGTGTATGGGGGATATGGTTACATAACTCTATCCAGTACACGATACCAGATTCTGTTATATCAGCACATGATGTGCACCGACATTTACAGGTATGAATCTCCTAATTACATGGAGCTATACTCTATCCTCGGGAACATCCTTGGCGACCAAGTTATGTGTAGCCCGAGTGGTCTTCATCCCTATCCAGCCAGCTTGGATCGCCCCCATTTGTTACCCCACGGGCCTTCTAGAGGATACACAGGGCCCATGTAGTCCACAGTAGCGTTCGAGTTCTTTGCGATCGAGTCAGATGTCTGGCCGACTGGTTTGATGAATGGCTTTCGTAATCTGAAAAGAGAATGTAAAGAACTCAAGTGAAAGGATCGATTTGCCACCTAGAGGGGGGTGAATAGGCGAATAAAACAAAATTGCGAAAAGTAGACACTCAAAACAGTAGCTATCACGTCGGATGTTCCGATGTAGGTCAGATGTTCTGATCTGGTCTAGTACTCTTTGCGTCGGATGTTCTGTTGTAGGTCGGATGTTTTGATCTGCGTCGGATGTTCCGATGCACGTCAGATGTTTCGGTCCTGGTTGTTCTGGAATCGATGTAAATATGCTGTAAAAATTGATTTCTCGCAAAACCAAGTTTAGATCTACTGAAGAGTATTCAGAACAAGCCAAAAACAATAGTAGAACAGATATTAAAGTCGAGACGAAGCACACAGCGACTACAGAGTTTCGCGAACAGAGGTGACCTGACGCCGGCATGGATAGGAGGCGGCAGGCGGACAGAGGGTCGGCGCTCGGTGAAGGGGCCGTGAGGGCAATTGTGGAGGGGAGACGCACGGAGGCGGCGAGCGGCGTGCGAAGGGGCCGTGCGGGCAATGGCAGAGAGGCGCACTGAGGGGCAGCACTTGGTGAAGGGAAGGCACAGTCGACAGTGGAGGGGTAGTACACAGAGGGGCGCGCGGTGGGGATAGGAGGTGGCGGGTGGCGCTCGGAGGGGCGGTGCTTGGAGAAGTAGCGGCGTGGGCGACGACGAAGGGACGACGCACAGAGGGGCTGCGTAGATGACGACGGATGGATGGCGGGGCGATGCACAGAGGAAAGGCAGCGGGGCGCTGGACGGTGAATGGCTAGGCGCAGGAAAGTGTCCTTTACAGGCAAGGCCGTGGGTTCTTGTTTCTTACAATATCTCGGGTACCTGTACCTGTCGACGGTTGGGATATCGGTCCCAAGTCAACTAAGGTTCTTGAGAAGGGGAGATAGAAGACACTGCCGAGCAAGGCAAACAACAGTCAGCGAGCAACGAGCAGACACAGGGTTTTTATCCTAGTTCGGCCCTCTCCGGGGAGATAACAACCCTACGTCAAGCGCTTCTTTATATGAAAGAGGATTACAAGGAGGAACTCGGCGATATGAACAACTCTCGACGAGATTCTGGGTGTACAGAAAGTAATATGCGATCTAGGCTTCAAGTCCTGTCGTGCCGGTCCCCTCTAAACGCCGTAGGGGCCTTGTTTATATATTGTTGAACAACCGACCTACCAAGGGATAATCGGGCCGGGCTGACCACAAGGATGTAACGAACTCATATACATGCCAAATACATCCCGAGGTAGATAAGGTATACTCTAATTCTTGGGGATCACGACGTCTGCTCTAATCTGGGAAACCACGTCCGGGTCTTCACATAGCCGTGCAGAACTCTTGCCCTAGTCGAACTCAAATAGGAATCCTAGGCCGTTACGCACCGTGCCAACCAGGAAGCTGTTTGGCAGGATGCACACGGGCCTGAAAGAGCCCTCTAGGGAATCAGGCCCTAGGAGGCTGTTCGATTAAGCCGTCTGGGAGTGGGCCATGGCGATGGGCCATGATTTTACCCCGACAACAAGCCCCCGAGACTCAAGTGGAATATCTCACTAGAGTGGGGTCTTCCTCTTGAGACTCCAAGTCACAAAGAGGGTAATTCTGCTGCTAAAAAGACGTGCAACAGGCGACCGAACAGGTTATGGTTCAACTGAACAAGACTTGTTCGGGACCGAACAAACCCGCCTAGTGCCGAGCAACTCTGTAGCGTCGAATTGGGAACCACATCTGTCCAAGCAGAGCACCCAGCCCTCAATACAGAAATCGGAAAAAAATAACCGTTGGCAGATTCTAATGGTAACTTTCGCTGCGCAGTCAGAACGGGCGACCGTTTTTACTTAGCCGTTGCAGTAAAAAACTAGCCGTTTGTGGCAAAAAACCGTTACAGAGCTGCTCAGATCAGGGCTATAAAGAGCACCCAAGCCGCCCGCGGCTCACCACTTTCGTTGTTGCGTGCCTTTCCATCCCAAGCCCTATTCCAACAGCACTTAGCATCAAACAGCCACAACTCACTTGCAAAGCTGCTCACCAAACCTGGGGATTGCTATGACCAATTTCGCAGGCACTAGCATGACCGAGGAAGACATGAAAACCTTGGAAGCCGAGGGACATGTTGACGTCGGCAGCTGGAGGCTGCCCGGGGAGGAGGAGATGCCGAAGCCACTCGAAGACGAGTTCGTCAACTTCGAGCACTTCGCCATGTTTGGGTTGAGGTCTCCCGAAAGCGATTTCGTGGAGGCCTTCCTGAACATCAGCGGGCTGGAGGTCGTAAATCTCAACCCCAACTTGTTCTTCCAGATGGCCGTCTTCGCGCACCTGTGCGAGGGCTATCCGGGCGTTGATCCATCGGTGGGGCTGTTCCTCCACTATTACACAGTGACGAGGAGCAGCTCCGCCGCTTCCAGGCTTGGATGCTACTACCTCAAGCTCCGGGCAACCGCCGACGATGCGCCGTACCCTCGTCCACCACTGCTCGACTCGATGGGAGTGTGGTGGATGAGGTGGTTCTGCACCAAGAGGAGCGACAACAGCAAGCTCTCCTTCACCGGGCAAGCGCCGGCGAAGGGGACGCAGATGCCACGGCCTGAAGCGACCAGCGAGGAGTGGTATCTGACCCAGAAGATCGCCTCCCTTGTGGGCCTTGGGCTCACGGGCAAGGAGATCATCCGGGACTTCGTGGCAAACAGGATCTGTCCTCTACGGAAGAGGTCCTACCCCTTCTACAAGATAGAAGGCTGGGAGGACATCACCAGGGAGAGCTCGGGTATGTTCCTTAAACGCTCAACCTCTTTTGGTGATTCATCCGAACAGGAAGTAACAATTTCTTCTGCTCGGGTATGCTAAAGGCTGCCAGGAAAGACACCGAGGTGACCGGCGCGGTGGCCTATACATGTCCAAGAAACGTGCTCGTCTGCTCACCGGAGGTAACTTACGCAGAACCCCCATCTGAGTTGCTAGACTTACATGATTATGCCATGCTCACATTCACCTCCAAATACGCAGGACAAGCAGCTTATCATCGGCGGGATCGTCAATGAGCTCTCAGGATCAGACAAGGAGGGAGCGAGGAAGGGTAAGGCCAACATGGCCGAGAAGCCCAAGGTGGTCGCCGAGCCGACGAGGAGCTCGCCGAGCCGTAGCGGCCACCAACAACCTCCGAAGCCCCCTGCAGCGACGAAGCAAGCCGAGCAGGCCAAGCGCGTACACGGCCAGCCAAGGGGGGAACGCCCAAGACCATCCCTCCTCACCGAGCAAAGCGACGAGGACGTACGGAACCTGACCCACTGGCTGAGACGCTATACACAGGCTCACCCCGGCCATATGGAATGGCTGCAACAGATCGCCGAGCAGAGGAGGCTCGAAGAGGAGGTCGCGCGCAAGGAGGCGCTCCTTGCGTTGCGCAAAAAGAGTGATCAGCTCAGCAAGGAGCTGGGTTTGTCGCCGGGAACGCCCGGAGGCCCAGGCGAACAAGAAGCCGAGGATCCGCCGAGCAATAGGCGCAAGCTCCGTCACGGAGCAAAGAAGAAGGTCAAGCTTCCCGCGGCAGGTATGTAATGGCGAGACACTCCCCCTTACATTCTACCGAACCGCAAAGGACCTAACACATTTCGTTTTCATCAGCTGCCCAGGAGGAGATCGCCACTGACGATGTGCACGTGGTGATCGAGCGGTCTTTGCTGCCCGAGCACCTACACGGTGCGTTGCGGACAACGAGATTGGCCACCCTCAAGGACAACCTGTCAGCTTGGGCTGTGCTCCCGCCGAGCTCTACCAACCAAATCAATGCTCTGAAGGGTGCGATCGATCAGCTCAAAGCCGAAGAAGCGGGGCACGACGCCACGAAGAGCGGGGCCAAGGTGTTGGCTCTGCTGGCTGCCGGGGGCGGGACCGAGAAGGCGGTCCTACCGGACACTTCGTCGCAGGGGCAGCTCGTCCCTGTGGCGACGGAAACCTCCGGCGAGCAGGTTGTGAGACCTGCCACCGGGGAGCAGGGAGATGGTCGCGAGCAGGGAGCGCAAGTCGCCCTGTCCGCGGCCCTACCAACATCTCCCTGCAGAGGGGCGCCGGTCTTGCTCGAGGTTACTCGGGCGGAGGAAGAAGAGGAGGTGCAGGAGCTCGGAGGCGACGAAGACACGGCCGCCAGCCCTCCCAGGGCTGAAGGTGCCAGGGAGAGGAGGCGAGCCCCCAGGCGGGCGCGCTCTGGCAGGAAGAAGTCTGATGTGTCCATGTCCATCATAGGTATGACCAACACTACGTCAATGTGGTGGTCATCAAGATTTCCGTCAACTACTTCGCGAGCATGCACGTCGACGAGTCTTCGATCGACTACTTCATATTCGAACTCTTCATCTACGACAAGTTGGCAACACTTCATGACATTCTCTACATCATCTACATCAACTATGGTGTCATCATCAACTATATGGCATCATCGACCAGCGCCATGGCCAGGTCGCGTGCACAGCCGACAAGCTCGTCGTGTAGATATTACGCGGTCGCGGCCACTAGTTTGACCACCACCTTGGCCGTCTCCACTACGTGAAGACATACTCAAGAAAGGCGTGTCTCCACCTCGTCGATGACCTCAGGCTCAAACACCCATGTTGCTCAAGGCCCAACCAAAGATCAAACCCAATTCGTCGTCCACGAGCCCAGTTCGGCCACCAGAAGCAGTCCAACTTGAAATGATCATAACTCGGTCATACGAAGTCCGTTTTGGATGTTCTTGGTATGCACGGACAAGCCCATGACGAGAGCTTTCCAATGGATCTAGTTTGAGGCCCAAATTCTATCAGAATCAACAGGAATCATGATATCAAAAGGATATCAAAATCTTTCGGGTGCTGCGCCACCTCCACTTTGGGCCCGTGGCCCATGTAACCCTAGGGTTGAGCGCCCCAAACCCTAGCCGTCGCTATATATTCAGTAGCCGTCATCGTTTAGACTTGGTTTTTGCGTAGATTATTCTGCCGTCGCAGTTTCGCCGTGTATCGGTTTGCTGAACCCCAACTTGTGTGCTTAATCGGTAATCTGTAATATTGAGATTGCATCTACCGTGTTCTTGCTTGTGTTCTCGATTCGCTTGCTAGAATTAACCTTCGTGGTGAGGTCAACCGCGTCTTGGCGTGGTTGATAACGAACGGAGACAGTGGTGTAACGATTGCAAGCTTAGATCTGTTCTGATTAGAAGCCAGATCGTCAACGTTGAGTTCTCTACCAATCGTGTTTATCCTACCTGTCGGAAGATCGGGACCCCGTTCCCCATCAAGTGGTATCAGAGCCTCGGTTGCCCCTCAGGTATACTTGTATCCCCTCTGTTTCATCTTCGACCTAGAGTCCAGAAAATTGCCCCACAAAAAGATTTGAGTTCGTCATCTCATGCTTCGTCCAAGCCACTTTGTGCCCTTCGTGATTTCGTTTTCAGATTCACGTTGTTGAATTTGTATCCATCGTCATCATTTTGTTGCTGGTTTAGATTAAGTTCTTGGTCTTTTTTGAGTCTTGCATCTTGACGTTGAGTCCAACGCCATCACGTCGTCGTCGCCGCTGCGTCCAAATCTGGTACCAATCTGTATTGTTCGGTGTATTGTCATTATCTCCCTTGTCCAAACTCCAAATTGAACAAATTTAGAGCCTAAATTACAGCCCAAAAAAAGTTCTACAACTTTATCCATTGCACCAAGTTCCAGAAACTCCATCTTCAGATCCAAAATCACGTTGGAAGTGTTTATGTATGTGTCTCGGATTTTTCTGAGCAGTCTGTATTGCGGGACCCAAATCTCCTAGATCCTTTATCCAAATTTGGACTTCCATATATGCAAATTGATCAGGAAGAGAAGATCTACAACTTTTTTTGTTGTGAGTTTTTGTGTTTGAGGCCCCTAAAAACACGAAAACAGCATAAGAAATTTCTGTATTAGTAGATCAATTTTTCCAGCATAAGAAAATTGAGTGTTTGGGTATATACCTTGTAATCTCTCTTGTGCGGCACTATTGATATTAAAAAAATTGAAAAAGGCAAGAGCATAAAAAGAAGCCGCACAAAAAAACAAAAAGAGTAAAAAAACAAGGAAAAGAAATAAAGAAATCAGAAGTGCTTGCATTCTTTTATATCCAAAGTGTTGTGTTATTCGTTTTGCCTGCCTGAGCTATGTCTAAGGACGGGTTTAGGCCAGCAACTTTGACATGTACTTTGGATATTTATTCAACTTTGCTATTCTGATTTCGATAATTGCATATTCCTTGCTACTATATATTGCCTATCCAAGCTCTACATACTTCTTATCAGTTCTGGTTCGAACTTGCAATCGCTTCGCTCGATCAACCTCGCGGATGAAACCAGCAGCGAGCAGCTTGCCAAGCTGATCCTTGATGATCTCCTGCTTGAACTCCGAAAAACGACGAAGCTTCTGGCGAACAGGCTTTTTGTCCGGCCGGACTGCTAGTTTGTGCTCGATAACCTCCCTTAGGACTCCGGGCATGTCAGACGGCTCCCAGGCAAACACGTCTGCGTTAGCTCGGAGGAAGGCAATGAGCTCGCTTTCCTATTTCGGGTCCAGATTGGCCCTAAGTGAACTGTCTTGTAAGTGTCATCAAGAGACAGCGGGGAACTTCCTTGGTCTCTCCCCCTGGCTGGACAGAAACCTTGGGACCTGCAGACTTGGTCTGCGGCACTTCGGGACCACGCGGTGGAAGCTGGTCGACCACGGCAAGGGATTGCTCGTCGCAATCTAGAGCAGCCGTGTAGTTGCCCTTTACCGTGATCACGCCGCTTGGGCCCGGAATCTTCACGCAATGGTAAGCATGGCTAGCCTTGTAGTTGCCCTTGACAGTGATCACGCCGTTAGGGCCCAGAATCTTCACGCAGTGGTATGCATGGTGGGATACGGCCATGAACTTGCCAAGAGAAGGCCTGTCCAAGATCGCGTTGTAGGCAGGTGGGAAGTCGATCACGTCGAACGTCATCCACTCTGTCCGAAAGTTGCTCGGGCTACCGAAGGTAACGGGCAGAACGATCTGTCCCAGCGGCCGCACTGCTTCTCCCGGTACAATCCCATAGAAGGGCATCGCGACCTCCTTGAGCTTGGAGAGAGGAATTCGCATCTCGTCCAACAATTTTGCAGATAGCAAGCATCTCGTCCAATACTTTTGCAGAAAGCAAGTCCAGCGCACTCCTGCCATCGATCAGGACACGCCCGACTCTACCGTTGTTGATGGTCGGAGCGACCACCAGCGGGAGCCGCTCAGGATTGGTCATCCCAGTGGGGCAATCCTCCTTAGAGAAGAAGATGGAAACATCGGTCCACTTCATCGACTCGGGCTGAGGTTTGCCCTTCTTGACTTTGTGGACCTCCTGAGCAGCTTCCTTGAGGCTGCGCCGAGAGGGATAAGCCGAGGAGCCGCCAAAGATAACGGTTATGTGGTTCACGGGCTCAGGATTGTCATCCTCATCGTCCCGTTCACCATCATCGGTTTGGCGCTTGGCCTTGCCGGCATCCCCTTTTTCGAGCAGGGTGGGCGCGCATGGGGCCTTTTCCGTTGTAGAACTCCTCGAGCTTAGCAGCCTAGGTCTTGCAATGGCGGATATCGTGGCCGTAGCCCTGGTGGAACTGACAATATCGGTCACCTGGACCTTTCTTGCCTTGATCGCCTCCCTGGGCAGGCTTCTTGCCCTTGTAGTCATTGGCGGGCTTCTTCTGCCCGTTCTTGGGAGGAGGTATTGTTCGGAGCACCTTTGTTCTTTTTCTTCTGGGACTTCTTGTCACCAGGATTGGTGTTGTTCTTTTTCTTCTCATCTACACCAGACTGGGCGGGAAGCTCGCCCTTGTCGAACGCCTTTTTATACTAAACACGCTCTGCCACATTGGCATAGCGATCAACCGCCTTGAAAAGATCATTGGCAGTCCAGGTCTCATTAATCTCGAGATCCTGGGTGAGCCGCTCGTCGCGGACACCGTTTTTGAAGGCGCGGACAACTGACTCATCCGAGATGTTCGGGATCGTGTTTCGAATCTTGATGAAACGCTGCAAGAAGTTGCGGAGGGCCTCCCCGTTCATCTGGATCATTTGGTGCAGGTCATCCTCCTTGCCCAGACTATAGATGACCAAACGGGCGGCCCGCCCGGCCAGGCCCGACACGGTCCCGCTTAAGCACGGGCCCGTTTAGGCACGGCCCGGCTAGGCCCGGCTATGAAACGGGCCGTGCCGTGCCGGCCCATGGGTCGAGGCCACGACCCAGGCACGGCACGCCGACCTGCCAGCCGTGCCGTGCTGGCCCATAAGCACGACGGGCCTCACGGGCTCGCTTTGTATTGAGGAGAGAACAAAGGCCCGAGGGCAAAAAATGAAGCGACGCTGCGGCCGCTGGGAATCGATCCCATGACCTCTGGAGCCCAGAGCACTAGCACGCACGCACTAGCCGGCAGACCACAAGTTCGCTTGTGCTTATAATGTGTTAGTGTGTATAATATGTGTATATGGTAAATCAAAACTAAAAAAAATTAATGGGCCGTGCCCGGGCCAGCCCACGTGCCTCCCCTTTGGCCCAAGCACGGCACGTGCGTCGGCCGGTGCCGTGCGTCGGCCGTGCCGGCCTGGGCCCATTTTTCACCGTGCCGGGCCATGCTTCGGGCCGGGCCACAACACCGTGCTTCGGGCCGGCCCATCTAGCCCGGCCCATCTGGCCATCTATAGCCTAGACGCACGTAACAGCTCTGGAAATTGGCGATCAGAGCGTCACAAAGTTGGTCCCAAGAGTGGATGGAACCTTCCTGCTGATTGAACAGCCACGTCCGAGCAGCACCCTCAAGAATAATCGGAAGGTAATTAGCCATGACTAGCTCGTCACCTCCGGCTGCCATGATGGCGGTAGCGTAGATGGAAAGGAACTCCTTTGGGTTTTGGGTCCCATTGTACCTTTCCATGTGGCCAGGATTGAACTTGGAAGGCCACCTGACGACGCGGAGCTCGTCAGAGAAAGCCTTGCAGCCCAAGCCATACGCTCGACCACCTTCTCCTGTAGAACATAGTCTTAAAAAGCCATTAGTCCTGTTGCGCAGAGGGACTCTAGTTGAACGGGAAGATTCTGCCTGGTGATATTCTCTCCGAGACAGTCCTCCGCGCTCCTTCCTCGTGGTCGCGACAATGTGCTCGTCTCGAGGGGATCGTCCGTGATCGCTGCGAGCCCGTTTGCTCCTATGGTCGCGGCGACCACGAGGACTTGGTGAGCGTTGTCGACCACGGGTATCTTGCTCATAGCGAGTCGCCCTTTGACAGTGACGAGGGTCACGCGATCGATTGGAGCGTTCGCTGTCCGAGTCCTTCCGAGCAGGCTGACTGCATTGCCCGAAGGAGGTGTTAACTTCGCCTATGAGCTTAAGGCCATCAGCCAATTGCTCTAGCTGAGAAGCAACAGCGTCCCCCATGAGGGCGAGGTTGGCCTGGTTGGTGGATCTGATCATCGTGGCCATGGCTTGAAGTCGTTCCCGACTCTGCTCAAGGGGTCCTGGGATCCCTAAGGCGTACGCGTTTTGCCCGACCGGGGTCTGGTTACGCGGGGATTCGCCCCGAGCAGGTAGAACGTCTGCGGGGGACTTGGCGGAGATATGCGAGGCGGGTTGCGTCGTTGTTGCTTGCGCTGATCTCGAATCTGCGCCAAGGTTTGATTAATTGAGGCGTCCAGACTGCGGCGAACAACTTCTTGTTCGCGAGCAGCCGGCACAGCCCCATGCTGCCGCCGAGCAGAATTGACGTGCTCGATCTCGTCAGCCGCCGTGGCCCGTGCACGATCCTCTGAGGTTTCTGCGCCGGCCATGTTTACGCTGCGACGGCCGCTCGGTGGCATACGAGACGGTGTCATCACTGTGTCGCCACAAGAAGAATCGACCGACATGGCCTTGGAATCCGAGAGATCTAAACCAGCATAAAGATCGTCGGTTCCGTAATCATTGTCGATGACGGGAGCTTGATATAAGACCATCTCCGGAACGTAGCCGGAGGCATCTGTCCCAGATCTGGAAGGCGATCGGGATCGAAGGAATCGATCCGATCTGGCAGAGGATGTGGCCTCCTGCCCTTCTGAGTCATAGCCCTCAGGAAGAGTTTCCTGGTCGCTGAATGAGTTTGACATGCTCGAACAGGCTTGATCTACTAGTATCCCCACGGACGGCGCCAACTGTCGACAGTTGGGATATCGGTCCCAAGTCAACTAAGGTTCTTGAGAAGGGGAGATAGAAGACACTGCCAAGCAGGACAAACAGCAATCAACGATCAACAGAGAGACACAGGGTTTTTATACTAGTTCAGGCCTCTCCGGGGAGATAATAACCCTACGTCCAGTGCTTCTTTATATGAGAAAGGATTACAAGAGAGAACTCAGCGAGACGAACAGGTCTCGGCGAGATTATGGGTGTACAAGAAGTAATATTCGATGATCTGATGACTCTTGGCCCCTTTACACGCCGTAGGGGCCTGGTTTATATAGTGTTGAACAACCGACCTACCGGGGGATAATCGGGCCGGGCTGACCACACGTCCGTAACGAACTCGTAAACATGCCAATTACATCCCGAGGTAGATAAGGAATATCTCCAATTCTTGGGGATCACGACGTCTGCTCCAATCCGGGAAACTACATCCGGGTCTTCACGTAGCCGTGCAGAACTCTTGTTCGAGTCGGACTCGAACACGAAGCCTAGGCCGCCACGCACCGTGCCAACCAGAAGGCTGTTCGGCAGGATGCACATGGGCCTGATTGAGCCCTCTAGGGAGCCAGGCCCTAGGAGGCTGTTCGACTAGGCCGTCAGGGAGTGGGTCATGGCAATGGACCGTGATTTTATCCCCGACAATATACATTGTTATTTACTTGCAAATGACAAGGTATGCTTGTGAACATATTTGCAAGTCTTACTGTTTCCTACTTTGAGACTTATGTGTTCATTTGAATATAAACTTGTAAACTTCTCTATGTTGTGAACTTGTCTCTATGTCGTAGTGATGAACCTTAATGTAATTTTGAAACTATGTGCTCATGTGGATGTAAAGTGATTAATGTGGATGCTTATGTAGAACTAATTTTACCTCTATTGGTATTGATACCTGTGATGCTCACGTGGATCTCATTCTCTTTTGATGTTAGTGGTTGTGGATGCTCATGTGATCATTGGCTCTATTTATGTAGTGGTGTATATATGAATGGATGTTGATAAATAGATGTACATATGATTGTATGTGAGAACTTTTTATCTATGATTTTGTTGTATATGTCATCATGGATAGGTAAAATTTGTGTTGCTGATTGTGTTTACCGTGGGAATGGTTAGCAAAACTTGAGGTTAGCCAATTTTTATGGGTCTTTTTTTTCCTATACAAACTTATCATTGGTGGTTGGGGTAACGAACCGCTAGTGGCAATTATTATCACTAGCTGTTATGCAATCTCCAGTGATAATCCTCAATTATCACTGGTTTAAAAACTGCTAGTAATAGCAATTTCTAAACAACTTGTAATGAAGTTTCCTGTGCAGTGGGTGTTTCTGTCTCCACCAATATTCGTTACTCCCTCAAGTCTGTTCCAATCGAGGAAACCACGTCCGGGTCTTCACGTAGCCGCGCAGAACTCTGTTCGAGTCAGACTCAAACATGAATCCTAGGCCATTACGCACCGTGCCAGCCAGGAAGATGTTCGGCAGGATGCACATGGGCCAGATAGAACCTTCCAGGGATCCAGGCCCTAGGAGGCTGTTCGATTGAGCCGTCAAAGAGTGGGCCATGGCAATAGGCCGTGATTTTATCCCCGACATAGTCCATACGGAATTAAACATTTAACAGTATAACATCAGAGTGTTCAAATTAAATAACCATGATGAGATCCAGGGTGTCGACCCGGACACCTTAACTAGCCTTGAGCTCCCTCGTCAGGGCCTTCCTGGTCCTGACCGTAATCTGAATAAAAATGTTCGCGACCAATTTAAAGAGTACGCGGCTACCCATCAAGCAATCCTTAAATATGAGTGCAGGGTCAAGGAAGGGATTAGGTTATTTTACCCAAATCCTACTTCTAGTCATATTTTAGTTGTTCAAGTTTTAGTTTGGTGAATGCATGATCATCAATAAAGACTCTCGATATCCAAAAGAAGGTGTGTCTCGCACCAGGCCAATCCCAGCCTACTCTAGTCAAGTTTATTATGAAAAGAGGTGAATCTACGAGCGCAAACCTGCCAAACCGTACATGACCGTGGACACGGCTATATGATAGTTTTAACTCTGCAGAGTGTGTACAATTTTTCCCACAAGCCCCGTCTCATCCATTAGGAGAAACGGTACAAGACTGTTTCCAGCCTACTACGCCCACCACTTCGCCAGCCCTTTCTTTTGGTTTCCTCGGACCCGCCGGTGCCTGCCATAGTAGGGCGCCTACTATGTTTGGACACCACCCGTGGGTCGTTCCCCAATTAAGCCATTCGGCCTCAGGAACGCACCTATACCCCTCGGAGGAGATTGCAAGCCTCCCCTAGGACAGCAGTTATGAAACGTAACCGGACAGCCTACGAGCCAGTGGTTAGTGGGTTTCGTAGTGTACTAAGCCAGGGCCGAAGGCACAAGTGGCTGTACGGTAAGGTTCGGTCCAGTAGTACACAAGCTTGAGTCCTTATTAGAGGATACCGTCTCACCTCCACCACAATCCCAGAAACCTTTCTACCGAATCTCCCCTAAATCATCTACAAGTTTTAGTTGCTTAGGTTTAACCACAAATACCATCGTGAAGCATACGCCTCACCAAAACTTATTTTATAGTGAATCCCAAATGCAGTCCTACACAATCTAATCAAGGATAGGCTAGAAAAAATATAACAGGTTCGCAAAGGTGGCTAAAACATATTAATAGATTATTAACATGCTTAGATACGCACGCCTACTAACCATGCATGCAAATAATTTGGGAATTAAACAACAGTAATTTATATCTAAAACTAGGAGAGAATATGTTACTATGCTTGCCTTCAAAAAATTCCGCACTTTGCGGGTCCCACACCGGCTCCGGACAGCACTCTGAACAACAGTCGCACCCACCGTTTAATCAGAAATAAACAAAATAATACAACAGCAAAAATCAATACAGAGAAAATAATTAGTAAATATACAGAAAATTTTAGGATTTAAATGTGATTTTTAAGCTCCAAAATTATCCAATTTGGAGTTAAGGAGCTCCATAAACAATTCGGAAAACTTTTGGGCTAAATAAGAAATTTAAGAAAAAAGAAAAACCGAAATAACCCCTAAACGGGCCGAACCGACGGAACCAGCCCAAAACTCCCGCGCTCGCACGGCCCAGACGGCCCAGCACGGCCCAATCCGGCGCTGCGCGATGCTGTTGAAAGGTGGGGCCCACTGGGCAGCCACTCCCAGAGGCTAACGAGCGGGGCCCACTGGACAGAGGCAATGGGGCGGGTGCTGGAGTGGCCATGACGGGGCAGTGACGTGGCGACAGGTGGCACCCGACATGGCGTGCCATGTGGCACTCAGGGGCCATGAGGGTGCTGACGTGGCATGACACATGGCTGCGGACGTGGCATGCCACATGGCAGTGAGACTGGGCTACGGGTGACGTGGCATGACACGTGGCTTCACACGTGTCACGCCACATGGCTTTCGGCTGACGCGGCACGGGAAGGCCCGCCGGTCAGTGACCGTGACGTGATTTCCGCGCGTGCTCATGGCACGTGGTGCCACGCGCCGCGTGTGAGGCAGCGGCGAAACGGCGACCTCTTACAAGCGAGGCCCACGGCTTGCCCTGGCTCTCTTGTTAGCGACCTTGGCTGGATCCCAACGATTGGTGCGGTGCGTGTGCCGCGCTGTGATAACCCGTGGGCCTTTACCTTGGTTCGGCCCACTTAGTGAGATTAAGAGGCAGTGGGGGGGAGGGAACCCGACGGTTCCTCCTAGGCAAACCCCAGCCGCCGCCCTTCTCCTCCTGCTCTCCCTGCCGCCGCCATCCTTGCCGTGGCCGAGCCGTGCCGGTGCCACCGCCGTCCAGAGCCCCGCCGCCTCCATCCTTCGTCCCGGGAGCCGTCGCCTCGCCGCCGTCCAGGGGCGCGCCGCCCAGTGGCCGCGCCGCCGTGGCCGTGCCTTCGCCGCCGCCTCGTGGCCGCGCCGCCGTTGCGTGGTCGCCACCGTCCTCGTGGCCGCACCACCGTCCCCGTGTCCTCGCCGTGCGGCCATTTCGTCGCCGTGTCCTCGCCGTAACATCGTCGGCTACCCGAGGTACCCTCGAGTTGCTTTGATTTAGGAGTGTGGGGGCTGTGGGATTGAGGAGAGGGAAGGGGAGAGGATTAAGATGAGATGAGTCATGGGCAATTTTGGGTACGGTTGTTAGAGATGGCGAAGAAATTAGGGTTTTGGTTTTGATTGTTGCATGATTAGAAAGCAAAAAGGGTTTTGGTTTTGGTTGTTGCATGATTAGAAAGCAAAATTAGACGTGTTCTCTTGAGATTTCCCTGTCTTAGATGATAATCATCAAGGGTATTGGAGGATTAGGTTGGAGGGATTATATCTTAGTAGATCAGTTATTGTGCAGTAGGTTTGGGCGAGGTTTTGATCTATTTAGGGCGTGATTCAGATCTTGGTCATATGAAAGAAATCGCGCGTCTATGTTCTAGCTTCGTTTCGAGTACAAGAGAGCGATAATCGGATAAGCGGGTTGGGAGTTATGATGATTTTAGTGTGTGCTGTCCGGAAATTAGTTTCTGTCTT
>SPJY01036961.1:320108-338995 GCA_005191435.1 Raddia distichophylla | reverse complement strand
ATTCCTGCTGATCCGTATGGAATTTGGACGTGGTACTGGATCCGTTGGAAAGATCTCGTCGAGAGCTTCTCCGTGCATACCAAGAACGTCCAAAACGGAGTTCGTACGCATCCGGAGCATCTATTTTAAGTTGACTGCGCGGAGATGGCCGAACTGGATTCGTGGACCAATTGAGCTCTTTCTTTGGCCCGCCTTGGAACGACGTGGCTTGTGGGACCAGAGGGTGCCGAAGAGGTGGAGAGGCGTCTTTCTTCAGTATGTCTTCACGTAGTGGAGGCGGCCAGGGTGGTGGCCGAACTTCTGGATAATATCGCGCCTTGTCCAGAGGTCGATAATGCTGACGGAATGATCGACCTGGCCATGGTGGAGGTCGATGATGCCACGTAGTCGATGATGTCATCATAGATGATGTAGACGATATAGAGGATGCCGTGTGGTGTTGCCAACTTGTTGTAGACGAGGTAGTCGACGAAAATCTTGATGACCAACATATTGATGTAGTGTTGGTCATACCTATGATGGGCATGGTCACATCAGTACTGATATAGCGTTGCTAGCCGAAATTCTTCTCGGGTACCAACTTCAAGGTGGTAGTTAGGTCAAAAGCCGATAGCATTTCGCCATCGGGGCTAAGACCAGTCAACATGGCTACGTCCAGAAGTGTGGGGGTGATCGGTCCAGTCGGAAAAAGGAAAGCATTTGCGGTATCGCACAAGAAATAAGCCGATGCGACCATGAACGGTTTGTCTGCTGGTGGTGGGAATAGGGAAAGCAGAATGGCATCGGTTATTCCTAGTTCATCCCATTCCTCTTGCTTTTGGTTGTAGATCCGAACAAGCCAATCTTTGTATCCCTTGATCGGGCTAGGCCAGGATCTAAAAGCCGATTTCCAACTATTGGCACTAGGATTATCGGCAAATATTGGAAGCCTCCCTACGGAATGGTATATGAAGTCCGATGGATCCCTTTCCCCTATCGGTCCCAAGGAATACAGAGCTTCGGTATTTGAGCATCTGAAGAGTACCTGAGACATGATGCCGGTTGGATGATGACTGCTCGCTGATCGCTGGGGCTCCGGAAATTCCGATGCGGGAGACGTGAGAGAAGAGAAGACAGTGAAAATGACAGCGAATGGTGCACTATTTATAGCTGTGGTGAAAACTAGGGTTTTACCGCGCTTTTCGGTGTTGCAGTTACAACCCGCGTCGTCTGATGGGCTAACACGTGTTCTCGAAGTGGGCTGAAAATGAAGAATTACAAGGGCAGAATTGTGAAATGGTCCGACGTGATAAATCCGATTTTCAGTTAAAAGTTCGGCTAATGAGAATGCCCATTGCCAAACTTAGGGGCATATGTTGACACCCAAATTTGGCAGCAAAATCGGATGTGATAATGAAGGGTGAAATCGGAATTTCAGGTTGAGTCCGGAGTTGGGTCTAATCGGCAAAGAAAGGAAGACGTATTGAAAATATCGATGGGCGGAGGATTTCGGAAGAATTACGATCTGATCAGGTGCAGCCCGGAAAAATAGGTCGTGTCGGTATCGGTATTGTAATAGTATAAATAGACTATTGGTCTCGATAGAAAAAGGATCTACAACAACTCTCAATACACAAATACCCTCTCGAACCCGATCGACTACGTCGAAAGGCTTCAACTCGCAGGTAGAGCTATCTCGATGGGATAATCGATTCTCTCCTTGTAACCCGTGTGCATGGCTGTATCAATTTGATCTCATGTATGCAAACCATGTTAGACTGTCTCGGGATTTACCGATCTTTAACATGTTCTCGCATATTGCACTGTCTCGATTTAATCGATCTGTGATATGTGTTTACCTTGCAATGCTGATTATCAAATATCTCGCATGTTCTCTTTCTGAATCTGATATATGCGACTGTCTCGTTAAATCGATCTTGTTTATCTCTTGTTCAGGATCTTAAATGCTTAGATGTTTGCTGATTAGTATTGTTTTATCGATTAGTCTTAAACTGATAAACCGATTTGTTAGTTCACATCTAGTCTTAGATTTGAATACTGCCTTGGCTTGACCAATCTATTCGATCTATTGCTCTGATTTGATCTAATATTTCGATTTAAAGGCTTAATACTGATGTTAACAAAAAAATACCAAAAGAAACAGGATTTATACTTAACGCTTATTTGAATCTATTCACTCTATCAGGTTCCAAGCCGATAGATCTTGTAACCGGATTGTTTGAAGCCGATTACAAATAACCTGATCTGGCTAATTTGAAAAGCCGATTAGGCCTATGTTACTGACAATTTTCTCCTTATTGATTTACAGGTCAAATCAATTGGCACGGTTGGTTTGAGTTGCGACGCGATCACTGAATCGACGCTTCTGCACGTGTGTTCACAGAAATCCACGTTTTTGTGTCGACAGTTGCATAACATTGCTGCACTTTGTTCCACTTTCCTTTTTGCCAAATGAAGATTTGGGACTTGGAGAAACGGAGATGCATTCGGAAGCTAGAAGGGCATTCGGGTCATCTTAGTGCTGTCCATTGGCACCCCGTTCTGCCAATACTGACTACAGGTTCAGTTGATGGGAGTATTTGGAACTGGACTACTTACCGGTAATTCTACCTTTTTTGTAAAAATTTAATTTGCAATCAACATTTAAATAAAATATTGCATTGCCCTAACCCATTTAAAAAACGACAGTCTTTTTACACCCCACTTACCAAGTGAGATTCATACGCATTGTCGTTATAGCAGATGATACAGATACGATGGCAAAGTCCTTATAGCAGAGGATACAGATTCATGCGCAATGTCATTGTTATATTGTATTGGCCAGTCGGATCAGCTAACAGCATTACCCACGAGTTTTTTCTCTATTACAAATTTACTAGAAGTTGACATTAATCATGGCTTGCAAATCTTGTAGGTTGGAGAGCATAATTACATTCAACCTTTTGTGCTGTTTACGCTTTTGGATACATAAAGGGCTCAAGAAGGTGATGCAAAATTTCTTATTCCAGTGATTCATTTGATATGAGCAAGGTGTTCACATAATTGTGTAGCTAGATTTATATAAAAAATTTCTAAAAAATGAAATATATAAATATTTATACTGGTACTGATCATTATATTTTTATCGCAGTTTTTTATTACAGATTTTACTTTTATTGCATTTAATATGTACTCTTTTCCTAATCTTGCGGTAGTTGACTTAAGACTTGTTTATATTATTTTATTATGAATTTTATTAATTTTGTATTATAGTTGTTATAGACACTTTTTTAGTCTCGTAACAGTTTGAATGCCCCTATTTTATATTTTGATTTTTTATGAAGTTGAAATGGACTTTTTTTCCTAGTAGATGAGGACTATTTTTCTATTTTTTACATCTGTATTTCAATTGATTTTATTTTATCAATGCAGTCGACATGGACCCTTTTGTTTAATACAAGCTATTATAGTTCAGATTCATCCATATTAATGGGATAGATCTTTCTTTTTATCCAATTAATATATAAATTTTTAATATTTTAGTATAAATATGGTGCCTCTATTTAACTCTACTTTAACAAATTAATAGATTTGTTATCAATCAGTCCAAATGGAAAGAAAAAAAGTTTTATTAAGAGTAAATTGCACATTTTCCCTTTGAAATTGGATGGGAATCTCACTTAACCCCTTACATTACAATTTTGTGAAGTTGAATTTTTGGATATTGAGAGGGAGAGAGGTAACATGGATGCGATCCAACTAAAAAAATCCATGTGTAGCGACCATGTCAGCACTTGACGATCAATTAGCGAACACATAAACACTTTAAATTTTGGGGGCTAAGTGAGTTTTATCCAATTTTAATGGGAAAAGTGCAATTTACACTTTTATTACTTTTATTTTTGTGCCATATAGCATATATGTAAGTATGCAACATATCATGTGTACACAAATTTCTCATGTACACCAATTTACAAAAGTCTTAAAAATTCTTAAAGATTTTGTATATGTACTTCTTTGACTATTTTACTTATGTATAATGTTTCAAAATCAAATTCATAATATATTGAGAGTTATAAAAAAGAGAAAATTATCATGAATTTGAATAGTTTAAAATTGACAAAAATTTCTTTTTATCGTAACTCTTAATGTAGAACAAATTTAAACTTACAATTTGATGTATAGATAGAGTAAATTTATGAATACATCTATAATTTTTTAAAAAAATGTTTATGATTTTTATTAGTTGGTGTATGTTGTGTAAACAGAAAATCTTGTGTAGATGCAGACAGGACACGTTGCAACGTAAGTTTTGGCTTAATTATAGTTCAATTTACAGCTAGTCTTTGCGGCATATTATTTGTGAGTGCAATGCTCCTTGTTTCCCTAATGTGGCGATGTCCATACTTTTGTATTACCTATTTTTACAGCTATCTGGACGCAGCAATGCTTTTTTTATACCTCGTACAACTTAAATTATGCAAGCCTGTTTGATGATATCACATACTGTCAGTCCACGTACTAAAGTTTACCACCCTTTGCAACAATAACTTCATCTTATATTTTATTTATTTTTGCCAACACAATTTTTTTTAACGACCAAAGCACAAAACTTATGCAGGATTGTTGTTGGATGCGACCAAGGAATGGCAATGATGGAGATTAATTTGAAGTGAAAACCCATTTGGCGTGAAGAAGTGCTGCAGAGAAAACCTATTACATGCTACGTATGAAAATTATTACATCTTACAAGAAGAAAACATATGTTTAAGAATTTAACATAAACATTATATAAAAATAGCGACATACCACATATGAAATTACATAAGACAAAAAGAAAGTGGTCTTGCATGTGTTCAGGGCGTTGATGTCGACGGATGCTTCATGGAAGCTTTTTTATTTTATTTTTTCACTAGCGCAACATGGATGATTAGTAGAATATTTGTTTGATTTTATTTTACAAGCGCAATAAGGATGACTATTATGTATTTCTTTGATTTTATTTTACTAGCGCAATATTGGATGGTTAATATGTATATATTCGATTTTATTTTACTAGCGCAATACGAAAGGCTAGTATCTTTGCATGATTTTATTTTCGTAGCGCAATATGGAGTGACTAGTACGTGTGCTTACTTTGAAAGCATTTTTAATTTAATTTTTTACTAGTGCTACATATGTATTCAAAGGATCTATACGACTAGTGTATAATTTATTTTATTTTGGCATGCCTATATTCTAGGGATGCATACATTTATCCTCTGCACATGCGTATATGGATGTATCGGCCAGTGCATATGCTTTGAATATGAGTATGAACTGAGCAATCATGCATGCTTAACTAATTAATCATGAGCTAAGGAATCATGCGGCGAGGCGGAGTGGCGGCAACCCTAGGCGACGGCGATGCGAGGCGAGGCGAGGCGGCGGTGGCACAGCAAGGCGGCTGCAGATGGGAGCAGGGCCTGGACCGGCGGTTTGAAGAAAGGTTAGGGATGGTATTAACGTCGCAACTTGAGCAGCACGGCAGTCAGGGTTGGTGCGGCAGGAACATGCAGTGAGATTTTGGCCTTGTTTGTCTGAGCTGAAAGTTGCAGAAAACTTTAATCTGAAAAAGTTGTGGCCACTCGAAAGATGGCTTAAAAAGTTCAAAAATTATAAAAGAAATATTTTACGATCTTTCAAAAGAACTATTTAAAACCCCATAAAAATGATTACAAAATATTACATCGTTTGGCTTATAAAAAAGCAAATTTTTATTTAAATTAATTTAAGATGAAACAAACAAGGCAGAATGCGTGAGGGAGCAGCTGCGGGAGCTCGGGTCAGCACATGTTGTTGTAGTAAGGGACACCTACCCCCTACAAATTGGTGAGAGAGGCGAACCAGCTTGTGAGAGAAGGAGGTAAGCATCGAAGGGAAGCCTCGCTCCATCAGAGCTGAGCGACGGTGAACTAAGGGTATGCCTATCCAGGTGGTGCCTCGCTCCCTTGAGAGCGAGGCAACGGAGGACCAAGGGCGTGCTCATCCGAATGGTGCAACGACGAACCATGGAGGCATAAAGCGGGGCAAAGATCACAACATTCAAGGGCAGAAGTGTTCAAGTCCACGTTACGAAGCAAAGCTGGTTGCATAGGGGACAAGAAGGTCGAGGGACAACGAGTACGGTCTGTTACAGTCGTCAGGAATCGTATCGCGTGTCAGGAAGATACGACAGCTAGCTGTAACAACCTGCGCGAGGTGGCAGGAAGATCACGATTCACCGTAACAACCGGGTCCCCTTTGTAATTCCCTTCCTATCCCTGCTTTAGGTACAAAGGTGAGGGTAATTAGGTCAAAGTCCTGGCCCCTAGGGTGTTTTTCCCTTAGGCTCCTGGACACGGGGGCATGTCAAGGTCTAGGAGGTCTTTTCTTAGCAAAGTCTCTCTTGCCCTTGTTTGATTCCCTCGGTGAAGGGTTGTAACTTACTATGTAAAGTTGCCCCCCAACTATAAATATGGGGCCCCTACAGTAATTTAAAGGACAAGCTACAATTCCCAACAGGATATCCATCTTGAGGTTGCTCAGCTTCCCGAGCTACTTCGCGAAGCACGCCGCATTGCTCCGCGGTGTAGCCCTTCACAAATCTGTTGTCTAGCTTGGGCCACTGACACTAGCGCCGTCTGTGGGGATCTGAGCAAGAAACCATTGTGTGCAAACCTGAGCGAGTACACCAAAATTACACCCAAAAATCTCCAGGAGATGCCTCCAAAGAAGACCCCCACTTCCGCCGCGGGACGTTCCCGTTCCATCGCCGCTGCTGTCCCGGCGGCTCCGAGTTCTCTCCCAGGAGAAGGTCCCGCCGGGGCAGCAACTGGGGAAACGATCGTCGCCCCAGCAACCTCTCACCCTCGAGCACGGAAGAAGAAGGTGGAAAACCCACGCGCCGCTGCTGCGGCACCTCCCTCCATCCCTGCGGCTACCGCACCTGCAACCATCACCACGGTTACTCCGACGGCCACTGCACCAGCCGTGCCAGCCATTCGGTGGTGGCCGCTCCCGTAATCCTCACCATGGATGTGCCCGAGGCTCTAGCCCCTACTGCACCCGTGGCGCCTGCTCCGGCCACGTTCACGGTCCCAGCATAGGGCTCTCTGGTGGTCCCTGCTCCGAGGGTGGAGGAAGCTCCCCAGGTTGCCCTACGCTCCGTCCCGGGGCATTCCCAACCTATGTGAGGCCCAGATCCGTTCACCCACGCCGTCTCGGAGCACCTCCTCCTGTCATCGGCATGGATCCTTCCATCCAGGCACTCGTTGACGCCAACGCTCGATTGGCGGAGGAGCTAAGCTTACTCAAGAACCAAGTGTAGCAAGAGCACTGCAATCCCACTCCTCGCTCTTAGGGATGCAGGATCAGAGGACGAAGTGTGGTCTCGGGGGACCCAAACCCCAGACGATGATCTAAACCCCCTATGTCCGCGTCTCCGAGACAAGAGATGGCCTACCCCAGGAATCTTCAAGATGCCCACCATCAAGCCGTACGGGGGTACAACCAATCCGGAGGAGTTCGTTCGCATCTACAATACTGCCATGGAGGCAGCGGGCGGAGATGAAGATATCAAGGCAAAAGGGCTTCTTTTGTCCCTCGAGGGTATCGCTCTGTCTTGATACTCCTCCCTCGAACCAGGGTCTATCCAGAGCTGGTCTCAGCTTCGCTCCATGCTAGTGAGCAGTTTCCAGGGAAATTTTGAGGGAAGGAAGGAGGAGAGTGACCTGTACGCAGTGCGTCAGCGGGAAGGACAAACATTGAAGAGTTTCCTTCAACATTTTTCCAAGGTGAAGTGCCAGATCAATGGTATCAGCGACACCATTGTCATCAATGCAGCCAAGTGTGGCCTCCGCGGCGGGCCCCTCGTGGAGCGCCTAGCCTGCAAGGGGGTGAAGACGGTGGAGGAACTATTCTATAAGATAAGGGAGCATGCTCGAGCGGAGGAAGACATGATGCGAAGATACCATCAACTGAAGCCAGAAAGAGGCCCGTGTTGCTCGGGGAGAGAGGAGAAGAGTAGCAAGAAAGGAGTCCAGGGGTCCCTCGCGAAGGGAGGAAGATACACGAAGCAAGGGGAAGCGGGTGCACCATGTGGCAGATCAAGACCGCCGCAACCGCTCCAAGAGGGGAAGGCCCGCCCCTCGTGAAGAAACCTCGAGGGGAAGACAGAGAAACTCTAGGCGGAGGTCTGGAAGCTCGAGGCGTCCTTCGGAATGTCACTGACCCAGAGGGATGACGAGCGAAGGTTAATCTGCGAGCACCATGGTTACAATTCTTCCCATGAGACACGAGATTGCAGGACCTTGGAAGCTTTAAAGCAGTATGACGAGAGACGGGGAACATTCCCTCCTCACCATGATCAAGGAGCCCCTCCTCCTCCTCCGCCGTTGTAGCAGCTCCTGCCACCTCACCCAGTCAACAATGTGTGCAGGGTAATCAATGTCATCTCAGGAGGATCGTCTTTGAGCCTACCCTCCAAGCGGCAGCGCAAGGCGTATGCGAGGAAAATCAACCACATGGCTATAGGGGCTGCTTCCCATTCCCCGCCAAACAATTATCCAATTACATTCGATGAAGATGACGCGTAGGGGGTGCACTTCCCTCATCAGGATCCTTTGGTGGTCACAACCCAAGTGGCAAGCTTCGACGTCCGAAGAATACTAATGGATGGAGGAAGTGCAGCGGATATCCTATTCGCTGGTGCATTCAGGAAGATGATGACCCCGAAGGATAGGCTTCGTGATGGGGGACGGGGTCCAGATCTTCCGACAGGTAGGATAAACTCGATTGGTGGAGAACTTCATGTTGACGATCCGCCTTCCAATCAGAACAAATCTAAGCCTACAATCATTACACTACTGTCTCCGTTCGTTATCAACCACGCCAAGACGCGGTTGACCTCACCACGACGGTTAATCCCTGCAAGAGAATCGAGAACACAAGCAAGAACACGATAGATGCAATCTCAATATTATAGATTACCGATTAAGCACACGAGTTGGAGTTTCGCAAACCGGTAAACGGCGAAGCTGCAACGGCAGAACAATCTAAGCAAAACCCAAGTCTAAACTAGCGACGGCTACTGAATTTATAGCGACGACTAGGGTTTGGGGCGCAGCCCTAGGAGGTACATGGGCCATGGTCGCAAAGTGGAGCGTCACAGCACCCGGCAGATTCTGGTCGCAATCTTGTTTCGATGATTCCCATTGATCCGTAAGGAATTTGGAGGTAGAACTGGATCCGTTGGAAAGATCTCATTGAGAGCTTGTCCGTGCATACCAAGAACGTCCAAAAAATGGCCGTATGCATCCGGGGCATCCCTTTTAATTTGACTACGCGGAGATGGTCCAACCTGACTTGTGGACAAATTGGGCTCTCTCTTGGACCGGTCTTGCAACGACGTGGCTTGTGAGACCGGAGGGCGTCGAAGTGCTGGACATGCGCCTTTCTTGAATACTTCTTGAGTTTGGGGAGGTGGCCACGGTGGAGGCCGAACTGTTGGTGGCAACAACGCAATATCAGCATGATGATCTTGCCGGTTGTGCACACGACCTGGCCATGGCGCGAGTCGATGATGCCATATAGTTGATCAGTGCTAGAGCCAGAAATTTCCAAGGAGGGGGCTCAAAAGGAAACCTATAAGGGCTAAGGCTCAAGTATACTACTGTATCAAGTATTGTAGCTATATAGTTATAGTGTTATACCATGTAATAGAAGTATAGAACACAATAACATAGAAATACAAGAATTGTTAATAATTGCAAGGATTTAAATATAATAAGAAAACAGTATTGGAACTTTGGAAGATAAGTGAAATGCATATAATGTAAGCATATAAGAAATATCAACATACCGCTAATTACTTCTCAAGAGTTGATAGTTGATATTTGCGGGTTTTCATATTCTGGAAACGTTGTAAAATGCATTCCATGTCTATCTTTGCAAACACATCTCGCTCAATGTAGCATATCATGAGATCATTCAACTAGTCGTCACTTATCTTATTACGCAAATTTGTCTTAATAATCTTTATTGCTGAAAAAGCCCTTTCAACTGTTGCTGTGCCCACAAGTAAGATAAGTGCTAATTCAATAAGTCTATAGACCAATGGATAAACCATATGCTTCATTGCTTGGGCCATCTTCACAGCAAAACTAGCAAGATCATCGTAACTTGAAGACTCATCTCTTCTCATGTCATCAAGAAGTAAGTGAAGTTGTTCTTCCAAGATAACACGGTCATATGTGGAAAAATCAGCAGAATATATCTCTGAAAGTCGAAGTAGCATGCCATGATCAAAGTTTGAAAATGAATCTCTCGAATCTAGACAAGAAATGCATCTCAAAAGCTCTGTCGAAGATCTACTAAACCGACTATCCAACTCAGTAGCAAGTGAATCAATGACAACCAAAAAAGTATCAACATAATAATAATGATGATAAGCAATAAATTGCCTTTCACGTCTCATGTGACCTCTATCATGCTTCTTATCTTCCAAATTGGGTGCTGAAATTTCAGATGCAACACAAAACTTTTTGACTTCTTCCAACAGTGTTTCCCGTCCATTTTCCCTAAATTTTTGTAGACGGGCTTTCACACTAGAAAGAAGCACCATTGCATTAACAATATTTTGATCCTTCTCCTTCAAGAGGCGTGACAAATCGTTAGTCATACTTAATATTTTTATCATGAGATGCAAGATAAACACAAAGTCAAAAGTTTCCATTGTTTCCATCAACCCATTTGCCCTTCCCCTTTGACTTAAGTCAAACCCATCTTCATTGACATTCTTCAACACTGTCAACACTGAATCCCACATTGCACTAAAACTAATTAGAGTTCTAAGATGTGAACTCCATCGAGTATCACCCGGTCTTACTAGAGATGTATCTTGATTTTTTCCTTTTCATGTGGCTATCTCACCTTTCTCCAATTTCTCAACCATACACCCATGATAATCTTGGAGTAATGCATCTTTCCTCTTGCAAGAAGCACAAACAATGTTGACAATCATGGTGATATAATTGATAAAATCACTAACAACTCGACTACTCTTGGCAATAGAAACAACCACTAATTGTAGTTGATGTGCAAAGCAATGTATATAGTGAGCATGTGGATTTTCATTTAAGATTAGTGCTTTTAGACCATTAAATTGACCCCTCATATTCACTGCACCATCATAACCTTGCCCTCTCAGCTTAGACATAGACAAACCAAACCGAGCAAATAACAAATCCAGAGATGTTTACAATGAAGCAGAAGAAGTATCTCTCACATGCTCGACACCAATAAAACGTTCAATTACTTGTCCTTTCTTATTGACAAATCTGTGGAAATCAAAATTATAATAAAAGCTCAGATTATATAGTACATTGTAATATAAAAATTAAAATTATCAAGAAACTAACCTCAAAATCACGACCATTTGTTCTTTAACTGATACATCTCGTGACTCATCAACGAGTAAAGAAAAATAACAATCCCCCATTTCGTCCATAATGACCTTTATGACTGCATTAGCACATGATTTGACAAATTCCTTTTGTATTTGCGGTGAAGTCATCAAGTTATTTGCCGGAGCATTATCAATTGCCTCGCAAACATCTTTAACCTCACTTTTGTACCACTCTACCAGCTCTTTAAAGTTCCCTTTTTCCCTTTATTTGATGAACTGGATGATTCATTGTGTCCACGAAAAGCGAGATCTTGTGACAAGAGAAACCAAACTACCTTTGTAACCGCGGTTATAAACGAGCTCTATATTGAACTCGCATTTCACTAGTGCAAGTTTCCATCACATATTGAATACCTTGCTCTGGAATTTTCAAAGCATTGCACAGACCTCTTGCATTGCTGTGGCTACTATTCACTCCTCCAACATGTGTTAAGAATGATTCTTTTGCCTTCTTCTAGTTAGAAAAACCATCTTTTGTAAACTCATCATTTGCAAATTGTTAACCCTCGCTTGCTTAAAAAGGTAACAATAAACGCAAAAGACCGCATCTTTTTCTTTGCTATATTCTAACCAATCAAAATCCTGAAACCATGACTTTTGAAAACATCTTTAAATCGTTCCTTGCTTTTTACTCGGAAAATTATGACCGATCGGTTGACACGGGCCCTTTAACAAGAATGCTCTTCTTACAACATCTCTAATTTTAAAATCATACTCTTCAATTGGCTTGCGCAACCCTGGATCCGCAACAATGTCATCCGGACTAAATTTGACGTTGGTACGAGCTTTCTTTTGTGTGGCAGGAGTCGAACCCCAATTAGAAGCAATGGTTCGATGTTCATGTTCAGCCTGTTGAGACTCATGAGGCCCCTCATGTTGTCTAGGCTCAGATGGCGGCTCCTCCGACGGTCTTGATTTTGGCAAGGGTTCATAACATCTCTTCATCGTTCAAACATATAAATAATACAAAAACGAAATTAATCAATCTGTCTAACAAAATTACAGATAGTGAGGAGGAAGAACGACCAGAACTGCATAAGTCGGAAGCTTAAGGGAGGACCAAGGGCTAACCGGCGACAAAGATGGAGATCGACTATAAATCAACCAAGATGGGACAGCGGCAAGATGTTCATCGGCGCATCGCCTCGCTTGCTCTGTGCTCCTGTCGGCAGTTCAAATGAATCATGATCAGTTGATCGCAGATTAGCGATTCGCGATTAGAATAGCGAGCAGTTAGTGGCATTGAAACATCATGGACCGATTTAGTGATTCATGGATCATGGACATGTACGTGAGTTTAATTGGGCCATGAAGCCGTGAGTGCTCGTTCAAGCCCACTTGCTTGATGCCTGCTTCATCCACTTGGGCCTAATACCTATATAGGTGGGGTATTCGCTATTTGGCCAGGACCGGGGCTTCAGCCCCCTTGCGCCCCAGGCTGAGCTCCGCCTCTGTAGTTGATGTACATGATGTAGAAGATGCCATGAAGTGTTTCCAACTTGTCGTGGATGAAGAGGTCAAAGATGAAGTAGTCGATCGAAAACTCGTCGATGTCCATGCTGGCGAAGTAGTCCACGAAAATCTTGATGACTAGTACATTGACGTAGTGTTGGTCATACCTATGATGGACATGGTCGCATCACTTCGGCCAACTGATATCCCTCTGGTGGGCTTCGGGGGGAACCAAATTCAAATCCTGGGGCAAGTGGATTTGCCCGGCACCTTTGAAGAAGGGGCAAGGGAGGTTACCCGCCCTGTGGTCTTTGATGTCGTCAATATCCCTTTTCAGTACAGTGCAATGCTGGGGAGGGGATCATTGACTACCTTCGGGGCAGTGGTGCATCATGGCCACATCTGTCTGAAGATGCCCTCCCTGGCGGGTGTTGTGACTGTGCGGGGGCATCAAGCCCTCGTGCGAAATGTCGAATATGGGGGGGTCAGCCATTAAGATGGTGTTTTCGGCTGAGGAAGCAAAGGAATGAAAGCAGTTTGTGGAAGTGAAGGAGAAGTGGCAGGCGAAGCCCAAACCTCGGGAGAAGACTCGGAGGATTTCCCTTACCGGGACTCCTGGGGAGAAGGAGATCAACATTGGGGTTGAGCTAACCCCTCCAAAGGAAGAAGTCCTGGTGGAAACACTCAAGGCTTACCAAGGCATCTTCGCCTAGGACGCCTCGGATTTACTAGGTGTGGCAAGGGAGGTTATCCAACACTCCTTGGCGGTAAAGGGCGGCTCGAGGCCGAAGAAGTAGAAGCTCCGTAAGATGGATGATGATAGCAGGGAGGCGGCGAAGGTTGAAGTAGCAAAGCTACTCCGGGCGAGAATCGTCCGTGAGGCGCTACACTCGGAGTGGCTCGCCAATGTGGTGATGGTAAAGAAGTCCAATGGTTCCTGGAGGATGTGTGTGCACTTCACAGATTTAAACAAGGCCTGCCCGAAGGATGACTTCCCCCTCCCTCGCACCGATCGGCTAGTAGACTCCATAGCTGGAAGCGCCTTGATGAGCTTCCTCGACGCATATTCTAGATACCATCAAGTTTACATGAGAGAAAAGGACGAGGGCTGCACCGCATTCATCACCCCCTTCGTGATTGAAGGGAAACGCGGGCGCTACGCTAGCACAGAATCAAAATTCTACCGCCGAGACCCAGGAACCCCTGCAAGTAATTGACCACAGATCGAGTTACCTTACAACGCGCAGTGCAGCGGAAGATGAGTCGATGTAGCCGGTTCAATCGATCTGCGCGTAGTTGTACGGAAGTAATCGTTCACGGCGATCCCATCGCCTCCTCCTCGCTGGTCAGCAACAAGCCACGAGGTGTGCCGTGGCCGATCCCCATGCCGTGGAGGTCGTCGACGAGCTCCGCGTGCTCGCCGAGATTCGCGATCTCCCCGCGCAGCCTGTCTTCAAACGGACGCCCCGGCCTCGTCCGGAGTCCGTTTTCGACGATCTTGGACACTACGGACAAGCCCTCGACGAGAGCTTTCCAACGCATCCAGCCGCATCACGAAATTCCTTCTGGATCAACGGGAATTCGCGAAACAGTGACGCGACCAGATTCTGGACGCGAGCAGATCACGTCGTCTTCTTCGGTTCGTCTTGCGGTTGATCAAGCCAGCGCCCCAAGTGTTGCGCCTCTACCGGAATACACACATCCGGTGATCGGAATCCGCCCACGGCGACGTGCTAGCGCCGGTCGCAGGCGAGGGAGAGAGGTGACGGCTAGGGTTTGGTGGAGAGGGAAAACCTAATTTCCTCAGGGTATCTCAAGCCTCTCCACCGCCTCCTTTATATAGTCCCACCGTGGGCCCTCTACAATAGAGGCCCTAACCCGGTCCATGGCCCATGTCTCACATGGTCCATGTAGCCCACGTCATACGTGGTCCCACATATCATTGAGCTCACATCCGATGTGGTCTATGATTGTCAATTGGGCATATAATTCCTTCAATCTCCCACTTGCACAATAGACAATTATGCAACTCATGACTCCAACCCCTTAAGTGTGTGACCCAATAGGTTCGTATGTAGACAGCAGTGACCCAGAAACAAATTTCTAGTCATAGATCGGCAGCGGCCTCTAGCAAAACGTACCGACCCCTGAATACACGCGAAGATCAAATCTAACGAACCAAATAGCGTTAAAGTGCTGATCCCTTTGCCACACGATACCAGCCAAGCTCAAGGCAAGAAACGTGTCACCCTTGTGATAGCTCGGCCATTCACTCGATCAAGTACTGGATTTCGTATGATTAACTATTTAATCATGGTATGGCCATACACTTTTCCAAATCCAATACCTCGAGGGGCCCAGAGATATCTCTCCTGTTATAAAGGAGGGGCAAATCCCATCTTGACCGCTCACACCCAGTCCATGTTTCATGGCATACCCGAAAGCTACCTTTATAACCCCCTGTTACGGAGAGCGTTTGATAGCCCCAAAGTATACAACTACGCATGCTGGGACTCAATGGCGATCTCAGGTCAAAGGATCCCACAGTCACTATGTGAGAATTCAACTGATGACACCAAAGATTATAACAAATCTTGCAGCATCTCATTGCGGGTCTGTCCAACCACCCATGTTCTTCAACATGTGTCCACATTATTGATTTGATATCTCCATATCTATGATCCGGGAACATGATCATCAATCAATACATGTGCTGATCTTTGAATCATAATTGTTCAAGTTATGATATAAGATCAGGGACCCCTTTAGAATAACATCATATAGTAAAAGAGTTCCGCGAACAAGTCTTACTTGTTGATCGATACCGATGATGTTACTCAAGGAACTAGGATAACAATTATCCATCATAAACATAGAAGTGATACAGTCATCTTCAAAACTGCCTAATCAGCTTATCACTTATATTTTATCCACGTGCACCAGAGCTTATCAACCGGATATCCAATATCCGATACTCATGTGCGCCTTTCATAAAGGTTATGGTAATATTTATCTAGGCTGAAACCTTTTCAGCTTCTGAACCTCCATTAAGTGTCGGTTTGAAAACTAGTGCGCGATGTAACCTTTACATGCCACATTTCCTCACCTTCAAAGAACACATTCACTATACTTCATAAGTATCTTAGAATGTTTCTTACCATCCAGTGACATTCACTCGGATTAGATTGATATCTGCATATTCGGTGACATTCACCTTGATGCACAGGGCATGAGAACCCCTTCTTTGACAATTACTAAGCTCATCAAGTATCTAATACTGAATCTTGCTCTCCAATGTGACATATATAAGAACAAATTCCCTGTTGAACCATTCAACACCATGTCAACATATAGGTGTAATCCAATTAGCCTTTCAGATCTATACCTATAGACCCTCATGTCAAAATCATGGAATATTATTTATAATCAATAATATGTCATACATATATAAGATCAGGAAAATCAGTGCTCTCCCACTTGCCCTTGATGAACTAGCCAAACAATTTGACTTCCCATCAAAACAAATATTCAACTCTGATATGCTTGTTTCATAAACTTGCAAACTCTAGCACTTTATGGATCACAAAAACCTTGAGTCCGTGTCGAACACATTCTCACTTAGGTCCCAACTAGAGAGAGAGCCGTTTCGATATCCATATTGCATATCATATATGCAACAGTAGCTAGGTGAATCAAGACAACACTTAATAGACCAATCAAGTTCAAAACTTAATTGTCACACATAGCTCGTCATAAATCCAACTCCCAGAGTATAGGCCCATCACGCTTCAACATAAATCTTAAGCTCATAACAGTCCGACAACAATTGTCTTCCCTATCATATAGGTGACTAATATGACTTTAGAACTAATGCAGGGTTGGTTATTTCGTAAAACATACAACAATTTATATATAATATGAAAATTTAGTAGGAACCGAAACACTTTCAAATGATTCCCGAATTACTCCGAGTCACATCGTGCTCCCACTAAATATTTTGGAAGAAACAATTTCTCCAAAATAAAACCATTCCGAGCAACAAACACTTTGTAGCTCTTACCCTTCTTTATGCGCAAACACTTTGCACTTCACAAAGAAACATTTATCTTAGTCGAGCGCGAGCTTATCAGACATCAGAAGTCTTACACATGCCCCACGTTCCAAACTTCGATAAAATAGCACAGAGCACCTTCCGATCCATATCATATATGGTTGTTTCCTTATGTCTAGATGGAACCTTTAAATGAGCACAAACATTCCTAAAGTGTACCATAACATGGATAATGAAACATAATGACATCACAAGTCCTTAGGATTAAAAACACACATCCATTCACTAATGGAGCATGCCCATAAGCCAAATCTATCTCCCACTCAAAAGAGGTGAAATATTAAATTTGCTTATGCCCGGAATATAATAACAATTATTAAATTCTAACTATGTTCCTTCGGATGGGGCCTTTAAAAGAACGTCAACGTCAAACGTGACAACTTTTATGCCCTTGCCATTAATTCAAAATCATATCGTGTGGTGTCAGAGTAGCACCAATCTTTGACTTCACAAGTCTAGATTAGTACTCAGGACCAACTCGACCTTTCCCTTTCACTCATGACTCGGCCTCCTTCATAAGTTGACCAGTCTTTAGAACCATCATCACATGATAAAGCTAATCTTAATGCTCTCTTATTCTAACATGCATCATACGCATCTCGGTCAGTGATTTCTCCAAGCAATTCATCAATATGAAGAGCAACCGAAAATCACATCAATAGCTAACCATTAGCTAAAAGGAAAACCATATTTTATAATGCCCAAACAATCAATCATATTGACTACATGATGGCTGACCGAATTTTCTTGTGCTAACTTGCACGCAAACAATGACTTAGGGATCAAATCCTCTAGCCCTTTATTTGGATCTCAAACATGCCCACCAAATCCACAATCATATTACAGACATTCATGATTTCATCTCGCTACAATAGCTCAGATTTCATGATGGCAAGAAAGAGATAATAAGCACAAAGAAAATCATTATAGTGCTTCTAGTAAACACTACAACTACAGATTGCATTTCAAGCTGGTTCATCAAGGTACTACTTTTAGAACAAATATTCCATAATAACTAGAGAACAATTCTCAAAAACGATATCAATCACCATAAATATATCAAGATTCACTAATCAAAGATATAGCTCAAAATAAAGCATCAGGTATATCAACAAATATTAAACTATGTTTATGTTGCGTACCTCCTTTAACAAATTAACGAAGATACTCCCACTCAAGTCACATTTCCTCTGATGACTTGTAGTAGGACAAGATCCATAGTCGGTCAAAGATCTAGTGCGCGGAGGCGACTCCTAGAACTAAGTGACATAGGTAGACAACCCCTTGCCAATCACATCGTATGTGACTCTTGTGTGTTGGGTGGCATACGCCAATGCTCAGCACCAACACCCCTGCCCCGAAGCCCAAAACCGTTTTGATAGCTTCGTCAAGTAAAACCAACACTATGCAGTGAAGTCCGACTTCACCCCATTGATCAAGGAAATTAATGGCACCCTGCTGTATGCTGAAACTACCAATTAACGTACAAGATCTTTATGGGTGCAGCTGTTGGAAAAGGGCAAACTCTTAATTTTTCCAAGGGAAATCTATTCTGTTAAGAATAGCAGGGCAGAAAAACCATCACAGAAAATACACTATTAAGCTGTGCACCGGTATGGCCCAAGACGCGGTGATCATTATCACCATACGCCCATTCCTGTCCACCGAGCCATCAACTTGATTTTACTCAAGTATCACAAATTAATATGTAAGCCTTAGTAAGATCCCACACATGCATCATATACACAAGGATCAAACTATGTACATACACATGCATAGAATCAAATTCTACCAAATAATATGAAATTATAACAATTATGAAACGCTCATAAATAATTTGTGTTGTGGAAACAATTTTTC
>SPJY01036961.1:237190-319050 GCA_005191435.1 Raddia distichophylla | reverse complement strand
TGGCCCATGTAACCCTAGGGTTGAGCGCCCCAAACCCTAGCCGTCGCTATATATTCAGTAGCCGTCATTGTTTAGACTTAGGTTTGGTTGTGTGTTGGTAGACCCGTGTGCGTCCCCCCTCGAATTTGCATGTGTCGTCTAGACCACCCGAGTCGAGTTATCGAACCTCAAATTTATCCAAGTGCTTCATCCATATTTGCAATTTTAGATTGTGTTTATCTTGTTTCTTGCTTGTTCTTCGATTGCTTGCAGGAAACGACCTTCGTGGTCAGGTCAATCGCGTTCTTGGCATGGTTGATAACGAGCAGGTTTGGTGGTTTAGCGATTGTCGGGTTGTCATCCTGGCGAGGTTGGTAGCCAGATCATCAAGGTCGTCTCTCCAACCAGATCGAAATTATCCTCTCGAGTCTCACCAGAAGATCGGGCCTCCTCCGTGTCCCCATCATTTGGTATCAAAGCGACGGTTGCCTGGTGAGAACATCTATCCTTAGTTTTATATCTGTTCGTGTTCATCCTAGAGTACAAAAAAATTGCCCCACAAAAAAGATTTAAGTTCGTCATCGCGTCCACTGTCCAAGCCACATTGTGCTTTCGCAATTTTCGTTTTCATTTTCGCTTTATTGAATTTGTGTCCATGGTCATAGTCTTGTTGCTGGTTTAGATTAAGTTCGTGGCCTAGTGTGAAGTTCATACGTTTTGTTGACTTCAAACCCGAGCACCGAAGGAATTCGAGCTAAATTGGTTCGCCATTATTTCGGATCTGTTATTCCATATGTAGTATCTCCATCATATCAACTCCGATTTGGACAATTTTATAGCCTAAATTGTAGCCCCGAAAATTATCTACAACTTTGTCCGTTGTGAGAAGATCCAGAAACTCTATCTTCAGATCCAAAATCGTTGCGGAAGTGATTCTGTATGTGTCTCGGATTTTTCTGAGCAGTCTGTATTGCAGGGCCCAAATCTCCTAGATCCTTTATCCAAATTAGGACTTACATATATGAAAATTGATTAGGAAGTGAAGATCTACAATTTCGTAGTTGTGAGTTTTTACATCCGAGGTCGTTAAAAATCTAAAAACTGTGCTAAAAGATCTGCTGTCTTTAGAGGCTGAAAATACGGTGTTGCAATTTTATTTATCGGTAAAAAAAAGAAAAGAAAAGAAAAAGGCAAGTGCATAAAAAAGAGCCGCAAAAAAAAAGAAGAAAAAAATCAGAAGTGTTTGCATATTGTATCCTTTGTACTTGGTGTATTCCTCGCTTGTTTGAATTAGTTCTAGGAACGAGTTTAGGCCAGCAACTTTGACAAATACTTTGGATATATATTCAGTTTTGCTATTCTGATTTCGATGATTGCATATTCCATTGATACATATACTAGCCTGTCCAAACTCCACATACTACTAACCAAACAGAGATAGATGTTGCTATTGCTTTAGCACCACATGTGCTCGGATTATCACGAACCAGCCACCGATTGCACCGTCTGCTTATGCGGTAAGAACTTGTAAGAGCAAGGTAAATGTTTGAGTGGGTGTGACTTGAGTGACTCCACTACTTAGTAGTTTATAGGAATATACCGCTGTATTTTCTTGTTTGCTACTAACAATGGCATGTTACACCTCTCATCATCATGTGGAGAAGTACAAAGTATTTGTTTCATTTCCACCTAGAGATATGTTTGAAGATTATGATGCCGAAGATGCTTATCTTGATCTGAAATATCTAAAACAAGGTAAATTGAAGATAAAAGAATACTATCGCAAATTCAAGACTTTGTTAAAACTCAGTGGATTAATTGAATGTGAAGAGGCAATTGAAAATAGATTTTTTGAAGGGACTTAACAACAAAATTCCGGATATTCTCATTTATGAAACATACAATTCTCTCTCACAATTGTTTGAATGTGCTTGTAGAGCTGAACATAAGTTTATGGAATCATTGCATGAATTTCTAGGCTCTTTAGATGTACCGGTTGTTGTACCTGCTCTTTCAGCTAACACTTTGCAGGAAGAAAATATTGTCAAGAAAAGAAGGATAAAGAGGAGCACATGAAGGAAGAAGAGATCATTGTTGTGAGCAAAGAACAAATCATTGAAGTTACACCTACATCGACTGATGAGGCCTTGCAAGGTAATGAAAAAGGTGATGCCCTTGAGCAAAATTTGTCCACTACTCTTGCTATTGTAGAGCAACAATCAGTAGAAACCACTTCTGATTTTCCTTTGCCACAAGATGATATGCTTATTGTCATTTGTGATAAAGAAGAGTTGTGTGAAAATGATTCACTTATATCATTACCACAACTACTGAATGAACATGCAACTTCTATTTTCGAACCAATTACTTGTGAAGATAATAGATATGTTCTTCACATTGCTAACGACGAAGATGAGCAAAAATTAATATCTTCTTTAAATACTTTAGGTTAAATTGAATTCAATGTTCGTTGTGATCTAAATAGATTGGTGGAGAAGCTTTGTCAACTCTCAGATTTGTCATGTTTATATCGAAATAGTTTACATGCTTTTGGCAAAAATAATGATAAAGGAGAGTATATGTTGCATCGAGTTTACATTAGCTCCAATATGAAACCATTTTTTGTTGTAAATGAATGCGCCCAACTAGAGGATGGCAATCTTTCTATCCATGTCATGCTAAATTCCTCTAGTTACTCAAAAGGTGTGCGTGTTCTTTTGCCCCTTGTTTCTACTAACCTTTTGCAGGAACATGTAAAGGAGTCGAGGACAACTCCAATTCAACAAGGGGAGAATGATGAGGACATCGTCCACATGAATGCGATCACCACTCCTTCCTCTACTTCTTGCACTACGATCGTGACACGTTGGCGACAATTCATCGCATCCACTCCTTCGGCTACATCAACATGGCTTCATCGTCTCCCACCTTGGCCAGGTCGACCACACAGTTGGTCTTCTTCGCCTTCGGACATGATGCTACAGTATTCATCACTCCGGCCGCCACCTTGGCCGCCACCCATACTTGAATGGGCATTCAACAAAGGCGCATCTCCACCTCCTCAATGACCTCAGGCCCAAACCCCATGTTGCTCAAGGCCCAACCAAAGATTAAACCCAATTCATCGTCCACAAGCCCAGTTCGGCCACCAGGAGCAGTGCAACTTGAAATTATCATAACTCGTTCATACGAAGTCCGTTTTGGACGTTGTTGGTATGCACCGACAAGCCTACGACGGGAGCTTTCCAATGGATCCAGTTTGAGGACCAAATTCTATCAGAATCAACAGGAATCACGAAATCAATAGGACGTCAAAATCTGCCGGGTGCTGCGCCACCTCTACTTTAGGCTCATGGCCCATGTAACCCTAGGGTTGAGCACCCCAAACCCGAGCCGTCATTATATATTCAGTAGCCGTCATTGTTTAGACTTAGGTTTGGTTGTGTGTTGGTTGACCCCGTGTGCGTCCCCCTCGAATTTGCGTGTGTCAGCTAGACCACCCAAGTCAAGTTATCGAACCTCAAATTTATCCAAATGCTTTATCCATATTTGCAATTTTAGATTGTGTTTATCTTGTTTCTTGCTTGTTCTTCGATCGCTTGCAGGAAACGACCTTCTTGGTCAGGTCAATCGCGTTCTTGGCGTGGTTGATAACGAGGAGGTTTGGTGGTTTACCGATTGTCAGGTTGTCATCCTTGCGAGGTTGGTAGCCGGATCGTCAAGGTCGCCTCTCCGACCAGATAGAAATTATCCCCTCGAGTCTCACCAGAAGATCGGGCCTTCCCATGTCCCCATCAGTTCGGCACATATTGCTTCCGAAGGATGCCCTTTGGGCTGAAGAATGCAGAGGCCACCTTCGCAAGGCTCATAGCTAGGGTGTTTGAGAAGCAGCTGGGGCACAATGTCAAAGCATATGTTGATGACATTGTGGTCAAGAGCAAGCTATCAGAGGAGCATCATCTTGATCTCAGAGAGACCTTTGAGACCTTGAAGGAATTCAACATTAAGCTCAACCCCTCCAAGGATGTGTTTGGGGTCCGGGCGGGGATGCTCGTTGGCTTCCTTGTGTTGTGTCCGAGAGGGGGATAGAGGCTAATCCAGAGAAGATTCGGGCCATTCAGGAGATGGTGTATTCTACACCGGGGTGTGCCCCAGTGTCGCTGAAAAGTGGGACCAGCGTCCAAGAAGGAAATGTGCTGTACAGGAGAATATCGAGTCCAAACAGATCAAAGTCTGGTTTCAGACAAAAATAAGTTCAAATAGTGTGATTGAGGCACGTGGCTCTCGACGCAAAGGCGGGCGAGCACACCTATAACACCCCGACCCAATCAGAGCCCAAAATGCTACTTAAGTCCTTAATCTCTATAAAATTTCTACAGCACCTCCCCTATAATTTGGACATCCACTCAGCAGACAAAGAGACATAATTTATATATCTCATATTACATATCAACCATCTTATTATTTCATCCACAATTCACAACCCAAAAGCCAAACCGCTAGACTTTTCACCAAAAGCTTACCTTAAGTGTGTTAATCAGTAGCGATACTAACCATAGGCAATCCTGGCTAGAAAGGGCGACCAACACCATGTCACCCCACAACTAGCTCATCCTCACATCTGAATACATAAGTAAATACATAACCAGTTAAAAGTCTATATCATTATTTTATTTATTATAGGTCCACTGTTAGTTGCTGATTATTTAATAGTGCGAGTGTGTGTGCAGCTACCCGCCCGCGTGCGACATCATCAAGAGTGACCTAAAAACAAAACAGAAAGAGCAAGGGTGAGTCCAGGACTCAGCAAGTACATATTTAATCAAAGTAAAGTATTAAAAATAGCAGACGGATAACATAACAGCATATACCCAATCGTAGCTCCAAATTAACCATAACCCAACTCCAAGCCAACATAACACAATGCAATGCAGTGCAGTATGCGTCTCTTCTTTGTGCTCATACCAGTATAGTAAAAGGGCTCACCCGTCGATGACAAGTCCTTTTTCATATGGGGTCAAAACAAGTCGTGGTCATATGGCTTTCTCATCGACCTGGCCGTTGCACTCCGGACTAGTCATATGATCATCTATCGACTTAGCCCCACTCCCATGGGGTGCCTACTCCCGTAGCACTTAAAGCACAAGTCATGGTCATATGTCTTTCTCACCGACCTGGCCCGAGGCACTCAGGACTAGTCATATGACCATATCGCTGACTTGGCTCATGCACATGGATGCAAATGATGCACAAATATCAATCTGGCACCTTTCAATTTAGCAGAACACTATACTTCCTCATTTGGATCAAGACACACACATAAACACCATGATAATCAAAATAATAAGCAATACCGGTCCGGTGCTCCGAACTAGTTATATGATCATCCATTACCCAGACACATGCACATGAATACAAATGATGCATAATTATCAATCAAGCATAACCACTTTAGTGAATTGGAATAACATCTCACAAACATAAGTCATATACATAGGCGTAGAAAAATAACGTGATCTTCATAACAGTAAACATAACAAAGACAATCATGCCATTCCAGTTAAATATGCACTTGCCTTAGCAACCCCAAACACTGGCGTGTGACGATGTCCTTCCCGAACCCGAGGTAGTGACAAAAGCACCTAGAACCAAGAACGGATCTTAGTACCAAATAGCACTATCAAACATAATATTGCTTAAAGCTACCCTCGCATACTCCCAACCTAATACGATGATGGTCGATACTTGGTTTATTCATCCGAATTAAACTCTGAAATTCTAGACAACTAGTTTGCAATGGCCATAATTCCTAAACCCATAGTCCGATTGAGGTGTTCTAGGGCATGTTGGAAAGCTAAGAATATTAGCTACAATTCAATTAACATGGCCAACCTCTAAATCCTGCTAAAAACTCTCCTAACCGAGGTCGCAAGCTGCTGCATACCCGAATCCATCATCAAAGCACAAATTCAACACCTATTATTCCCAAATCAGTTCTAATTCTAACCGATATGACTAGTAAAATGATTAATTGCTGGAGAAGGGACTAAAATAAATAACCTACTCGAAGACCTCCGAACCCTAGTTTTTCTCCCTATCTCCTTTTTTTCTCTTCTTCCTTCCCCTTCCTCTTCCTTCTTCCTTTCTCTTTTTCCTTCCTTTTCCTCCAAGGCCGGTCAGCACAGCAGCTTGAGGGGTAGCAGCGGCGACAACGGCCAGCTAGGGCGGCGCCTAGATGGGGCGGCGGTGCTGGACAGGGCGCCGACCAGCGAGGCGATGGCGGCGACCAAGAGTCGGCGTGGCGGCTGCTGAGGGTGGCGGTGGCGGCGGCTGGAGAGGTCTGGCGGATGGAGGGATGCAGTGGTTGGATTGGGAGGGAGAGAGCACGAGTGTGTGAGAGAGAGAGCTGAGCTCGGGGAGGCTCCAAATAAAAGGAGAGAGAGTTCTAGAGAGGGGGGGAGATAGGGCATGACTATTGGGGGCGGTGGAAAGATGGGCCAGTTGGGCGGGCTGGCCCATTTCCTTTTTTTTGCAATGAGCATTACAAGACCCCGGGCGACAGGACGCGTGGCGCCCAGCGCACAGGCGGGTGAGGAGGACCCAGGCACCGGACAACCAGGACGTGTGGCGCCCGACACACAGGCGGTGAGTTGGCCCTAGGCACCAGGCAACCAAGATGCGTGGCGCCCGGCGCATAGGAGCCAGGCAAGAGCGTTAGGGCAGCAGGGGCGTGGGGGCCCCACTGTTAGGGACGCAGGGCGAAGGTGCAAGGAGGCTTCCTTGCTAAGGATTTCGTCGGGATACACCGAATCCGGAGATTTTTATGCGACGGAACTGCTCTGGACTGAATGGGTGAGGCTCTGACAACATGATTGCCTCCGCCCCGCCAAATGATGTCAGCTACGTCGTAGCCGTCTTCGCAGCCGTCTCGTTCGTACCAGCTTGGTTTCCCCGGTCGGTTTTTCTCTTCTTAGGTCGTCCTCGGCACGTCCAGAAGCAAGGATGTCGAAGCACAGATTGGAGGGAGCGGCCAGTGATCCTCGCATGAAGTTGCTCAGTCGGCAGTAGGATGAGGCGTCTTCGTCGCGTCCTCTGGAGGTCGCACCTCCAGTGGTTCATCCTTCGGCAGCTGCTGCACCTCCGGTTCAGCGACGGTTGGACATGGAGGAGGCCTCCCCGTCCCAAAATCTGCATGCCATACATCTGCTGTTGGAGCACCCCCCCGATGGAGTTGGCGGGGGATTCCCCCGCCACGCCGTGGCTGCAGGACATTGCGTGTCTCGTGGACGTGGCCCACCATCTAGTTGAGGTCCTCGAGCGGTCGGGTGTTTCCGGTGGAGCGCTCCACTCGAAGTCGCGTGTGAATCGCACGCAGGCTTCGAGCCGCCCATGTCAAGTTCGCTCTAGATTCAAAGGCTGGGGCAAGGGAAAGGAGGTCCAGGGTGTAGACTCCGCTCGTGCGGAGGCCCGTGCTCCAACACGAGTACCGTCCCAAGCGCCTCCCAGAGAGGGGGGCCAGGAGGACCTCCAAACTCGACTGGTGGAACGTCGGCATCCCCGCGGCGGGGATTTGCGTGACGAGTTGCAGTGCCTCCGCGTTCGAAGGCGAGACCAGCCACAAAAGGTGAATTCTAGCGGCGGAGGATCTTCCAATGGTGATGAGGGGGGCTCCGCGTCCTCTGAGTCCCGCTGGTATCTTCACCATCGCTGCCAGCCACCTTACGGCGTCGGCTGTCGGGCGTTCACCATTCGGCTTCGCCATGTGGTGTGGCCGGAGAAGTTTCGGCCGGCGTCTGTTGAGAAGTACGATGGCACGACCATCCCGGAGGAGTTCCGGCAAATCTACACCACGGTGGTTCAGGCTGCCGGTGGCTCCGAGAAGGTCATGGCTAATTACATCCCTACAGTCTTGATGGGTTCCGTCCGTTCTTGGCTGTTAAACCTCCCACGAGCGTTGGTAGGCTCCTGGGAGGAGTTGTGTGACCAATTTGTCACTAACTTTTAGGGCTCCTACGACCAGCTGGGGGTGGAGGATGATCTCCATGCCTTGGAGCAGAAGAAGGGCGACTCGCTGTGAGAGTTCATTCGGCTCTTCAGCCACTGCCACAATACCATCCCCAAGATCTCCAGCCAAGCGGTCATCATCGCCATTCGAAGAGGCATTAAAGATCGCAAGATGTTGGAGAAGATGGCCACCCACAACATCTCCTCCACCTCCGAGCTATTCGACCTAGCACACAAGTGCGCCCGGGAGGCGGAGGCCCGTGATCGCGCGATCAGCGTTAGGGCGGGTGGCGGCGGTGGCGGAGCGGATGCCGGGACCTCTAAGGGTTCTGGCCCAAAGGACTAGAAGAAGATGAAGCGCAAGGTGTCCAAGACCGGTCAGGTCATGGTCGCTGAGCGCAACCGAAAGGAAGCAAGGCCACGGCAGCACGATCGTCGCGAGCGGTGGGAGGACCGTCGTGACCGGCACGACGGTGTCTGCGACTATCACGAAGACCGTCAGAGAGGGGGACGAGGCAAGGCGTATTGCCCCATCCACCGGTCCAGCGCGCACGACATGGCGGATTGTCATGTTGTGTCGAAGCTAGTGGAAAAGCGGCTTAAAGAGCGTCGCCCCCCCCCCCCAGCGATGACTAAGACGAAGGGCCCGCTCCGCTGGCTTTCCAGCGGGCAAAGCACACGGTGTCGTACATCCATGGCGGTTCGGCCACCTACACCTCCAACCACCAGTACAAGTTGCTGAGGAGGGAAATGTGTGCTACCGCTCCGAGTCCGAGGATGAGTAAGCGGCTGAGGTGGTCGGAGGAGCCGATCACTTTCAGCCAGGCCGACCACCCCGAGAGCACATCTGGCCTGGGGAACCTCCCTATCGTGGTTTCGCCCACGATTAGAAAATTGAAACTTGGGCAGGTGCTAGTGGATGGGTGGGAGCTCCATCAACCTCCTGTCCATCAAAGCGTTCCAGGCCTTGCAGATACTGGAGTGGGAGCTGCTTCCGGCTCTCCCGTTCTATGGTGTCACCCCGGGGGTGTAGTCGATGCCCCTAGGGAGAGTCTGCCTTCATGTCGCCTTCGGGGAGGAGAATTACCGTACGGAGGCAGTTGGCTTCGAGGTGGCGAACTTCGACCTCCCATACAATGCCCTACTTGGCCGACCGGCGTTGACCAAGTTCATGGCGGCTACCGACTATGCTTACATGGTGGTGAAGATGCCGGGGCTGCAAGGTCCCATCTCTTTCAAGGTGGACAGGCTGGAGTCTCTGTGTTGTGACAAGATGGCCCTAGATTTGACGGGGGCCATCTCCGCACAGCCGTCCGGCACCACCGACCCTGGGGCCCTCCGAGCAAAGACCCGAGTCGCGTCCGGCTTGTCCAACGAGGTTAAGGTGGTATCCTTGAGTGAGGACGTCCCGCCAAGACCGTCAAGGTGGGCGCCAAGCTTGGTGCCAAATAGAAAAGCTCGCTCGCCGCCTTCCTCCGGGAAAACTCAAATATGTTTGCGTGGCAACAGTCTGACATGACCGAGGTCCTTAGGGAGGTGATCGAGCATCGGTCGGCGGTGCTCCCAAGTGTGCATCCTGTCCGACAGACGGTCAGGAGACAAGCACCAGAGCTCTAGGATGCCATCCGAGAAGAAGTGGAAAAGCTGCTAGAGGCGGGAATCGTGTGGGAGGTTACTCACCCTGAGTGGCTTTTCAACCCCGTCCTCATGAAGAAATCCAATGGGAAGTGGCGGATGTGTGTCGATTTCACCGACCTCAATAAAGCCTGCCCAAGGATCCATACCCTCTGCCGCGCATAGATCTGCTTGTAGACTTCATACGTCGACAATTTGGTGCAGAAGACCAACGAGAGCAATCGGCAGCTTGGTGATCTGGAGGAGACCTTTTCCATCCTCCGTACGTATAGCCTGAAGCTTAATCTAGAGAAGCGTGTGTTCTGTGTGCCGTCAGGGAAGCGGCTTGGGTTTCTCGTATCCAGCTGAGGTATCGAGACCAATGCCGATAAGATAGTGGCCGTCGAGCGCATGCAGCAGCCCACCCGTTTGAAGCATGTGCAGTGCATAACGGGATGCCTCGCTTCCCTCGGGAGGTTGATAGCTCGCCTAGGGGAGAAAAGCCTTCCATTGTTCAAGCAGCTAAAGAAGACCAACACTTTCGAGTGGACCAGTGAAGCGCAATAGGCCTTTGAAGAGCTGAAGAAGTACCTTTCCTCACCTCTGGTGTTGGTCACCCCCGAGCCTGGCGAGCCGCTTCTTCTTTATGTGGCGACCACGACGGCGGTGCTCAGCGCGGTGCTGGTGGCGGAGAGGGGAGGCATTTAGCGCCCAATCTATTACATCAGCAAGGTGTTGCAGGACGCGGAGACCAGGTATCCTCAGGCCCAGAAGATGTTGTACGCCATACTCGTGGCCTTGCGCAAGCAACGCCATTATTTTCAAGGAAGAGGGATTACGGTCGTTACCTCATTTCCCCTCCGGGAGATTCTTCAAAATCGAGAGGCGCAGGGTCAGGTAGCGAAGTGAGTGGTGGAACTTGGAGAGTCTGGTCTGCAATTTGTTCCTCGGACCGCCATCAAGAGTCAGGTCTTGGCAGACTTCATTGCCAAGAGCTCTCCAAAGCCTTCGGAAGCGGAGTTAGGACCGGAGCCGCCCGTATGGACGTTATTCTTTGACGGGTCCTTCAGACTTAAAGAAGCAGGAGCTGGAGCAGTCCTGGTCTCGTCGACTGGGGACGTTCTCCAGGACATGATCGTCCTCAATTTCAAAGCTACTAACAATACCGCAGAATATGAAGGCTTGCTTGCGGGGCTGCGCGCCGCTGCCTCATTGGGCATTCGGTGTCTCTATGTCAAGGTAGACTCCCTCGTGGTCGTCAATCAGGCCCGAAAAGAGTTTCAGTGCGCCGACCTTGTAATGGCGGCATACATCGCCGAAGTTAGGAAATTGGAGCACCGCTTCGACGGGTTGGAGTACATCCACATTCTGAGGCGGGACAACCATCGGGCGGACGGGCTTTCGCAGCTCGCTTCGTCGCGAGCGACAGTTCCGATCAGGGTATTTGAAGAAAAACTTCTGCGACCGTCCGTCGCGGCCCCCAATTCAGGCGGGGACGATGGTGCGCTCGTCCCAGCTCCCGTTTTAGGGGTGGAGGGCGGCGTCGCTTACAAGGAAGCGCCGACGAAAACGCCTGGCTAGGCAGAGTACCCATGCGAACACCAAGTGGTCGCCGCACTTGGCAGGGAGGGGGCAGTGGATAGATCCAATCCTAGCCTTCCTACGAGACTGAGTGTTCCCCGACGATGATGCGTCAGCCGAGAACATCGCGTGGAAGGCCAAGCGCTACACCCTGGTAGGTAGGGACCTGTATCGCCAGGGTGGAAACGGAATTCTTCTAAAGTGTATTACTCGGGAAGAGGAGAGCATCCTGCTCTTTGATATCCATGGAAGCGAGTGCGGGAGCCATATGTTCAGTCGCACCCTAGATGGTAAGGCATACCGCTAGGGATTTTATTGGCCCACCACCCTCTAGGATGTTTGCGAGCTGGTGAGGAGATGTGAGGCATGTCAGTTCTTTGCCGAGCAGATCCACAGACCAGCCCAAGCCCTGCAAACTATCCCGCTCTCTTGGCCATTCACGGTTTGGGGGCCGGACATCCTGGGCCCGTTCCCACGGGCCACAGGGGGTTATACCCACTGTTCCTCACCGTCGGCAAGTTCACCAAGTGGATTGAAGCTGAACCAGTCCAGGCGATTACCGCATCGGCCGCCATCAAGTTCATGCACGGGATTTTTTGTGCGCTTTGGAGTTGCGAACCGGATCATAACTAATAACGGCACTCAGTTTGCCAGTGCTGCGTTCCAGGACTTATGTGAGGACATGGGCACCAAGGTGTGTTTGGCGTTAGTAGCTCATCCCCGGAGCAACGGCCAGGCGGAGCGCACCAAGGAGCCCGTTCTAAGGGGTCTCAAGACGACAGCGTTAGGCCGGTTCCACAAGCGTGGAAAGCGCTGGGCGGAGGAAGTTCCATCGGTGTTGTGGTCGCTCAGTACCACGCCCAGCAGAGCGACGGGGAAAACATCTTTCTTCTTGGTGTACGGCGCAGAAGAGGTTCTCCCGTCCTAGTTGTCTTTGGGCTCACCGCGCACGACGACGTTCGAGGAGGATGATCAGGAAGCCCGGCGGCTAGAGGAAGTTAACTTTTTGGAGGAAGTCCGTGACCGCGCAGGTCTACATGTTGCCTAGTACCAGCAAAGCCTCAGAAGATACCACGCCACAAGGATTTAGGAGAGGACACTAGCAGCAGGCGACCTAGTCGAACAAAAAATTCAGGTGCATGCAGGCTGCAATAAGCTGTCTCCCCAGTGGGAGGGCCCCTTTAAGGTAGTCTCAGCCTCTCGACACGGGCGATGGAAGACGGGCGTGAGTTATCCAACTCTTGGAACATAGAGCAGCCCCGCAAGTTTTATCCCTAAAAGTTGTAAGTCCTTTTTTGTAAAAGACCAGCTGGCAGGTAGTGTTCCCCGTGCCCTAGCTGGCCGTGGGCTGTACCAGCAGTAAAACCGGCTACAGTCCTCCATGTTTTTTAAGAAAGGGAACTTCTGTCAACTATCTGTGCCTCTGTGGGGTTCCCCCAGTTTTCTGTCCTGTGCGGTCGCCGTAAGTACTTGCCATCTTAGTGGTGCATTGCCGGTAAGTGTGGGTGTTTCGCATCTGCGTTAGGCAAGGGGTGATCAGAGGGCGCGTTCCGGCACGGTGTTCTCACAGGCTGGGCACCTTGTGCCAACGTGAGACGCCGCTGGCCTATGACCACCTCCGGTCGCCTACATCCTTAGCCGTGCAGCGCGGCGATCTGACCCAAAGAGACTGGAAGTGCTTGGACAGATAAGGCATTAGGAAAGCGGCGACAACGCACATTCACTGGCAGATCAACCGTTTTTAGTTTAAAGCTTGGCGTGTGTTGTCCATCTAACTATCTAACTCATGCCCTGGTTGCTGTGCTTGGGTGGGTGTGAATTGGTCGGAGTATCGGATGTGCCTTTGAAGGCTAAGGAGAACTTGGAGCTTGGCTTGGATCAACGGTGGTCATTACGCGGCTAACCTAGGCAAAAGCAGGACGAAAGACCGAGCACCCGGGGGTTGGATCGCGCTGAGGCCTTGCGGCGTGATCGTTCGGTAGTGGTCGCTCTAAGGGGCCAGAGCCGAAGCAAGAACCGGATCTAACGGTGAACTAAAGCTGATGTTGAGATTAAACAAGTTTTTTATTTACTGAGGCTCGCGGCCAAAAAGAAAAAGAAGAAAAAGGGTAGAAGGTAGCGGGGTGGCGTAGAGCCCCTACTCATCCTCCTCGTCGTCGACACGGACGACCTCGTCGCCCGCGGGTCCCACGCCGGTCCTCCTCGTCTTCGCCATCCACGAGTGTCTCCGGCGCAGGAGGCTCCACCTGTATGATCTCGGCGACGATGTCGACGGCGTCCCGCTCGTGGAGACGAGCGGCGCCGTTGGCCTCGCCTTCAGCCCCCTCCATGACGGCGCGAGCGTCGAAGTTAGGGTCGCGGTCGGCGCAGCAGGCCAGCACGTAATCCGCGGTGGTGCGGATGGTGGCAGCCCCTTCGCGGGTGGAGTGCTTGCGGAACGCAACGCCCAGGCCGCTGAAGTTGTCCGCCACCCGCGTCAACATCACCACAAGATGTGCGGCGGAGTTCCCCAGGGGCACGCTCATTCGCACCCCAAGTAGCTCAAGGCGGCGACTTAAGCGGCGGAAGGTGGCTGCAACATGGCACGGACGTTGTGCATCTCGCGGCCGTGTTCAACCCGGAGCCTATCCGCCGCCTTCTCAGCCGCCAGGGCGCGGGTGCGCTCTCAGGCCAGCTCCACTTGGACGTTGGCGTGCTCCCACATCAGCTCCGCCTGAAGCGCCCCTGTCGTCCGAGCTTGCTTGGCGGCGGCGGCGTGGTGGGTATTCAGTATCCCCTCCGCCGTCCGCATGAAACGGGCCTGGTCGGCCAGGGTCACGTTGGCGTGGGTGATGAAGGCGGTCACTGGTGCAGAGCTTCCACCAGCACCGGCCTCAGCGAGTCCGCACGGTGGCGCCGCTAGGAGCGATAGGCTGCCGGGAGCAGGAGGTGCGGAAGGGCTGCGAGGAAAGGAAGTGTGCATTTAAGAACAGAAAGTGAACACTAGAATGGAATCTGGAACATACCGGCTGCGGCACGTGAGGACACGAGTCTGTCTGATGGGCAGGGTCAGCTAGCCGGTGTCTTGAGCAGTGGTGGTCCCAGTCGCCACACCTGTTTGCAGAGGAGGCTGCGGCGCGGTGACGGCTAGAGGAGGCGGTGTGGGGTCGGGTGCCGTGGTAGGCGCGCTCGGCTCGACCGCGGCGACACTCCCCTCCCCAGCGTCTGGCTGGGCGGATGAAGAGCCTGAGGTGCGTGCCCGCTTGGTGGCGTGGTCTTCGGCCTCTGCCGGCCGTTTCCCAGCGACACGCTATTGACACCCAAATTTGGCAGGAAAATCGAATATATTGAACCAACTAATGTCATCGGAATTATTGGGCCGTATTAGAAGATGGGCTTCGTTGTCAAAAGATAGAAGTGTATAGGAAATAATTCCGATAATATTAAGACTTCGGAAGAATTACGAGGAATCAATCGGAAGGTGGCTTCGACAGTTTGGTTGCGATAAATCAGGCCGTGTCGGTATCGGTTTTGTAACAGTATAAATAGGGTCCCAAATCTTGTGTAAACGATATACAACATATACAAAACACAACTACTCTGTTCGAATCTGATCGACTTCGTCGATAGGCTTCAACTCGCAGGTAGAGCTATCTCGATGAGATAATCGATTATCTTCTTGTAACTCGTATGCATGGCTGTATCATCTTGATCACGTGTATACAAAGCATGTTAAACTGTCTCGGTTTCACCGATCTTTAACATGTCCTCGCATGTTGCACTGTCTTGTTCAATCGATCTGTAATATGTATTTATCTTGCAATGCCGATTGTCAATTATCTTATATGCTTTTCCTGATTCTGATATGTGCAACTGCCTCGTTCAATCGATCTTGCATGTATTTGTTTTAGGGCTTCGCATGTCTAGATTGTTTGCCGATTAGCATTGTATTTACCCATATTGGTTATGTCACCCTTTAATCAATTTATAAGTTTTTTTTATCTAAAATTAGATTTGGATACTTCCTTTGCTTGACCAATCTATTCAATCTAGTTACTGGTTTAATCTAATAAATTGATCTAAAGACATATAGCTAATTCCAATTATAAAAATAACAAAAGGAGATGAATGAGATTTATGTTTAAATGTTTATTCATATTTGCTGCTCTATCGGACATTAAGCCGATAGAATCATAATCGGATTCTTTAAAGCCGATTCTTGAAAACCTGATCTAGCAGTTTTCAAAGCCGATTAGGTACATATTGCTAACAATTTATTTCTTATCAATTTATAGGTCAAATTAACTGGCACGTTTGGTTCCTGGTTGTGACGCAAGCCCAGACTTGACGCTTCCGCATGTGTGTTCACGAAGATCCAACTTTTTGTGTCAACACACTTTTTGGCACGCTCGGTGGGACCCAAAGAATCGGAATTGGCGAGATGACTCGCAGTGATGCGGAGGCGGCGGTAGAGTCACTTAAGCTTGCTGCTGAAGCTGTGACATATGATGAGCTGAGCCCTGATCAGAAAAAAGATATTGAAGATAGGCTCGCTGAAATTCATGAAGAAAACAAGAAAAGGATGTTGACCGGCTATCGGACAACTCGTAGTGGCCAGATCACAAAACATCTTTTGGAGATCCATTGCTTACTGGGGATTTTTTTGAAATCATATGGGATCAGATTAATAGTTCAGTTTACCGATCAATGCTGGATCAATCATCGGTTTTAGGGCAGATTGTGCAAGAGGGGACTAGTGCTGCTTTGCACAATATCATGACTAGGCAGACCCCTCCAAGAAATCAGAATATCCCACGAGAGGTAAATTTGGGGAACCGATATCCACCTTACGCCCAGATTGGGAGTACCCAGGCAGGAACTTCTCAAGCTGGAGTGTTTCAGCCAAATCCTCCATTGGCAGTTTCTAACTCGAATGCTATCTTCAATCCTGCGCTAGGGGCAATCAGTCCAAACCCGATTCAAGCAATACCAAATAATCAGGCTATAATCTCGGTATCAGATCCGATCTGTCAGCCGATTAATTCTAGGATGAATGAAGGTTTGGAGGAGATGACAAGGAACTTGGTGTACAACATGATGAAACAATGTGGATTCAATACACCGAAGATTGCTCCACATTATACCATGCCCTTTCCATCAGCTTTTTTTTTTTGACAAAGGGAGCTTTATTGATCTTAGACAATTACATCGAGAAGATACAATCACACTAAGACCATTTCCGGCCTCTGCATAGCTAGGATGCACACAACCTAAAATTTAAAAAAAGAAAGAAAGAAAAAACGACATGACAACAAATATCACGTCGAAGCAAGCTACACCACAACATAGTCTTCAAAATCAAAACCCAACAAAGCAACACTTAGAACGCGAGAGGTTCCTCCAAAATCAAAACCCAACAAAGCAACAAATATCCACCGGCTTTTAATGAGACGGAGTTTCCTCATAAGTACCGAGTCCCTGATTTTCCAAACGCTAAGTTCAGTGGAAGCGATAACACATCTACGCGTGAGCACATTGCCAGATTCCTTGCGTTATGTGGAGAAGCTGCTTCCAAAGATACACTCAAATGCCGATTGTTCCCCCTCTCGTTATCGGGATCGGTATTTAATTGGTTTACCTCACTCCCTCCAAACAGTATTACTTCGTGGCCAGATCTTGAGAAGAAGTTTCACGAATATTTTTATTCTAGAGAAAACGAAGCTGGAATTACCGATATTATGATGATCAAACAAAAATTTGGAGAATCGATAAATGATTATTTACGTCGGTTCAGGGAGGTGAGAAACCGATGCTATAGCCTTTCACTACCTGACAATGAATTTGCAGAACTGGCCTTAAAAGGTTTATTACCTGTCAATCAGAAGAAAGTGGGCAATCAAGAATTTGCTGATATGACTCATCTGGTCCACAAAATCGCGCTATATGAAAGCCGATTATCTGATAATTCTTATCCAGGTCAGAAGGAGTATCGGAATAATAACAATAACAAAGGTAAAGATAAAGCTGTCAATGTGGTGGACGCTGAAGAAATAGAAGATTCTGATGATTCCGATACTGAAGAAGTTGGTGATTATGTTGCTGAATGGGTAAGCAATAAGAAAGAATTCGAGTTTGGGTGGATAAAGCCGAAGAACTCTGAAAAGAGCAAGTATTCCTTTGATACATCCAAGTGTGATCAAATTTTTGATTATTTATTGCAAGAAAAGCAAATTCGGCTTAAGCAGGGGATGTAATTCCTCGACTTGAAGAACTCAAAAAGCGGAAATATTGCAAGTGGCATAATTCCTATTCACACGCCACTAATGAGTGCAACATTTTTAAACAACTTGTCCAAAAGACGATTGAAAGCGGGCAGCTTTGATATTAAGGCAAAAGTTCGCAAATTGACACAGAACCTTTTCCAGTTGGTTTTGTTGGAATGGTTGATGCTGCCAAAAGAAAAGCCGATGAATCTGGAAATTCCAGTCGGTTTAAGGTACTCGTTGGTTTTAAAAGGAGTGTAGTGGAAGAAAGACCAGAATTGAAATTCCGAGCAACAAACCGACGAGGTTGTGAAAGGGCTGGCGAATGGCGCGAGGTGAGGCGTGAGAGAGATCATAATTCGATTACGAAGCCAAGGCCAAAGACAACTTTCGATCAACTGTTAGAAAAGTATGGTCGAATGGCCAGGAATCCACCCCGTAGGAGCTTTAGATCAAATATTCCTGAGCCCATTCAAGGAAATTCAAGGAATCAAGTTTGGGAGATGGAACATTGGGAGTGTCCTTTTTTCCGATATTGTTGGGAAGAGAGGATGTCATTGCCTACACTTCAGAATTGCCCCATGAATCACGCGCTTATTCCGCCAGTGAAGAGAACATCGGTAAAGGATTGTCTGGTGTTTTCGGGTGAGAAAACCGAAGAAATCCCGATGAATAAAAATACCGATGTACATCGGCCTCCCAAAGTGCCATTGCCGCAATGGTGTCCAAGTGGAATTACAAAATCTCAGAAACGTCGCTTGCAGCGGATGAGAAATACTGAGGCAAAAGAGGCATAAGCCGAAAAGTTCAGGGATGCTTTATTGGAGCAGGTAAAGCGGATGAAACCAGCCAGGGGCAAACAAGAGTGGAGACCTAAGTTGATGTTAGCTGTTATCATCGATAGAAATACGGATTCTGATGAAGATTCAATTGCTACCAACATGGTTTGCATATTGCCTCGGGAATTCATGTGTGATTATGAAGAGGCTTGACGGCGTGTTCTTCACTTAACCACGGTGAATCACACCCCTATCAGATTTCTATCTTGCTAGCCGATCAGCTCGAGTTCAGTTCGATTCGAGCGTCGAACACAGCGAGGAGCGACGCGCAGCGGTTACCTAGGTTCGGACCCCCTTGCGGATAACAGTCCTACTCCTGCCGAGCCTTACCTCTTTTCGTGTTGTGGTTGTGTGGGAATGATTACAGAATGTCCAACCCCCCTCTATCTTCTCTCTCTTCTCCTTTTATACAAGTCTCGAACTGGTGGAGAGAGCCGAGGGGGTAGGCAGTACAGTACTCTCAGTACACTGATAAGACGTAAGGGACGGGACAGGAGAGACGAAAACGTGCTGCTACTGCACCGAGAGGCGCCGCCCACGCAAGCTCCGCAAGTGGCCTCTGACTCGTGCGGGCACGCCGGTGAGAGAACGAGCGGGACCCAGCTTGCTCCTCCTGACGCGGGCGGCCATCCTGATGACGGCAAGCTCTCTTCCTGCCGGTCAATTCCGCAGCGCCACAGTGACAGTTGGTCAGACCCGCAGAGATCACTGTGGCGGTAATCATCTCTTCATCTGTCTATCCACGCGTAATGTCGCATTGAATGCGCCTGTCCTTCGCAGCAGGGGGGAGACTTCGCCCAGAAGACTACCTTCGGGATGGTACCAACCGCATGGGCCCCACCTAACTGTGAGGGGCCCTACAGTACTTGCATGGCGCTCTGAGGGGCTCGCCCACACGCTGGGGCTTGATCGCCCGCCTGACGTGTGGGGCCCTCGCCGGGCGCTCTGAGGGGCTCGCCCACACGCTGGGGCCTGATCGCCCGCCTGACGTGTGGGGCCCTCGCCCGGCGTGCTGAGGGGCTCGCCCACACGCTGGGGCGTGTGGGGCCCTCGTCTGGTCTTCTTTCGGACTCTTCGTACCCCGGTATTTATTGTACCGACAGTAGCCCCCGGGTCCACCATGATACGCGAACCGTCGCGCCGATATCTCATCATTTCTCATGCGATGGGAGACGAATCGTGGGGGCCCACCCCCTGCGGGGGCCGTACGCCCGATTCTCCACCTGCGCATGATCTTCCTTAGGGAACTACGCCGCTTTTCGCGGGAAACCAAAACGCGCGGGGCATAATTGCGCCACACACGTGAGCGGGGACGAAATCCAAACCATCACACTCGCTTCTTCCTCCTACAAATACTCCACTTCTCTGCGCCGCGATGAGCTCGTTCGCACGCCAAGTCCTCAAACTGCCATCAACCTTCTTCGCCGCCGCTGCAGAGCTTTTTCGCCAACGCCACCACCATCTTCCCATGGCTCCGAAACGCAGCAAGGGTCGTCGTGGGGACGCCACTCCGGCTGCTCCGACGCCTGATTCTGCTTTGTCTGCCTCCGTCGCCGATGAGGAGACGGTGACACGGCTCCAGCGGCACGTGCCGCCTTCCGCCGCCCGGTTCCGCGCCGGAACCATGGCGCCAAGCCCCCGCGTTGGAGAGATCATCACCTTCACCTGGGCGGTGCTGGCGGGCCTTGTTCCGCCATACTCCGAGTTCTTCTTGGAACTGCTTGCCTTCTATGAGATCCAGGCGGCGCACCTTCCCCCCAACTCCATCATCATGCTGGCCATCTTCGCCCACCTCTGCGAAATGTTCGTGGGGGCGATGCCGAGCCTCCCGCTCTGGCGCCGACTCTTCACCCTGCACACGAGCTCGCGCCTGAGCGGGGTTGGGAGCTGCTACTTCTTACTTCGCGACGCCGCCGCCTTCATCCCAGTCGCACTTAAGTCCAACTGGAAGGACTGGGCGCACCAGTGGCTGTACGTGAAGGATTCCAGTGGCTGCGATGATCTTGCCTTCCCCGAGGGTCCTGCAGAATCCCTCGCCAGCTGGACGTCTCAGCCTGATGATTCGGCGGAGATGGATGCGATGCTGGCGCGCATTGCTGAGCTCCGCCGCAACGGGCTCACCGGAACCCATGTGGCGGCGGACTTTCTGCGGCGCCGCCTCTTCCCGCTTCGCATGAGGGCGCGCCCCGCCTGGCAGTACTACGGCGACGATGATGGGACCCGCATTGTCCAGGGAGGTGAGTACTCTTGCATTCTTTCAAGTCTTCTGACTTTGTAGAACGTCCTTTCCTCTTTTTTTGGTTCCTTGCCAACTTGCGGCTTCTTCTTTTTGTGCGCCCAGCCGCAGGGAACGTGTCAGAGGAGGTGCTCCGGCAATGGCTGGCGGGACTCCTACCCGCGCCAGCCGATGACATCTTTCTGTCTGCGAGCATCCGCCCCCTCTGCGACTGGGGCCCACGGGAGCACAACCCGTACTTGCGCGCACTGCCTCCCATGGAGGTTTCTGGTCCCGCGGTCCAGGTGGCCTGGGGACCCCTGCAAATCCGTGATCCTCCACCGACGACCGCCGAAGCTTTTGTGGCCGCCGCACCTGCCGTGCCAGCCGACTCCGACCGCACTCTTGGGAAGTGCCGCCTCGTCCTCTCCCAAGATGACGATGACGAGGAGGGAGGGACGAGCCCAAAAAGGCCTCGCCCTTTGAGTCTTGAGCCGCCTCCTCCAGCCCCCTCCAGTGGGGGCCCTGATGCTGACGTCGCCACTCCGCCGCTAGGCGAGAGCGCGACGTCCCTTCCAGAACTGGCGCCTCCTGCGCCGGTTTCTTCCGCGCCGGCACCTCCTGTGCCGGCGCCCTCCGTCGTGCCGGCTTCTCTTGCGCCGGCACCTCCCGTGCCGACGCTTGCCTCGACCGCGCCGGCAGCAGTGATTCCGTCGCCCCCTCTGCCTCCTACAACGGGAGGAGAAGCGGCTGCACCTACTCCGCGGTCAAGCGGGCTGACGCTGCCCCCTTCTTCCTTCACTTTCGTGGGGCGTCGCTTCAAGTAGCTTTCTCTGCGTTCATGTGAATTTCGCATTAGGGTTAGCACGCTGGATGTTTTTCGCATACCTGAACCCTTTTTCGGTTTTTCTTCGTGGGATAGGGCGGACGCTGGGGCTTCAAGCTCCGTTCCACGCGATCTGCCAGCCCCCAGCTTGCCCGTGACCCCTTCAACGGAGACGGCGCCTCCTGCGGTGGAGAGCGTGCCGCCGAGGCTGGAAGATCTTCCAGCCGCTGCCGCCGCCGATACCGACGCCGTCTCTGCCATCGCCGCCGACGTCGGACGCTCCTTCGAAGCGCTCCGCGCCCTCGCCCACACCTGGGCGGCGCGGGAAGGCGCGCTGGCTTCGGCGTCGCGAGCTGTCGGCGAGTTGCAGCGGGCCCTCAATCGGGAGATTGCTGCGAAGGAAGCGGCGACCCGCGAGGTTGCGGCGGCGCAAGCCGCTACCGCCTCGGCCACCAAAGAAACCACAAACCTTCGCGCGGCGCACTCTGAGCACCTCCGGGTCCTCACCGCCATGCTGCGGACCGCCAACCATGACTTCGCGGTTGTCTTGTACCCGCTGGGGGTCACCCTGTACGCCCCGTTGGAGGAGACGGCTGCGTAGTACGCCGGCGCAATTAGGCGCGCCGCCGAGGCCCTGAAGGACCTGCCGGTGGTGATGCAGGTGCGGGCGATCGAAGATGGTCGCCACGGCGCTTTTGAAGCGGCGCGGTTCGTCTTGGGCAACTGCCTTGCCCAAAACGCCGCGTTCGATCTTGACGTCGCCACCGGGGAGCCTTCTCGCCAGTTGGACCGAGACGAACAGTCTCGGGTCGAGGTCGCCGCCAACCGCGTGTCCATGATGGGCGGCGCTGCACCGGCAGAGGACGACGACGACGAGGTGTAGCTGAACTCTTTTGCCTGTCTCGTCTTGTATACAAAACCTGTCAATGCAAACTTTTGCTTTTCTGCCACAAGTCTCGATTAAGCTTTACGCAATTTCTTATTTGCGAAAAGAAGAACTTGGCAACCGACCGCCAAAAGCTTTAGACAGAACGTTCTCCTGAAAGTGGGCACTTTTTCCTTAGGCATCTGGTTACTTCAACCCTTACGGCCTCTTCGCAAACCGACCTAAACGTTGCGTGGCGAGCACTTAGCTTTCGGAAGTGGTCTAGACGCTGGTGCCGTCGTTGGCGCAGGGCCCAGACCGAGCAGACACACCAGGCTAGGACACGCCTTCCATCCGCCTCGCCTCGCCCAGCGCAAGTTTAAGCGTTCGCCTTTGCAACTAAGGGGCCTTCAGCCTTAAGTACTTCCTCGCTACCAGTTTTCAACAGAATGTTTTCTAACATACTTTTTAAGGCGAAAAATAGATGCTCACAGAGAGACAGAACTTATCTTTATATTGCAAATGGCTTTGTACATCGTGGCCCCCGAGGCGAGCGGGGAAGGAGGAAGACCTCGCCGCTCGGCTCCAAAAGAAGGCCCAAAAAAGCTCCTGAAACAGCTACCTACGGGTAGAACTTTCTCAGCTGCTCGACGTTCCAAGTGTTCACCAACTCGCGACCATCCTCAAAAGCGAGCCTGACTGAGCCTGGGCGGGATACTGAGACCACCTTGAAGGGGCCCTCCCACGGGGGAGACAGCTTATTGCGGCCTGCTTGCGTCTGGACTCTGCGCAAGACGAGGTCGCCCGCTGCCAGTGTTCTCTCACACACCCTTGGAATTTTTATGGTTTTTATTTTTCCTTTTTATTTTTTAAAATTTATTTTTTTCGTTTTTCCAAAATTTTATGAATCTTTTCTATTTTTTATGTTTTTCTGATTTTTTAAAATTTTTGTGAATTTTCACCAACAGCTAGCCATGTGGTTTGGCATGTCAGCCTTCAGCTACCATGTGTTTGCCACATCAGCGCTTAACGGCCACGTAATTGTCACGTCAGCATTTAACGGTTGCCCTAACGGTTTTGGGGGCAATCATGAAAACAGAGACAAGTTTAGGGAGGCGAGAAAGTAAAACTCAAGTTCAGGGGGATACGTGAGAATCGCTGCAAGTTCAAAGGGCAATAGTGCAATTTTCTCATTACAAAATGAAAGGGTCTACAAAGCCATTTACAATCTACCTAGCCTATCTGATCTATGCGTAATAACTTCGTATAGCATACATTATACGAATATATAAATATATATGGTTTTGTTTTAATCTAGTCGTCTGTTCCTCGTCACGTCCTTGTCGATGGATGGGTCCACGGGAAGAGCGTGCGTAGACAGACGACTAGATTGCAGTCGCTCCTATCCATATATGTCGTGCTTCTGAGTTTAACTTTCAGAACCCATATGATCATTAATTTGTTTTGATCACTCGATATATATCTTCATTTTTTGGTGATTGTCTGGTGGCGGAGGTTTAAATAAAATCAAGACGTTCTGTCTGTGAAATAATGTGCTTCGCATGTGAAGACGAACGTCGGGCAGAAAAAACGATGAGAAACTAATTAGGTAGTACAAATATTTGTCGTTATATGAATTTGTTATCTTGGGCTAGATTGGAATGTTCAGTCAAACGTTCGGTTGACAAGACGAATAGAAGGGATAAATAGAAGACAAATACAAATATTTTTATCTTTTCGCAACTTTATCCTCTACTACTAGGAAATATTTTCTTCCGACTCTAACCAGCTATTGCAAGTTATAAGAAATAGACAAACCCTGAAACTATCTCAATAAAATCAGACATAAGTTAATCAGCACACAACCGTATAAGTCTTAATTACAAAATAGAAAATTGCACTGTTGCCCCTGAACTTGCAGCGATTCTTACGTGGCCCCTAAACTTGAGTTTTACTTTCTCGCCCCCTAAACTTGTTTATGTTTGCTTGGTTGCTTCAAAACCGTTAGGGCAACCGTTAAGTGCTGATGTGACAATTTCATGGACGTTAATCACTTATATGGCTACCGCATAGCAGCTGAAGGCTGACATGCCAACCCACATGGCTATTTATTGGTGAAAAATTCATAAAAAATAGAAAAAATTGGAAAACCATAAAAATTGGAAAAAAAAAAAATTTTGACAAATCAAAAAGGGAAAATATATAAAAAGGAAAAAACATAAAAATAGGGGAAATTAAAAAAAATCCTAAAAAATAGGAAAAAGGGAAACAAATTTGGACGAAGAAGGAAGAAATTTGATAAGTAGATAGATTCAAATGTCATGATGAGCTCCACAGCCCCCGATTAATTTTTATGATTTTTCATAATCATTCTAATTTTTATGGTTTTTTTAATTTTTATTATTGTTTTCAGAATTTTTTGATCTTTTACGTTTTTTAGGAATTTTTATGGTTTTTATTTTTCCTTTTTATTTTTTAAAATTTATTTTTTTCGTTTTTCCAAAATTTTATGAATCTTTTCTATTTTTTATGTTTTTCTGATTTTTTAAAATTTTTGTGAATTTTCACCAACAGCTAGCCATGTGGTTTGGCATGTCAGCCTTCAGCTACCATGTGTTTGCCACATCAGCGCTTAACGGCCACGTAATTGTCACGTCAGCATTTAACGGTTGCCCTAACGGTTTTGGGGGCAATCATGAAAACAGAGACAAGTTTAGGGAGGCGAGAAAGTAAAACTCAAGTTCAGGGGGATACGTGAGAATCGCTGCAAGTTCAAAGGGCAATAGTGCAATTTTCTCATTACAAAATGAAAGGGTCTACAAAGCCATTTACAATCTACCTGGTCTATTGGTCTGTCTTATAAAATACAATGTATTTTGAAGATAACTTCTAGCTTTCCATTGATAACATGTCATGCATGATTGCGGATATATATTACTTCCTATTGTACTCACCAGATATGCTGCAATTTTATATGTTGATGATCCCACAATTGACTACTACTATCAAGCGGGGTGTAACAATACTAGCAGGCATGATACGTACTTCTAAATTTCAATCGGTTGCCCATATTTATTTTACTGGGGGCATACCACACAAGTCTTTTATTTTATTAATATTGATCTTACGTTGCTACTTATGTTGAAAAACTTGTGATTTTTACTGCCAATTGGAAGGTGCTCAGACCTTCTGTTTATGTTTTGTATGCCCAATGATGCATGGTGTTGTGCTATCTATCTTTTTAGGGTATGTGTGTGTGATGGTAGCTAATTCTGGGAGCCACCACTAAGATACATATTCGAGCACACTCAATTTACCTTTGGTTGAATGGAAGGTGCTCACTGTAGCATCTAGGCCCCCCAATTTTAATGAAAAGATTATTAAATGGTTTTGGTGTTGATGACCTCAAGTAAGCTCAATTGGACCCACTTCCGAGCATTTAGGCTTATATTATGAGTTTTCTTTGTGGTGTTGCGGCATCAAGTTTAAAGACAAGTGTCGGTGTATTCTACACCGGGGTGTGCCTCCGCGTCGCTGAAAAGTGGGACCAGCATCCAAGAAGGGAGTGTGCTATACAAGGGAATATCGAGTCCAAACAGATCAAAGTCTGGTTTCAGACAAAGAGAAGTTCAAACAGGGTGATTGAGACGCGTGGCGCCCGGCGCATAGGAGGGCGAGCAGGCCCCAGGCGCCGGGCGACCAGGGCACATGGCGCCCGGCGCACAGGCGGGCGAGTAGGCCCCAGGCGCCGGGCGACCAGGACGCGTCCCCCAGCGATGACGAAGACGAAGGGCCCGCTCCGCTGGCTTTCCAGCGGGCGGAGCACACGGTGGCGTACATCTATGGTGGTTCGGTGACCTACACCTCCAACTGCTAGTACAAGTTGCTAAGGAGGGAGGTGTGTGCCACCGCTCCGAGTCTAGGGACGAGTAAGCTGCTGAGGTGGTCGGAGGAGCCGATCACTTTCAGCCAGGCCGATCACCTCGAGAGCACTGCCGCCCTGGGGCACCTCCCGATTGTGGTTTCACCCACGATTAGGAACGTGAAGCTTGGGTGAGTGCTAGTGGACGGGGGAAGCTCCATCAACCTCCTATCCATCAAAGCGTTCCAGGCACTGCAGATATTGGAGTGGGAGTTACTTCCGGCTCTCCCGTTCTATGGTGTCACCCCAGGGGCGGAGTAGATGCCCCTAGAGCGAGTCCGCCTTCCTGTCACCTTCGGGGAGGAGGAGAATTATCGTACAGAGGCGGTTGACTTCGAGGTGGCGAACTTCGACCTCCCGTACAATGCCCTACTTGGCCGACCGGCGTTGACCAAGTTTATGGCGGCAACCCACTATGCTTACATGGTGGTGAAGATGCCGGGGCCGCAAGGTCCCATCACTGTCAAGGTGGACAGGCTAGAGTCCCAGCGTTGCGACAAGATGGCCCTAGATTTGTCTGAGGCCATCTCTGCGCAGCCGTCCGGCACCACCGACCCTGGGGCTCTTCAGGCGAAGATCCGAGCCATGCCCAGTTCGTTCGACGAGGTTAAGGTGGTCCCCCTGAGTGAGAACGCCCACGCCAAGACCATCAAGTTGGGCGCCGAGCTCGGTGTCAAATAGGAAAGCGCGCTCATCGCCTTCCTCCGGGAAAACTTGGACGTGTTTGCGTGGCAACCGTCCGACATGACCGGGTTCCCCAGGAAGGTGATCGAGCATCGGTTGGCATGCTCCCAGGAGTGCGTCTAGTCCGGCAGAAGGTCTGGAGATAGGCACCAGAGTGCCAGGAGGCCATCCGAGAAGAAGTGGACAAGCTACTTGAGGCAGGGATCGTGAGGGAGGTTACTCACCCTGAGTGGCTTGCCAACCCCGTCCTCGTGAAGAAATCCAACGGGAAGTGGTGGATGTGTGTCGATTTCACCGACCTCAACAAAGCTTGCCCGAAGGATTAATACCCTCTGCCGCACATAGATTTGCTTGTAGACTCCACTGCAGGGTGCGAGATTTTGAGATTTTTTGACGCGTATTCTAGGCATCACCAGATTAGTATGGCAGGGAGGATGAAGAAAAAACTGCTTTTGTAATGCCCATGGGCGTATGCTGTTATAAAAGAATGGCTTTTAGGTTGAAGAATGCCGGTCCGACTTACCAGCGGGCTATGCATATCGCCTTTCGGCCTCAGGTCGGGAGGACTCTGGAGGTATACGTCGACAATTTGGTGCTGAAGACCAGCATACTGATCGACTGCTTGGTGATCTGGAGGAGACCTTTTCTAACCTCCGTAAGTATAGACTGAATCTCAATCCAGAGAAGTGAGTGTTCGGTTCCATGTGCCATCAGGGAAGCTGCTGGGGTTTCTCCTATCTAGCCGAGGTAGCGAGGCCAATCCTGAGAAGATAGCGGCCATCGAGCTCATGCAGCCGCCCACCCGTTTGAAGCATGTGCAGTGCATGGCAGGATGCCTCGCTTCCCTCGGGAGGTTGATAGACCGCCTTGGGGAGAAGAGCCTTCCATTGTTTAAGCTGCTAAAGAAGAACAACACTTTCGAGTGGACCAGTGAAGTGAAACAGGCTTTGAAGAGCTGAAGAAGTACCTATCCTCACCTCCAGTGTTGGTCGCTCCCGATCCCGGCGAGCCGCTTCTTCTTTATGTGGCGGCCACACCAGCGGTGTTCAGCGTGGTGCTGGTGGCTGAGAGGAAAGGCATTCAGCGCCTGGTCTATTACGTTAGCAAAGTGTTGCAGGAAGCGGAGACCAGGTATCCTCAGGCCCAGAAGATGCTGTACGCCGTGCTCGTGGCCTCGCTCAAGCTGCACCATTATTTTCAAGGAAGAGGGATTACGGTAGTTACCACATTTCCCATCCGGGAGATTCTTCACAATCGAGTTTGGTGTGCAATTTGTTCCCCGGACATCCATCAATAGTCATGTGCTGGCGGATTTCATTGCCGAGTGGTTTCTGGAACCTAGATCAGAGCCGTCCACGTGGACGTTATTCTTTGATGGGCCCTTCAGACTCAAAGGAGCAGGGACTGGAGCAGTCATGGTCTCGCCGACTAGGGACATTCTCTAGCACATGATCGTCCTCGATTTCAAAGCTACTAACAACATTGCAGATTATGAAGGCTTGCTTGTGGGGCTGCGCGCTGCCGCCTCTTGGGCATTCGACGTCTCTATGTCAAGGGTGACTCCCTCCTGGTCGTCAATCAGGCACGAAAGGAGTTTCAGTGTGCCGACCCTATAATGGCGGCGTACCTCGCCGAAGTTAGGAAGTTGGAGCACCGCTTCGACGGGTTGGAGTACATACACATTCCGAGGCAGGACAACCATCTGGTGAATGGGCTTTCACAGCTCGCTTCGTCGCGAGGGCTAGCTCCGATCGAGGTCTTTGAAGAAAGACTTCCGCGACCGTCTGTCGCGGCCCCCGATTTGGGTGGGGACGACGATGTGCTCGTCCCAGCTCCCGTTTTAGGGGAGGGGGGCGACATCGCTTCCAAGGAAGCACCGGTGCAAACGCCTGGCCAGGCGGAGTACCCAGGCGAACACCGAGTGGTCGCCGCACTCGGCCGGGAGGGGCAGTGGATGGATCCGATCCTAGCCTTCCTACGAGACCGAGTGGTCCCCGACGACGTTGTGTCAGCCGAGAAGATTGCGCGGAAGGCCATGCGCTACACCTTGGTAGGTGGGGACCTGTATCGCCAGGGTGGAAACGGAATTCTTCTGAAGGGCATCACTCGGGAAGAGGGGAGAAGCCTGCTCTCTGATATCCATGGAGGCGAGTGCGGGAGCCATATGTCCAGTCGCACCCTGGTTGGTAAGGCGTACCGCCAGGGGGTTCTATTGCCCCACCGCCCTTCAGGATGCTTGCGAGCTGGTGAGGAGATGTGAGGCATGTCCGTTCTTTGCCAAGTAGATCCACAGACCAGCCCAAGCCCTACAAACTATGCTGCTCTCTTGGCCCTTCGCGGTCTGGGGGCTAGATATCCTGGGCCCGTTCCTGCGGACCACAGGGGGTTATACCCACCTGTTCGTCGCCGTCGACAACTTGGTGTTGAGGCAGTCCGGGCGATTACCGCATCGACCGCCATCAAGTTCATGCACAGGATTTTTGTGCTCTTTGGGGTTACGAATCGGATCATAATCGATAACGACACTCAGTTTGCTAGTGCCGCGTTTCAGGACTTCTGTAGGACATGGGCACCAAGGTGTGTTTCGCGTCAGTAGCTCACCCCCGGAGCAACGGCCAGATGGAGTGCGACAATGCGCTCGTTCTGAGGGGTCTCAAGACGAGAGCGTTCGACCGGTTACACAAGCGTGGAAAACGTTGGGCGGAGAAAGTTCCATCAGTGCTGTGGTCGCTCCGCGCCACGCCAAGTCGAGCGACGGGGGAACACCTTTCTTCTTGGCGTACGGCGCGGAAGCGGTTCTCCCGTCCGAGTTGTCTTTTGTCTCACCGTGCACGGTGACGTTCGAGGAGGAAGATCAGGAAGCCCAGCGGCTAGAGGAAGTTAACTTCCTAGAGGAAGTCCGTGACCGCGCAGCTCTACATGCTGCCCGATACCAGCAAAGCTTCAGAAGATACCACGCCACCCAGATTCAAGAGAGGACACTGGCAGCAGGCAACCTAGTCCTCCGAAAAATTCAGGTGCAGGAAGCCGCAACAAGCTGTCTCCCCAGTGGGAGGGCCCCTTTAAGGTGGTCTCAGTCTCTCCACCCGGGTCGGTCAGGTTAGCGATGGAAGATGGGCGTGAGTTATCCAACTCATGGAACATAAAGTAGCTCCGCAAGTTTTATCCCTAAAAGTTGTAAGTCCTTTTTTTTGTAAAAGACCAGCTGGTGGGCAGTGTTCCCTGCGCGCTAGCTGGCCGGGCTCTGTACCGGGTGTAAAACCGGTTATAGTCCTCTGCGTTTTTTAAGAAAAGGAGGTTCTGTCAGCCGTCTGTGCCTCTGTGGGGTTTCCCCCATTTTTCTGTTCTGTGCGGTCGCCAAAAGTACTTGCCATCTTGGTGGTGCCTTGCCAGTAAGTGTGGGTGTTCCGCGTCTGCGGTGGGCAAAGGGGGGGTCAGAGGGCGCGTTCCGGCACGACGTTCTCATGGACTAGGCACCTCGTGCCAACATGGGACGTCGCTGGCCTATGACCACCTCCGGTCGCCTACATCTTAGCCGCGTAGCACGGCGACCAGACCAAAGAGACTGGAAGTGCTTGGCCAGAGAAGGCATTAGGAAAGCAACGACAGGGCACATTCGCTGACAGATCAACCATTTTCAGTCTTAAAGCTTGGCGCGCGTTGTCCATTTAACTATTTAACTCCTGCCTTGGTTGTTATGCTTTTGTGGGTGTGAGTTGGACGGAGTGTAGGATGTGCCTTTGAAGGTTAAGGAGCGCTTGGAGCTTGGCTTGGATAAGCGATGATCGTCGCGCGGCTAGCTTGGGCAGAAGCAGGACGAAAGGCCGAGCACCCCGGGGCTGGACCACGTTGAGATTGCTGCAGCATGGTCGTTCGGTAGTGGTTGCTCTAAGGGGCAGGAGCCGAAGCAAGCGCATGATCCAAGGGAGAATTGAAGCCGGTGCCAAGATTAAACAAGTTTTTCATATTTACAAAGGCTCACGGCCAAAAAAGAAGAAGAAGAAGAAAGAGCCCCTTACTCGTCCTCGTCGTCGTCGACGTGGACGGCCTCGTCGCCAGCGGGGGTCCCACGCCGGTCCGTCTCGTCTTCGTCGTCCCCAAGTGTCTTCGGCGGAGGAGGCTCCACCTGTAGGATCTCGGCGACGATATCGACGGCGTCCCGCACGCGGAGACGAGCGGCGTCGCTGGCCTCGCCGTCAGCCCCCTCCATGACGGCGCGAGCGTTGAAATTAGGGTTGCGGCCGGTGCAGCAGGCCAACATGTACTCCGCGGTGGCGCGGACGGTGGAAGCCCCTTCCGGGCGGAGTGCTCCTGGAGCGCGGCGCCCAGGCAGCTGAAGCCGTCCGCCACCCACGTCAACGCCAGCGCGAGCTGCGCGGCGGAGTTCTCCAGGGGTCCGCTCACCCGCACCCCAAGCAGCTCAATGCGGCGGCTTAGGCGACGGAAGGTGGGCTGGAGCATGGCACGGACGTTGTGCAGCTCGCAGCGGTGTTCGCCCCGGAGCTTGTCCGTCGCCTTCTTGGCCGCCTGGGCACGGGCGCGTTCTCGTGCCAGCTCCGCCTGGGCATGGGCGCGCTTCCGCGTCAGCTCCGCCTGAAGCGCCGCCGCTGTCCGGGCCTGCTCGGCTGTGGCGGCATGGTGGGTGTCCAGTATCCCCACCGCTGTCCGCATGAAGCGGGCCAAGTTGGCGAGGGTCACGTTGGTGCAGGTGATGGAGGCAGTCACTGGTGTAGAGCTGCTCCCGGCGCCGACCTCGGCGGGTCCGCGCGGCGACGCCACCGGGAGTGGTAGGCTGCCAGGAGCAGAAGGTGCGGAAGAGCTGCGAGGAAAGAAAGTGTGTATTTATGAACAGAAAGTGGAAACTAGACGGGAGTTTGGAACTTACCGGCTGCGGCGCGAGAGGACGCGAGTCCGGCCGACAGGCAGCGTCAGCCCGTCGGTTGGCGGAGGAGGCTGCGGCGCGGCGACAGGTGGAAGGGAAGGCACGGCGCCGGGCGCCGCGACAGGCGCACTCCGCTCGGCCACAACAGCGCTCCCCTCCCCAGCATCTGGCTGGGCGAAGGAAGAGCCCGAAGTGCGCGCCCGCTTGGAGCGTGATCTTCGGCCTCCGCCGGCCGCTTTCCAGCAGCGTGCGTCTCCGCGGTCGAGTGTCGGAATAGGTGGCGGCGGCGCCAGTTGGCCCCTGGCTGATTCCTCCAGCGGCGGGCTGGTCGTGGATCACCAGGGGGCCGCTGCGTGGGGTGGTAACCACGCCGGTGGAATCCATGGAAGGAAGGGAGCGCAGGATTTGAGTGCGCTCCGAGGGGTCGATCTCGCATAGCGGCTTGGCTCCTGTGGGGAACATCCGACACTTGGAAGCAGCGACCCCAAGGATCTCAAACATCTCCCTTAGCTCGGAGCCGCTCAGCTCCCCGCGTCTAGCAAGAGCAAGACTAGAAAGGAGGTTTGTGAAGATTGAACAAATCAAAGAAATAAGAGCAGTCAGAAGGATCGTTAGTGTACCATGGGAACAAGTGCGGGCCACGTCGGTGGTACCGGTGTACAGGTAGGAGTGGCGCTCGCGCCGGCGGAGCGGGCTGATCCGGCGTGTAAGGTAGTCTAGGACTACCAAGGCCCCAGACAGCTTGGTGGCGCGCAGTCGCTCGATGCGCGCAACCATTGTGCGGAGCTCCGCCGTATCCTCCACCGCCGCGGTCCAGTTGTCTGTGGCGATCGCCTTCTCCTCCAGGAGCTGCAGGGCGTCAAGGCCGCTATCGTCGCTAATGTAGACCTAGTCAGCCCTCCAATTGCACCAGTTAGATCTCCCTGACAGGGAGGTGTACTGGCCGCTGAGGTTGTCGCGGAGCCGGACATGGAAGCTTCCTGCCGCTGGGCTGTCGGGTTGGGGCGGACGCAGAAGAAGTAGAGGAAGAGCGGAAGGTTGGGCACCACCCCCACGAACATCTCGCAGAGGTGTGCGAAGACGGCGATGCAAATGATGGAGTTGGGGGAGAGGTGAAGAGCATGGAGGTTGTAGAAGTGGAGGACGGAGAGGAAGAACTCGAAGTACGGTGGCACGAGTCCCGCCAGGATCGCCCACACAAAGGCGACGATCTCGCTGCTCCGGGGCTGTGGCTTGACGCTGTCGGGGCGTATGTGGAGTGCGTCGTGGGGCACGATTAGCTCGATCTTGCCCGCGCGCTAGGCATCGACGGAGGAGCTGGGGAGAATCGCCATGGCAGTGGTGGCAAAGGTGTTGCTGCGGTGGCGAAGTAGTTGCTGCGGTGGCGAAAGGGGAGAAAAGCGCTTAAATGGAAGAACCCTAAAACTAGAGAGCGGGAAGCGATGGCGCGAGAGTTGGCAAAGGCTGGAGTGGGTAAGCCGTGAGGCTAAGTCCCCAATTTATAGGCAAGGCACCGACGCTACGGCTTGCGGGTGGCGGCGGAAGTGGAACTGTCCCCGATGGAAGCATTATGGAGACGTACCACGATCGCCACGACCATCCGTTTCCCCACGCATGGCAATGGTTCCCGAAAAGGCAGAGACAACGACATAAGGGCCCACCAAGCCGGAGGCGCAGAAAAGTGGTGGGACCCCCTTGATTCATGGCGATTCCCGCCGTGTTGGCTTTAATTACCCTAAGCGGGAAAGGCTTGTGTCTCAGGGAGGTCCCGGGGGCTACTATTGGTGTATTCTACACCGGGGTGTGCCCCCACGTCGCTAAAAAGTGGGACCAGCGTCCAAGAAGGGAGTGTGTTGTACAAGGGAATATCGAGTCCAAACAGATCAAAGTCTGGTTTCAGACAAAGAGAAGTTCAAACGGTGTGATTAAGGCACGTGGCGTTGGGCACACAGGAGAGCGAGCAGGCCCCAGGCGCCGGGAGACCAGGACGCGTGGCGCCCGGCGCACGGGAGCCAGGCAAGAGTATTAGGGCAGCAGGGGCGCGGAGGCCCCACTGTCTGGGACGCAGGGCGAAGGTGCAAGGTGGCTTCCTTGCTAAGGATTTTGTCGGAATACACCGAATCTAGAGCATTTAATGCGATGGAACTGCTCTGGACGAAGTGGACGGGGCTCTGACAACATGATTACCTCCGCCTCGCCAAATGATGTCATCTACGCTGTGGCCATCTTCGTAGCCGTCTCGTTCGTACCAGCTACAAGGTGACAAGAAAGGCGCTAGGGGTAAGCGGGATGCTCTGTCTCATCTGAGCCGTCCCACTGCCAGAAGCAGCGGCAGAGGTTGTGGCAGTGAAGATTGGTGCCGAGAGAATGATGTCTACAGTGGGAGGACTATTTAATGTGTACTGTGTAGCACATTGTAACCCAGGCCAACCCGGGTATATAAGCGCTGAGGGGTGCATCTGTAAAAGGGTTGGGCTCTGTTTCTTTCGGAGGGGGTTGGGTCCTGAGATCACACCCGAAGAAAGCTAGCCAGTTCATACATTGCAAAGAGCTCGAACAGGACTAGGGCTGTTACCCGATCAGGGGGGCCCGAACCTGGGTAAACTCTTAGTGTCGTTCTAGAGCCTAAAACTGCCTGCACGAGGAGAGGAACGCTCCGACCGCGCACACCCCCACAGCCGAACCACCGAATTAGGTTCCGGAGAACCTGTCATCTGAAATACGCCGACAACAAAATTAATGACATTTTTGCCAATTAATCCTTGAGAGTTGTATCAAGCCTGTAGCTAGGCCTTTTTATTCTTTCCCGTACTATTAAGTGGGGTTTCACATTATTACTCTTTTGAATAATATTTCTCTCAATCTTATAAAAATAACTTGGAGCAACCAAATCCTAACACTTAGCCATATTTCCTTACGGAGATATTCGTGTTAACGCTGGGCAAGCTCTTTATTCCTATCTTTCAGTCCAGTGTTCCACCAGAGAAATCAAAGTTAACGACGGACAAGACATGCCTTAGTATTATTCTTGTGTCCAGCACTATTCTAGCTCACGTTGGACAGTTTGCTGCAAACTAGATTTCCTTGGCGTGGCGCACAAACAAATGTTAGTTCACATCTGACAGACGTCGCATGAAGGTTTTCCACTGATAGTCTGTCCGCCACAAACATGTTTTTCTGTCTCATTTTTTGTGACCGTTCTAGTCCGTCTGTTGGTAAAGCAACTTTGACAGTTCTTTTACAAAATTACTTTGTCCTCTTATTAACAGATAGGATTGCACTCAAATGCTATTATCTATGTATTAGCCTATAAATGGACGTAGAACCTTCATTCCAAGCGAAGTTTTGGCCTTAGAATATTATTCTCACACCTACTAGCCATTTCCTAAGTCATGTTCTTCAGCTACACCATATTTTCACTAAAAGGCCCAAAATCCTAGTTGCTCCAAATCTATTCAAATCAGATTAAGAGTATTGGATTACCAATTCTAGATGGCTTGGTGGAGGTTTTTTTTAAGAGCTTGCCATGTTGGTTGTGGGAGCCTTCAGGATGGTTTGAGGGCTAGGAGCTTGCCTATCAGAGCGGTGAAAAGCAATCGAGAGTGAAATGAGGCTGTGGGCTCGAGTGGAAGCCAGTTCTTGGAGAAGGGTTTGCCTCAATAAGGAGTAGGAGGTCTCCGAACGTCGATAAAAAAAATCATTCTGTACCTCTATTTCTTGCATTTAAATTTCAACTCTTTACTTTCAGCACTTGTCCTTTACTAATTTATTCTGCTGTTATTGCTCTTTCTTGACTAGTGTAGGACTTGCTAGCTAGATTAGTTAATTAATTGCTAAAGTCTTTAACTTTAATAAAAAAAAATAAAAAATTGACTATCCACCCCCTCTAGATCAACTAGATCCTTTGACTCTCATAGGTTGTTATTGCCTAGGGTGCGAATTAACATGCCCGGCATGTTTTTAGATAACCCTTATGTCAATATTCAACTTGAAGACAATATGTGAGTTATTTTCTCCATCAAACCAAATGTGAATTTGGAAGTCGCTGCGACACGTGATCTCACATTGCGAAATCGAGCTACGACAACCAGAGGGGGTGGAGCCACAAAATTTTTCAGACTTCTTCACACCAAAAGCCCCTCATAGACAAATCATCGAGCACATGGAGGTCGTGTCGAGGATGCACAAGATCAAGCTCCAACCACTTTGTGTTCATCATTGAAAATTAAGGTATGGTCATGTTTATGGTAGAAGGAGCATTCTAAAGGACCAAAAAAATATAATGTTCCATGAAAAGCAGCAATCATCAACACAAGCCTTCCAAGCAAAAGTTCGAACACTTGGTAGACGACTAGAGAAGGGCACGATTTTTGGTCATGCTTACAGAAGAAAGGTGATCAAAATGATCCATGATGGTAATCATGCCTAGGATGAAAACTGGCTCTCCAAAACCTTCAAATCAAGGTTAAAGAAGGTGGAGGGGAAAAACAATCCAAAAATCCCTGCAAAAATAAAAAAAAATTTGATCTAGGAGAGAATCATCACCAAACCAATTAAAGAATAAACTTTTTTGAATAGAGCTTCGATTCGATCCCAAGAAAATAAAAGGAACGATACTTGAAAAAAAAAAGCGATCAAGAAACAAGCACAAGCATCATGAACAGGAGACGCAACATGATGAGCTTTGATGATTTTTTATTGCTTTGGTTGGAGTATTGCAAAGCCACACCAAGTGAGCAGAGCACTTGCAAGTGCATGTACACACACCCAACATCGGCGCTCTTCTTGCACAAGTGAACCGAAGGACACCCCTACCCTCCTTATATAGGCCAGGAGCTCTAGGATATCATGATATCTTGCTAGAAATTGTTAATACCCTCAGATCACTCCTAGACGGCTGAGCTTGATCACACACTCCACCGATATACAAAAACACAACTCAATACATGTAGGCTTCAAACACTCCATACGCAGCTTGCTGTGACTTAGCCGCTAAGTTTACGTCGCCCTTGACCTCCTGCCATGCCATGGATCCTCACATCGGCATAAGTATTTCATCCTTTTGATTACAAAGTCAGATTCCAATTGTCTCACATGACCTCCTTGCCGTTCTGGACGGCAGTTCATGTTTCAACATGTTGCTGACCACAAACTATTTGAACCTACAACACACGGATTACTCCATCCAAAATCCAAACCTACATTGATCACCTGCATGTAAGTATTCTATCATCATGAATTACTCCTTAGATACATGCCAAATCAAAGTCTATGCAAGATCTCACAAAAAAATATTCATTTTCATTTACTTCCCGACAAATCATAATTTTTTTATTATTTTTTCTAGAGCTCAAATGAAAAAAGTTGTCAAAAAAAAAGTGTCTCGAAATTCTTTACAACTTTTGTGTACAACGCATAATTTTCCGAGCAAGGAAAGGCCTTCAAAAATACGAAAAACCAACGCACAATTAAAGTCCCTCTTGTGGTGGACCTGTCTGGTGCAAACACATGTTCCATTGACCTCTGTCCACCGTAAACATGATTTTTAGTGTCTCGGCCCGCCGTGAATGGAAATCTAAATGCCTGGTTCCGCTCTAAACAAGAAAACACTGCCTTACGCCGGACCGATTTGTCGTGAACGTGAAACTCACTGTCTCGGCGCCAAAGCACTTTCCAAAGATCAAAATTGTATCAAATCATCATACACATTCAAAATCTTGCTTTAAAACCAAAACATTTTGTCAAATACCCATCACAAAATGGAGTGACCTTCGTATGATCTCATATCCAGCAAGATTGATATAACCTTATCCAGAGAACTTTATCCATAGAAAAGAGAGCAAATATAACTCTCTTTGGAGGAGGGAGAAATCAAATCATTGTTTTCCTCTGCATGCACTATTTCATTGCGATCCTAAATGCCGGTCAAAATGAAAGGAGAATTATCCTCCGCAGCCATAAAAGATAAATGTAGTAACTAATGTTAGACAACCACGCTACCGAGCGTAGTCCGAGGTTGTCTAGCAGTGCATAGATTGTAGACGACGAAGAACAATCATAGATGAACACAGAGATGTAGGAGAGAAAGTATTCTTTATTGCTTTCTCATGCATACATAATAGATAGGATCCTCTCCTACTTATGCTTGACAACTAGGGCTTCGGCTTGGTCCACCAAGTGGGCCCCATCCCTAGGCGCACGGCTGGGATGGGTTTCGTAACAACTAGAAGCTAAAGCTCAATAGCAACGAGAAAAAATAGGACGGTGGTCATGTGATGGGAAAAAAAAGATAGGGTGGTCAGATGTGCGGTGGCCAAAACTCGACGACCCCTTCGCCCTCCTAACTCCGGATATCCAATCGGAGTTGGAAAAATAATAGACCCATCTTTTTATATTTGAACCTTCATTTTTTTGGGGGGGTCAAATCTAGCTTTTCTAAGGCTAGGGCTTGCTCAATCCTACGTGGCAGTAATTTAGTTTTGTGATACGCTTTCTTAACAGCGTCTTAGGTAGGATTGGTATCTGTGATCCTCGATGTGTTTGTGGGTTATGATAAGCTCCCTTAACGGCGTCTTAGGTAGAATTGGTACATCTATTCGTGGTTATTGTTTGCATCTTCTGTGGCAAGAATTTCAAGTCGAGTTGTTATGTAGAGTTACTCTTCTTAACAATATTGAAACCTTTTGTTGATTTGCAGATGTGGTCAGTAAAAGCAGAGCAAAGAACGGTGGATGACTGAATTGGAATGTTTGTACAGACAAAAAATTTGTCTTTCAGAGCGTGCAAAAAATTTTAGCATGATACTAGAGCAAGCACTGTGTCAGGCCTGTCCGAACGAGACAAATGAAAGTTGATCTTAATATTGCGTCAAGTAGGTGTTGGCTTAATGGATGTTGCATTGTAATAGTTTTTTCTATGGTAATCCCTTCATTAATGATTTCATGAAAATTCTCTTTTTTTTTAAAAAAAAAAAAGGTAACGGCAAGCTAAAGGCCAAAAATTTTATCATTTCCACTGTATTTTCTCCGTCACGTAAAGGAACGATATGATTTTTCCTCTTTACTTTGTCGTGCGTGAAAATAGGTAAGAGTTAATATCTTGTTCTGGAAGTCATTGCCAATGAAAAAAAATCCAGAGCAACTCAATTTTTACCGAGTGCATCAGCTAGTCATTTTTATCCAACAGCAGCGTAACCATATTATGCCATGCAATACCAAAAAAAAAATCAAGTTGAATTGTAGGCGGCAACATCACGAGTGGTGCCAAAGTGCGAAGCAATAGTTATTATAGTATTAAAGCCACAAGTAGCACGACATGAACATACCCACAAGGGCCGCAACACAACACTGGCACACACTAGAGCACACCCACAACACTGGAAACAAATTTTATATTTTAATCCTTTTTAATAAATAATTTTAATTTTAACCCCGTATTTTCAAATCTAACCCTGTTGGACGCGCCATGGCAGATGGCGCGTCAAATACACACTGACGCGCCAGTTCAGATGGCGCGGCAGAGGCGCGACGCTGGCGGCCCCGGTCAATGGCCGCCGGCGTGGACTGTCGTGGGTCCCACCTTGACGCGCCACCCCTCATGGCGCGTCAAGGCTCTATACAGAACGCCGCGCGGGGCTCCTCCTCTTTCCTTCCCTCTCCCTTCCCTCCTCATTTTTCGTTCCCTCCTCATTTTTCAATCACCTAGTCCATTGCAAGAACTAGAGCTCCATCCGGCAGGATTTGTTGTGGGGAAAAGTTTTCCTCCATCATGGCAGGTGATCTCCTCTCGATTAATGTTTTATTGATCCATGTTTGACACATTTTTTGATTACTTTAGGGTTAGGGTTAGGGTTATGGTTGGATTGTGTTTTGCGGGTATTATTGTAGTATTGATTCTTGTAATATGAATCCGTAGTATGTATGTGTAGTTTAATGGTGGTAGAAAGTATGTTGAATTATATGGAGACTTTACATTTTTAACTTAATGTAGGAAATAATACCGACAAAGGGAAGGCAAGACTCAAATATGAGGATTACCCTAGGAGTAAGGATGCTCCAGTTCGCTCCTCCCCGTTTCCGGTTCCAGTTTGTGAGCACGGCCTTCCTGCGGAGGTTCAACAGTCTAGAGATCCTGATACTGCCGGTAGAGCCTTCTACACTTGTGGTCTGAAGCACAGTAACAATATGCAGTGTTCTATTCGGCCGTGTTGTTTTTTCGAGTGGATAGATGGCCCAGAAATGTACGATCCGAGGATCCGGCTCTTTCCTTGGCGCTCCATGGACACTAAACCAGTAAAGGATTTTAGGCGTTGGATTGCTCCTCGTGCAAACCCACCGGAAATGACAAATGAGGAGAAGGCGGTCGCAAGTGCGGGGAGAGCAGTACACCCTCCTTTATGTCATTGCGATGAACGGTCCATCTTAGTAAGGCCTAACCCAGGGGTGGACTTTACCCCATTCTTCCGTTGCCCGTACAATGATTCAGTAAGTGTACGCATTCCATTTTCTATTTAAATTTGTGTCATTTTGTACTAAATTCGATAACAAAGTGACTTTTCCGTAGGATGGATGGCCTTTGTGTGATTTCTAGGAGTATATTTATGGTCCCAAGTCCTGTTAGCCTTCTAGTGCGGAAGTGGAGGCCTTCCACTCCGGGGATAAGAAATAGCCATGTGAGGAATATCCACCCACTACTTGTAAGTGCGGGATACTGGCCCGTACAGGTGTTGTCCCATCCGAGCTCGGGTACGGATATTATTGTGGCAACTCTTATGGTGATTTTTGGGTATGTTATACTTGCACAACTCTTTTTTATTTGTTCGTATATTTCATTGCATGTTGTGTTTGATAACTCTTACGGTAAATCTTGTAGGAGGGAAGAACGTGTGATTGGGAGAAAGATCAAGGACAACAAGCTTTCGAAGCCGAGATTCTTAATTTGTGCGAACCTGAACGAGAGAATAAAGTAGAGAAGAGAAAAGAGAAGAGAAGATAAGGCATGAGCATGGTGTGCTCATGCCGTCCACCAAGGACAAAAAGAAGGTTTTGGATGACATGAGGAGGGAGCGTGGCATGCCGCTACGTGGCTACTTCACCGCTTCAGAAACATTGGAATATTGGAGGAGCCGTAGGGGGAGGTACCCACCTAGAGTTGATCCAAGAGAGGTGAAGTACCAAAGAGAGGTGGCGAGGCATCAGAGGGAGATGGAGAAGGAGCGCGAGCTTGAGCAGTACAGAAAGAAGATGGCCGAGGGTTCACTCATTGACCTCAATGCCAATTACCAGCCTAATTCATGGGAGGCTCATTTGCAAACGGTGAAGCGCAAGAAGGCGAGGAGGATGGTGGAGATGAAGACCATGAGGGCTCTTGTTGGTAACTTGCCTCATGTCGTGCTGGATGATGATGACAAGGACCGAGAGGAGTAAGATCGACTTGATTTGATGTCGTTATGTAATATGATAATCTACCACTAGATTGTTCTATCTAGCACTTTGAAAACCTCCATATCTTATTTGAACAATTAAACATATGATTATGTTTGTGAACACTTTAGTGTGACACCATTGTACTCGATGTGTCATGGTCGCTATTTATTTAACTTCGACACGTCTTCGTTCGCGATCGCCTAAATAGCATATTGGTATTTTCATTCATAGCCAAACCAACTCCGATTTACCATACGACTTTACTGTACGTCTTTTCTCCTTCATCTAATTCGGAGCGGTAGTGAATTTAGAAATAAGAATTTTATTATACGAATGTTTCTGACAGAAATGTTTTTGGCTCTGTATTTTGGCTCTAGCTTGTGCGAGAGCTTAGGGCTGCTGCGCCATTAGAGGCAAAATCCAGAGAGATAGGGGTTGCACTGGTCTAAGGTTCACGGCTGTGCGGCAGCATAAGTCTGACGCGCCACTAGAGCTGGCGCGACAATACTCTGCTCCCGCACAGTCTAGAGCCTATCGTCCCACGTGAGGAAGATCGCATGGGTACGGGGACGGAGCGAGGGCAGAGTCTGCAAAAAGAACAAACCCTACATAATCACTACGATGTATAAAATAATTGTATTCCGAAGAGATTAGTGGATGGCCAAACCTGTTACTCATCGCCGATGAGCCGCGCACGATGGTTCTTGTCGTACTCTGTCTCAAGGAGCGGGTACTGAGGGTGCGCCATCCTGCAAAATTTAAAAAATAGAGTTAAATTCCAGCATTAATATAAGTTAGTTTTATGTAAAATTTAAAGCATAATAGACATCGCGCATAGTACCTTTCCACGTTTTCTACCGCTAGTAGAACCCTTATGCTTTTTATTATGTGTGCTCGCATTGTGTCCAACCCGGTGACATTTAGAGCATCGAACCACCCCTGGGACCTCGTCGAAATCTCCAGTACCATATGTATCATCCCCGTTACCATTTGCACGGTCCATCTCACCTCTAAGCCTCTTTTTTTCCGCCGGCCTTTCTTATAATTCAATAAGGCAGGATTGGGCCAATAGTCCAATCCACTAAACTCAGGCCACTGCGTGGGATCAAGAAAGGCTCAAAGGTCGGTTCCCATATCTTCAACGTATGTGTCTTAAGATACAGCGGAGACATGTATGTCGGAGATTTGTGGTCTACCCGTCGTGCGGAGCAAGCGGTGATCATGTGTGAACAAGGCGCATGATGCAGCTGCGGAACTTTGCACGTGCACTCGGCTTTGTCAATGTCCACCTTGTAGTTCCTGCCGCCGAAACGCTCACCACCCGGATTAGTTCCCCCGGCGGACTTTACATTGTAAACAACTCTATTCGGGCCATGTGCTTCTGTCATGTGGTTTAGAGCGAGCTTCTCATCCTTCTCCAAATGCGCCGCACCGGCTCTTCCCCACACCGCCCCTGCATCAATAGCATTCTTCGCCAAACCCTAACGATCAACGAAGTACTTGTTGCACTTTTGAAAAGAGTATTGTACAATTCCAGATACCGGCAGAGCACAGATGCCTTTGAACACATTGTTCAACGACTCGGCGCCGTTTGTCGTCATTATCCCGTAACGACGGCCGCCCTCGTCATAAGCAAGAGCCCACTTGTCCTTATTCTCCATCTGCTCCTTAATCCAATCCCTCGCCCGATCGTTTAGCATCTTATCTAGCTCTTCTAACTTCTTTTGGAAATCTCTCTCTTCTCTAGCGCAGCAAACGCCCTTTAGCTTCGACACCACTTCCTTCTTCTTCTGTCGACCCCATATATTGGCCGCGAAGTGCCTCATGCACCACCGGTGCTCAATCGGAGCGTAACCTTCCATTTGTTCCTTAGCCGCATTTAGAAGGCCATGGTGACGGTCGGAGATCATGCAAACCGTCCTGCTAGTGCCGAGAACCTCCCGCCTTAGATACGCCATAAACCATGCCCAGCTCGTGTTGTTCTCGCCCTCGGCCAACGCAAATGATAGAGGCATCAGTTGATCCTCTGGATCGACTGCAACGGCCATCATCAACACACCCTTATATTTGCCGGTTAGAAAGGTTGCGTCGACGAGTACGACCGGCCGACAGTGCTCGAACGACTCCGTGCACTGTTTGAAGCACCAAAACACACGCTCAAGAACATACCGCGTTTTGCCATTCTCATCGACCAATCCACTATAACCCGTGTAAGTGAAATACTTTGTACCCGGGTTAAAATGTTTAATTGCATTCAACATCCTTGGCACCATATTGTATGCCTCCTTCCAATCCCCATATAGCAACTCCATGACGTGTTGATTTGCCCGCCAAGCTTTTGAGTATTTCACATGGTACCCGGTGAATCCAAATACGGATTCGATCAAAGAGGCAACTGACACGTCGCTATCCGCCGCGACAATGCCAGCGATATGGCGCCCTAAGTACTTCGCTGTGTTTTGAGCATGCACCTTCTTTGTCTTCGACGGGCCACACGTGTGAGGTTGCCTCACACGAGTAATCTTTCATCTCCCAGTATATTTTTTCAGCCGAGCCCACACACCCCACAGGCATCCTTGTTTGCAGTTCACCGTGTACCTGACTTTGACGTCCGAATGAGTAACATTGAATGGCCTATGGTGCCTCACCGCATAGTCCATCAAGAAGTACTGCAATTGCTGCAAAGACTCGAATGACATGCCCTTTCGGATCTCTAGATTCTCAGAATCCGGCAGAACATCGGCTGACAACAAGCCGCTCTTACATATTGCCATGTGAGTTCGGCTTAGATCCTCAAAGGTGGTCACCGTGGGCACGTCAACATGAACTGCCCTAAGCTGCCGCCTCTCCTCAACCGACAATGCGTACGTTGCTTGTCCTCTATCTTCCACGTCTAAACAAAGAACCTCGTCATCTTCTTCGTCAGCATCTTCTTCCTCCACCTCATCTCCTCCCACCTCTTCTTGTTCGCCTTGCACCCCCTCTTCTTCTGCCCTCTCCTCATCATAGGATTTCTCCTCGGATCCTAGAGAAATTTGGTCGCCTTCCACATCACGTTCTTTCTCCTCAAAAACTCCATCATCAAACTCATTCATGAAAAGGCCGCTATCAAAGTTATCAAACGGCTCTCCCACCGCCTCCGCAACACGTGCTTCAGATCTGACCTGCCTTCCTCCAACTGTGCCCAACTCCTGAGTCAAGTACTCAACAGCCTCATCTTCGTCATGAACACTTTGCACAGCTTGTACGAGTCTCGCTAATGAGCTACTCGCACGAGCGATCTCAACCACCACCTCCCAACAACTAACGTTCGAATTTTTCATAACCTCCTTGTAACAAATCCAATCCGACTCCGATGAAATCTTCAGCAACACATAGTGAGCCATAGCCTTCCCAAAATCAATTCTTCCTTACAAGAACAGTTCACCCTCACCAACCCTACAGCTAATGAAAGACTGGCAGCGAAAAACTAAATCATCAAAATTTGGACTCCTATCAAACAAGATCACATCTTCCTTTATATTCTCAAACTCCCCATTTTCTCTGACGGTTCCACCATGAAAAAAACGGACTAAACGATCCATCTACAACATTAAACATAGCAAATACAAGCCATTTAGACCTAATATACAACATCATCTACACCAAAATAAAATGTCGCACATGTACATGCAATAGATTCTACACGTTAATAACACGGACAGTACGTACAACACGTATGCCACGGTGCTCGGATCGAACTAAACACGTCAATATGCAACCTAAATCAAGTTTTTTTCTCTAACCCTAACTATCCAAACCCTACGAAATGCGGTTAATCGAGAGACAAATCGGAGAAAAATATTGGAGCATCACCTTCACAGGAGACCGGGGAACGATTTCCCCACCCCGAAGTGGCCGAAGACGGACGGCAATGTGCGGGCGGCGGCCGGCGACGGCGGAGCGGGGCGGGGCGGCGACTCTTCTGGGGAAGAACAGCAGGGGCATCCCACGCGGCGCTCTGTATAAGCCCTTGACGCGCCAGGCGGGGTGGCGCGTCAAGGTGGGACCCATGCCAGTCCGTGCTGGCGGCCATTGACTGGGGCCGCCAGCGTGGCACCTCTGCCGCGCCACATTAACCAGCGCGTCAGAGTGGGGATGACGCGCCAGTTGCTGTGGCGCGGCCAAAAGGGTTAGATTTGAAAAAAAAATCCGAAGGGTTAAAATTAAAATAATTTTTTAAAAAGGATTAAATAATAAAAATAAACTCAACACTGGCAGGTATACAAAAGCATCATCAAAGCAAATGCCTGGTTTTTAAGGTACAAGGAAAATACACTCAAGTCATCAAGTGCCCTTACTTTGGGGCATCATGATGCATTACAGTGACCCCCCATCTTTCGGGGTTCCGCTCTAGTATACTCTACTACAGGACATAAATAGCAAAACACATACATCTCCAAGATTATGGATGGTACAGTACAGATAGGCTCACATCTTAGAGGCCTTCTTCCAGGTACCAGGTGCTTCCAGTAAAAATGCAACCACTAGCTTGCGCTAAATAAACCGAGAACATTGTGAACCAACTTACAACATACAAGAACAATATTTACTGAAACCTCAAAGCAACCACCTCTGCAACAACTCAGATGCCTTCCTTCTCGCAGAGGTCTAGCAGTGACAATGTCTGCAAATTTAATATTAGAATGCTCAATTCACATAACCACACTAACGTTAAATTATGCTGGGATCAGGGGAAAATGAAGCTTATGACCTGAAAGTATATTCTGTTAGAATTAAAACTAAACCTGAATGACAACAAAAATAATAATCATGGTAAACCTGAATGACAACAAAAATAATAATCATGGTCAACAGCATAAAGAGCTATGCACTAATAAAGATTATTTGTAGATGGGAGTTGTCAAATGCCTTAATCAGTACTATGTAACATAACGCCATAGACATAACATGTGCATAACAGCTGGAATAAATTATTTACCTCTGCTATTGAGAGCTCAAGACGAAACTTTGGACCATCATAGTGGTGCAACACTGGCCTAAAAGCATCCTCCTCCAAAGGTTTGCAAATCTTTCTAATGCGGATCCTCACCTGACAGGATGAAGATATCAGAGCATGGAACAAAAAGACAATATAAATAGACATATGCCAGCTGTAGCAATTACCTGTGCTGGGAATCTCGATTCACCTTTACACTTCTTATCTTCCCATGCAATGGGGTCAATATTAGATCCTCCAAAACTAGTAGCCTGACACAAAGCAAATTTAGTTGCAACTTCAAAAGACAACGAGCACAATAACCAAAAAGATTTTCATTAAGGTTCAGCATACATTCCAAATAGAACATCAAGAATAAAATACAAATTATGGTAATTAAAATAGAACATTTATTTGTTATTTCCTATTAAGTCGATAGGACAATATAATAATAAGGGCCAACAACAAAGATTTATGTGAGTTACTGTAAACTCAGTGAAGGCTAGCCACTTGCAATGCAATAACGCCACCGCCACCACAATAACAACAGCAAAGTCTATGAAACCCAATAAGAACCACTTGCAACAATAAGATATATACTTTTAAAAATGATTAGGACAAACTATGAGAGAGAGAAGGCACAACACTGCTAAAAGCCCCTTGCAACTATAACATTATATAATTATTGCACTGTAGGTACCTAAAGTTGTTGGAATAGGTCCCAAATACAAAAAACTGTAGATTTAGGTACAAAAAGTTGTACAAGAGGTTCAAGTGAGGTTCAAACGCCATAAGTTGGCCAATATGCTATGTGGATGGCCATATCATCTGTCCACATGTTAATTACTTGCAAAAAGGCCCCTCTAGCTTCCTATTGTCTACCTCTTATTCTTTTTCTTCTTTTTTCCTACTCTTTCTCTCAACTCAGTCTCCCCTACTCCCTCTACGGGCCACAGCTTGCCCTCCTAAATCCTCATGCCAAGATCCAACCAAAGAGATGACGGGATACAGCCATGACAACGAACCCGTATCCCCAATGCAACCAGCAACCCTGCGCTGGTCATCCTCTCCTCTCTCTCATGCGTAGTTCTGGCGGTGGCCTTGGGCACCTTGATTGCCCAACCAGTGGGCGGCCTCCTCCTAGAGCTTGAGATCTGACACCACCGGCGAGCTCCCCCTCCGCCTCCACCTCCACCTCCTCCTTCTTCCATCTCCCACCCTGCTCAAGCTGGCGAGCTCGCCCTTCGACACTACCAGCCCTAACCTCGTGAGCTCCCCCTCCACCTTCTTCTCCTTCCTTCTGCTAGCTCCCACCTTGCCTGAGTCATCATGGCAGCAGCTCCGCTGCTCCCAACAATGTCAAGAGAGAGGTAGCGAAGAGATAGGCAGCAGTGGCGAACGAGATCAAGCTCCTCAACGAGCGAGGGCTGTGGCATGGAAGATACGGTGATAGGTGTAGGCGGCAGTGACGGTGTGAGAATGGGGAACGGCAATAAAGAAGGGGAGGCCAGAGTAAGAGAAAGGGGAGGAAGAAAAAAAGATGGGAGTAGATAAATAGGGAGGGCTAGAGGGGCCTTTTTGCTAATAAGCGACACATGGACAGATGATATGGCCATCCACGTCAACATAATGGCTAACTCATGGCGTTTTGGACCTCACTTGAACCTTTTACACAACTTTGTGTTCTTAAATCTGCTGTTTTCTGGATCTGAGACCTACTCCAACACGAGAAACTTTAGGTACCTACAGTGCAATTTACTCAATTTTAGAATTGATCAGAAAGAAACTATGTGTGTGTGTGTGTGTGTGTGTGTGAGAGAGAGAGAGAGAGAGAGAGCACAGCTAAAAGCCCTGTAACAAAATAATGATGCATGCATACCATCCAAGGAAATAAGTAATGGACATATTAAGTGTACAACGTGTTTATATGCCAAGTTACATATTATTGCCAAGCAATACAAAAAAGGCCCATAAAATCATTATTGGGCCATAATCATGGGCATTTTTGGCTAAAAATAGCCTCAGAACAAAAGAATACAAGTTAGTTGACAACCATGCTCTTTCATAACTTGCAGTCTGAACCCCTGGATTTCAAGTTCCAACTTTGCAAAAAGTAAAAAACAGTTGAACAGGAACATCAACTAATAGAAGGAAGAATATAGCAGTACATGCTTAATAAACCAAGAAGGAACGAAAGATGCGTGAATGTTTCATCTACGTATTTTGTTAGCAGATACATCATCACAAGGGTTGTGAGGATTATTAGATTTCATAAAAATTCGACAAAGTTGATAAAAATTCAAACCACTTCATGATCAATTGATCATTAGAAAACAATAGTTTCAAGCAGGAACACATGCTAGAACATCATAAAAACAAAAAATTAGTTAGCTACTAAAATTAGCCTAGTATGGATCTATAGATCAATGATATATCATATATGTATGTCCCACAAATGTTGCAAAGAAGCAAACAACATGAATAGGAGAATGATGATAATATGTCCAAACCAGAAGAGGCATAATGGTACATACAGAACGCAAAGGTGTGAACAAAACACTAACTAAAGCGACCATGACCCATTTCAAGGGTAATTCAAGCAGCCATGGACACAGTGACATATCTAAAAATGTTGAGATATGTGAATGTATGTTCGTGTTTCTCAATTGCATATGCTGCAGCATCAGGATCATCACAATAATATGCTTTATCTTAATGTTTCAAAGTAATTAATCATATAAGACTGACAGAAAACGGGAAATTGTTTCAAGACAGCACGATTGGAACACCAATTAAAATGCTAAATATTTTATTATTTTATCTTTAAAGGAACAATGCATGAAGGCCTCATATTTATTTCTTTGCTGCATCTGGATCTATAATTTTATTAAATCTAAATCACGTGATACGGGAATTTAATTACAACAAGCAAACAATTGTTTACAGAAACTGAGAGAAAGGCTTGACGTTAAAAAAAAAAGATAATCACATACCTCAAATACCCCATGAAGCTGATGGGCTGTGTAGTTGTAAAGGAAAAGTGGTAGGCCAGGAGTAATTGCTCGAACTGAGTCACGATATCTTGCCGGCAATCCTGCAGAATCAACAACAAATATGGATAAATTATTTTAAAACTCAAAAGGCTAAAAATATTTTATTCAAATGACATGTCAAGTGATTTGTACAGAGATTGCAAAACATACCAAAAAGCTGCCTCTTGAGATCCTCCTGCATAGTATCATTGTTGCAGACAAAGATGTATCCACCAAGAACCTCATTCCTTGGTAGCATCTCATTTGTTGGCAATGTCTTGAAGCGCTTGTCAACAGCAGAATTATTGTTGCTGCTGTTGTTGCTTCCATTATTGTTGTTGCCACCATTGTTTTTGCCATTCACTTCTTTACCATTTGGACTATTTGAATATTTGTTGGCCCCGACATGCAACTTGAAGGCATTGATGTTCCCATTGCTTCCCTTGGCGAGGGCCCCAGCGTGTGGGCGAGCCCCTCAAGCGCCGGGCGAGGGCCCCAGCGTGTGGGCGAGCCCCTCAAGCGCCGGGCGAGGGCCCCAGCGTGTGGGCGAGCCCCTCAAGCGCCGGGCGAGGGCCCCAGCGTGTGGGCGAGCCCCTCAAGCGCCGGGCGAGGGCCCCAGCGTGTGGGCGAGCCCCTCAAGCGCCGGGCGAGGGCCCCAGCGTGTGGGCGAGCCCCTCAAGCGCCGGGCGAGGGCCCCAGCGTGTGGGCGAGCCCCTCAAGCGCCGGGCGAGGGCCCCAGCGTGTGGGCGAGCCCCTCAAGCGCCGGGCGAGGGCCCCAGCGTGTGGGCGAGCCCCTCAAGCGCCGGGCGAGGGCCCCAGCGTGTGGGCGAGCCCCTCAAGCGCCGGGCGAGGGCCCCAGCGTGTGGGCGAGCCCCTCAAGCGCCGGGCGAGGGCCCCAGCGTGTGGGCGAGCCCCTCAAGCGCCGGGCGAGGGCCCCAGCGTGTGGGCGAGCCCCTCAAGCGCCGGGCGAGGGCCCCAGCGTGTGGGCGAGCCCCTCAAGCGCCGGGCGAGGGCCCCAGCGTGTGGGCGAGCCCCTCAAGCGCCGGGCGAGGGCCCCAGCGTGTGGGCGAGCCCCTCAAGCGCCGGGCGAGGGCCCCAGCGTGTGGGCGAGCCCCTCAAGCGCCGGGCGAGGGCCCCAGCGTGTGGGCGAGCCCCTCAAGCGCCGGGCGAGGGCCCCAGCGTGTGGGCGAGCCCCTCAAGCGCCGGGCGAGGGCCCCAGCGTGTGGGCGAGCCCCTCAAGCGCCGGGCGAGGGCCCCAGCGTGTGGGCGAGCCCCTCAAGCGCCGGGCGAGGGCCCCACACGTCAGGCGGGCGACCAGGCCCCAGCGTGTGGGCGAGCCCCTCAAGCGCCGGGCGAGGGCCCCACACGTCAGGCGGGCGACCAGGCCCCAGCGTGTGGGCGAGCCCCTCAAGCGCCGGGCGAGGGCCCCACACGTCAGGCGGGCGACCAGGCCCCAGCGTGTGGGCGAGCCCCTCAAGCGCCGGGCGAGGGCCCCACACGTCAGGCGGGCGACCAGGCCCCAGCGTGTGGGCGAGCCCCTCAAGCGCCGGGCGAGGGCCCCACACGTCAGGCGGGCGACCAGGCCCCAGCGTGTGGGCGAGCCCCTCAAGCGCCGGGCGAGGGCCCCACGCGTCAGGCGGGCGACCAGGCCCCAGCAGGTGGGCGAGCCCCCCGGCGAGCACGAGAGGTCCCTCACTGTCAGGAGGGGCCCGCGCAGCAGGAAGCGTGCTAAGGGAGTCTTCTGGGCGAAGGCTCTTCTCCGCAGCGAAGGACAGGTGCATTCAATGCGACATTACGCGCGGATAGATAGATGAAGAGATGATTACCGCCACAGTGAGCTCTGCGGGCCTGTCAAGCCGTCACTGTGGCGCCGCGGAATTGACCGGCAGAGAGAGAATTTGCCATCATCAGTCTGGCCGCCCGCGTCAGGCGGCGCAAGCTGGGGCCCACCCGTCCTGTGACCGGTGTGTTCACACGGGTCAGAGGCCACTTGCGAAGCACGCGTGGGCGGCGCGGCGCAGCAGCAGCACGTTTTCGTCTCTCCTGTCCCGTCCCTCGTGTCTTATCAGTGTACTGAGAGTACTGTACTGCCTACCCCTCGGTTCTCTCCGCCAGTTCGAGGCTTGTATAAAAGGGGCGGGGAGAGAAGAGAGGGAAAGGTTCCGAAACATTCTGTAATCACATTCCACACAACCACAACAAGAAAAGAGCTAAGGCTCGGCAGGAGTAGGACTATTACCCGCGAGGGGGTCCGAACCTGGGTAAACCCTGTGAGTCGCTCCTCGTCGTGCCCGACGCTCAAATCGAGCCGAGTGTGAGCTGGTCGGCTAGCAGGTTAGAAAATCTGATAGGGGTGTGATCCGCAGTGGTTGAGCGGAGAACACGCCGTCAGAAGATTTAAAGCTGCAGGCGTGCAGCCGAACTGGGCGCTCGTGGCGCGCGATGCCGTACAGCCGAGTTGAAAACTTGGACGCTCGTGGCACAGGCGTAGGCGTGTCGCCGAGCTGTAAACTTGGGCACTCGTGGCGCTCGCGTAGGCGTGTAGCCAAGTGGCTTGTCGCCGAGCCGAAGATTTGAAGCAGCAGTCGCGCAGCCGTACCGGACGCTTGTGGCGCGCGATGGCGTACAGCCGAATTGAAAACTTGGACGCTCGTGGTGCGGACCTAGGCGTGTTGCCGAGCCGTAAACTTGGGTGCTCGTGGCGCTGGCATAGGCGTGTAGCCGAGTGGCTTGTCGCCGAGCCGAAGATTTGAAGCAGCAGGCGTGCAGCCGTACCGGGCGCTCGTGGCGCGCGATGGCGTACAGCCGAGCTGAAAACCCACGCTCGTGGCACGGGCGTAGGCGTGTCGCTGTGTAGCATTCACCGAGCTGTAGACTTGGGCGCTCGTGGTGCTGGCGTAGGCGTATAGCCGAGTGGCTTGTCGCCGAGCCGAAGATTCGAAGCAGCAGGCGTGCAGCCGTACCGGGCGCGCGATGGCATACAGCCGAGCTGAAAACTTGGACGCTCGTGGCGCGGGCATAGGCATGTCGCTGAGTAGCGTGTCACCAAGCGGTAGACTTGGGCGCTCGTGGCGCTAGCGTAGGCGTGTAGCCGTGTGGCTTGTCGCCTAGCCAAAGATTTATTGCAGCAGGCGTGCAGCCGTACCGGGCGCTCGTGGCGCGCGATGGCGTACAGCCGAGCTGAAAACATAGACGCTCGTGGCACGGGCATAGGCGTGTCGCTGAGTTGAGTGTCGCCAAGCCGTAGATTTGGGCGCGGGCATAGGCGTGTCGCCGAGCTGCGGAAGTAGTCGTTCAAATTTCGATCAACACCGAGCAGCATACGCCGTGGTTGGCGTCAAACAGCACATGCTCGCCGAGGTCTCGCCCATGGTCGGCGATGTCGGCCGTAGTCGTAAATGGTCTACATGTGGTTGGTGTAGCTTGAGGAAGTCGATGAAATTCCTCGCTGGTCTTCAACGTCCCATGAGATGTGGCACAATCAATTCTCACTCCGTGGCCGGCAGCAACGAGCTTATGAGCTCGCCGAAATTCGCGACCTCTCTGCATAGTCTGTCTTCAAAAAGGCGCCACGGTCGCATCTGAACTCGGAATTAGGCGTTCTTGGATTTGTTGGAAAGATAACGAGGTAAGTTTTCCAACGCATCTTATATCACCCTGAAAAAAATCCTAAGTCAACGGAAAATTGCGACACAAGTTCCATTAAGATTATGAACGAGAACAAATCGCCTCTTCTTCTCACGTTCGTCTCGCGGTTGATGAAGCCGGCGTCATATGATGGACGCAATAATCGTCGAGTCCGAGTGATTTGCTGCTGATAACGGTCACCACCCCTGATTCGTTCTCCATCGGGACCTCGTCGTATCCGAGTTGGGAATTAAGCCCCCGGCGCACTACTCGTCGGTAGGCGGCGGTGGCATTCCCAACACGTTTGGGAATCCGAGTGAAGCGCTATTGAATTTCCTACCGGATCGGATCTTGTCCGAGTCCAAAAAAGTGTTGTTGAAGTCCTTGGTTGAGTTCTCACCGTATCCGAGTCGAGAATTGAGCCCCTGGCACACCACTCGGGAGTAGGTGGCGGCGGCGTTCCTTGACCCGAGCGAGAGTCTAGACGAAGCGATGTCGACATTCTCCTCACACTAGATCGGATCCGAGTCCGGAAGTGTTGGTCGTTGATTGTTTGGAGAAGCTCCTTGCTGATCCTTGATGTTCTTGGAGGTGTGCCAAGACCTATCCACACGTCGCAGCCTCCACAGATGAGTTTTAAGAGCTTGCTGAGATTCGCGACCTTCACGCGTAGTCTGCCTTCAAACGGACGTCCCGGACACATCCGGACTCCATTTTCAGCATTCATCGCGGAAAGCTGACGAAATTATCTTTCCAACGCATCCAGTCTCATCCCGAAATTCCTTCTGGATCAACGGGACTTGAAGAAACAAGATCGCGTTCAGAATCTGTCTTCGAGCCATCGCTGTATCCGAGTCGGGAGTTGAGCCGCTGGCATACTACTCATGAGTAGATGGTCGTGGCGTTCCCCAACACGAGCGGGAGGCATTAAGTTATAGTTCCTCCCAGATTGGATCTGATCCGAATCCGAGAGGTGGAGTCGCCGAGGTCGTTGCTGATGTAGTCGGTTCCCGAAGCGGAAGGCCTTGTCGAGGGCGAAGACGACGGCAACTCCGTTGGTCGATGCCATCAAGCTTGATGAGATTGATCTTGACGCTGCCCCTACCTGGTGCGCCAACTGTCTACGGGTAGCTAACCGGGGGTTATCGTCGGCAATGATTATATATGGGGCGATGCACAAGATCCAAACTCGCTGGTAGCACAAGACAGGGATTTATACAGGTTCAGGTCCTCATGGTGGAGGTAATACCCTACTTCCTGTGCTCTGGGATTATATGGTGATCTGATGATCAATCTGGAGGGAGATGTCTCTCTATGGATAGGTGCGAGATGAAGATGTAGACAATGGTGGAGATCATCATGTGGGATGCTGTAGATGTCAAACCAGGGGGCTCCCTGCCCGCCTTATATAGTGGGGGGCAGGGTTACAAGGTAGAGTCCTGGTCGGTTACGAGGTAGGATTCCTATCTCTATCCTCTAGCCAGATACGTAGTTATCTGGGATTACAAGTATATCTTCCCTATTAATTAGGGATAGACTTCTATCTTGCCGGTCAAGCCTTCTAGAGTCCGAGTGGTACACGTCCTTATCCACCGACTTGGTCCATCCCCTGTCGGGTGGTCTCTTAGGCCCGCTGTGTGGGTACCCGGGGTCTATGTTATCCGCATGCGCCACATAGTAATTGTACATATGATCAGTCAAATAAGTGCCTATTGTTTTATGCTAGTACAAAAACCGGTAATAACAACAATTTGGAACTTGCACTACTAGCGAACATGCATTCTATATCGGCCCATCAGTCCCAATTAGCCATGAACCCTTTTGTCCTGTTTCGTATCACCAATTGGGACTAATACTCTACCTTGCAGGCGTGCACACGACAACTGGCAGCGCGGGAGTATCAGTTCCGGTTGGTGTCAAGATCTGGGACTAATGCCTTGTTTCTGAAAAGGCTAAAATGTCTATCCTAGTTATATTGGTGTGCGTGGGTGGGTGAGTCGGCTAGAAGAGTCAGGTGTGAGTCATAAGAAGTCAAGAGGTCCTAGGTTTGAGCCTTGGTTCTCGCAATATTTCCCCAAAAAATCAAAACCTTTTTAGTCCCGATTCCCGGAATATGCATTAGTTGCCCAACGCATTAGTCCCCAATGGTTGTCCTAGTTCAGGAACCGGTACTAAAGGCCCAATCCTCGGTAGTGCTTCCGTCGCCCAACCCTGCATCAGTCCCCATGGGCTATCCTAGTTCAGGAATCGGGACTAAAGGCCTAGTCTTCGGTAGTGCGGCAATGATGTGGTGTTCTGCAGTAGAGGTGGAAGAAGAATTTTGTCATAAATGGAGGCCTTTAAGCCAGCCCAATGGGCCAATGCGGTGAAGCACCGTGACACAATGTCATGAGAGTCATCAACATGAAATCTAAGGGACCGTTGCTATAACTGTAGTCTAAGCGGTGAGGGATGGTCTATGGCCGAGCTGAAAGTTGTCGAAAGCTATAATCTCAAAACGTTCAAAAACATTATGAAAAAATATTTTACAAATTTGAAGAAAAACTATTTAAAACGCTACAAAAATGAATATAAAGTATTACATCATTTCGCTTATACAAAAATGACAAATTTTTTAATTTAATTTAATTTAAGTCGAAGTAAACAAAGGTCTATGTGAGTACTAGCACAAAATGGGTCATTAGTGATAGTTGAAAGCTGTTATATGTGTTGATTATTCAACTATCAAAAAATAACATGCACTTGACACAACTACAAAACAGCCTTTATGCGCCGCCTCATCACTATCGGTTCACTTTGGAACGGTAGTGTTAAAGTATCACTACAGGTGCTTAAACCTCTTCGTGCTCGATGTCTAGTTCGGAGTTACGAACTGGAAGTGATACATCTTTTCACTGCCGGCTTTTACTACACACCAACAATGAAACATCGCTACCGATTCAATCTATGACCCAACACTGAATATATTCAAGCTTTACTGCTTGCTTTTGGGTGAACCGGCACTACTGTATCTATTTCTAGTGGTGACTCAAAGCCGACAGTGATAGAAAAATCAACACTACTCATCTGTTTAACAAGCCGACAGTGGTAAATTTTACTATCGGCTTCAAAAAAATATGAGGGAAATAAGGGCCGATAGTGATATTTCATAATCACTACCAGAACATGAAATAACCCAATAGTGATATGTTGTATCTGCTAAAATTTTACATAAGCCAATAGTGATTTTACCCCAATTATATCTCTGTCTTCCGGCCCAAGCTTGGACAAGCTCTATTTTGCAGTGGATATGCTCTGAGGGTTTCTTGAATTCCGGCGTGTTGAAGCTTCCAACAAATCCATCTGAAGGGTTTCTTGAATTCCGACGCGTTGAAGCTTCGAAGAAATCTATATGGAGGGTGTATTGGATTCGGAGGTTAGTCATGTTACATGTCTAGCTTATTTGACGAAAAATCAATATTTCCATCCAAATTGAAATCTGGAGCTCATGTTAATTATAGATGGACCAGAGATGGATGTACACCATGGATCAGACTAGCGCAGGGTTCACTAATAGTGTGAATACTTTTATGAGGGCTGCCAAAGGTTACAGTCAAACAATACAGCTTATCCGTGCCCAGGTCTTTGTGTTACTCTAACTAGCATAGATAACTCATGAATGTTTTGGACTTCAAGGGAATGCCAATAAGATTTTGACACTCGAGCAATCACTGACGCACATATCGAAGCTTTTTGGTCTCAAAACATGAGGAAGAGTTATTAGTACACTCCCTCCGTCCAAAAATGTAAGGCACGGTTGACTTGCACGATCGTCAAAACTATAATTTGACTCTTAATATCTCTTATAATATATTGTTTATAATAACAAAATTATAGTCATTGTCGGTTCTACAAAAAAAAACTCCGTTGATAGTAGAGTTCCAACAAGTTTGGTGCGTAGTGGCATGCGCTCTGCGGAGGCACGCTGAGCCCATTCATGAAGAAGGACTAGCTAGGGTCATCACTAAGGTGATTTGACCACACATTCTTAGGAGCTAGCCATGAGACTAACTTGGGCCGGCAACCCTACTAGCTCAAGATCGGGAGTATATGGCATGTGTGGCACACGACAGGATAGCCACTCCTAGAAAGGATGGCAGGCGATGGAAGGAAGCTCGTTAGGATAAAGTGTTTGGAGATAGGATTGGGTGTGATGGTTGGTGTGTTGAGTTTGGTTGGGAAGGTTTGTTGGGTATCTTGTATGTTAGGCTGTCTCCAACACTATCCCCCTAAATTTTACCCTATAAACCTATACTATAAAGAATCTCCCAAAAGATTGCTTTCCTATATCTCTCCCATCTCTAACAGCATCCAATAAATCCCATCACTCCACCTCCCTCTTTCTTTTATTTTCTTCCTTTTCTTTTTCCCTTTTTTTTCTCCTCCCCTCGCTCCCCTCCTCCACACGTCCTTCCCTCCCACCTCCCCTTTTCCATTCTTCCTCCCTGTACCCCTCCTCCCCCTCGGTCTCTCCTCCCACTCTCCTAGCCACCACCTCCCTCTAGCGCCTGCGCACCGCTAGAGCTCCGCCACCCTCTGCCGGTATCTTCCATCCTCCCATTTCTCTCTCCCATCTCCCTTCCTAGTCTCTCTCTCTCTTCTTCCATTTCCCACTCGGTCGCCACTGTGCCGCTGCTTCCCCTCCACCGCCACTCTGCCGCCCTGTTACTTGCAGAACGGGGTGGTATAGGGGACCCCGTTGGAGCCCTCATAGTACCAAGAATCCCTTAATTTATAGGTTCGGGACAGTTTATGGGCTCCCTTTAGAGACAACCTTATGTGTTGGCTAGGATGATGTTGGTCTCATGAGTTACTCAAGATAATCAATAACCAATAAGCTAGATAGGATAATTTAAAATATCTTGAAATATCGATAACCAATAAAATAGCCCCTCCCTTTCTTTTAAAACCTATATCACTTAGTGCATTAGGAGTAATGTTAACCAGTCAGTGTTTGGATGACATTAACCTCACATACTCCCACTCTTTTAGATGGCGGTCAAAAAGAGGATCCGTATGAATGTCATGACGACGAGGATCAAGGCTACGACGGCCAAGACGATGTTTAGGGCCACTCCGGCCAGTCACTTGCAGAAATGCATAGCCATTAAAGAATTCTTTTGGATATATTTTTGTTCTGCTGACCTACAAACTCTAACAATTCTTTTGTATTAAAGCACACACTTGTTTGCCTTATTGTTACAAAGACTACAAATGTAAAACTATGTCATGTAATATTTAGGGCATCGTTTTAATATGCATGATATCATATTTGGCTATGTGTTGCACGCATAGTGTATCGATCCAAGTACTAGCAGAGGACAAAGACGAAGAGGAAGAAGAACTTGAAGTGGTGGAAAAGGAGTAAGAATAAGAACAAGATGAGGAGGAGGAAAGAGACGACCAGGCCCTCGCAGAGGACCAGGTACTACAGAAGGAGAACCCCAGGTAGGACATGACATGGGAAGAGTTGAGAACGTCTTTGGGTGTATTATGTCCTCCAAGGGGCAATTAGAATGAATAAATATAAGTTCCACCACCTAAAGCAAGGGAACCTGTCCATCAATGAGTATCTGACGCTCTTTAACCAGTTGGCCAGATATGCCCTAGCAGCCACCGAGGATGAGCAGGAAAAGATCAACAAATTTCTAGAGAGCTTGCTGCCAAGTCTGAGGTCTCATCTAATAATCCTTGATAGGGGTGGGCATTCGGTTTTTTCGGATTGATCGGTTCGGTTATTTCGGTTTCTAGAAAATTCAGTTTCTGGAAATTGCTAACCAAAATTTGTTTACAAAAATACATACCGAACTGAATTATCAAAAACATTTCGGTTTCGTTATTTTGGTTTTTTCGTTAAAACCAAAATCATATACAAGAAGTAAAATAAATCAAGATTTCGGACAGAAAGTAACCAGATCAACTAGCCGGATTCAAAACTAACGTCATCTAGCAGTATGATTCATCATGTAATTGCAATTTACAAGCTACAGCCATCACAAATATATAATCCCCAAACAAGAATGGAGCCACCAAGATAGGGTGCTTGTTAGATTCAGATATTTATCTCAACCCAGCACCAAAATCCCAAATCATGTGTAAAGATTGAATATCCGTCTCAACACTTCGTTAATAGGACCACTACATACCTCCATGGTGCTGAACTCAAAGATTCCAGGAAGAGGGAACCTAGCCTGCTAGCCATCGCCGTCTCTAGCCGCTGGTGAACGCGCGCTGTCGCCGGATGCCAACGCCAACGCCCCTTCTCCATACGCGTCGTTGCCAGTCTCCTCACGCACCGCCGCCAGGCGCCTTACGCGCCGTCGCCGCCACCCGGTTCCCTACGAGGCTACGAGTAGATGCAAGTGGCCGGTGGTGGCTAGGTTTACCGCACAGCACCGAGCGGATGGGAGGGAAGTACGCTGGGCCGGAGAAAGGGCTGGGCATACTGTATAGTAAGGGAAGTGTGCTGGGCCGGGGGAGTGGGCCATAGACAAGGCCAGGCGGGGAAGCCGGGAAGGCCAGAGGCCTGGAGCACTGTGCAACGTCTTAGTAATTCGGTTTATTGGAATTTTTGGTTTCTAGATTCCAAAAACCGAACCGCGAACCATATTAACCGAATAGTTTTGAAAACAAAACCGAATACAAACCAAAAAACTGATTATCGGTTCGGTTCGGTTTTTGGTTTTCCTTTTTTTGCCCACCCCTACTCCTTAACTATAATGACTTTCAGCACATGGTAAACAAGGCCTTGATTTCTGAAAACAAGATGAAAGTGATGGAGGTTATCTGAAATAGAAAGCTTGCCGCAAGATCTATTGCCGGCCCAAGCCAAAGTAAGTCTACAGGAACAGCTTACAACGGCCGATGAACAACTTCCAAAGGTCATAACAACCATTCTACCCAAGGCAAAATTTCCAAGGCTCCGAGAGCCGTAGCAACTTACCAAATGGTTGGAGAAGAGCTGCCCCCAGGCAAGCAACCCGAACCATGTCCTACCCATGAACCGAGAAGCTGGATCCTGTTTTATCTGCCACAAACCTGGACATTTTGTGGCTTAGTGTCCCGAGAAGATAGTGACACCAGCACGATTCAACATCGTGAATACTCCTACGAGAGGATATGCTGCTCTAGGTCGAGGCATTGGACAGGTGTGGACTACATGGGCCTCAGGTTTCCTTGAGGCCCATGAGGTAACAAACGGGGGCGACTCGAGCCGGCTGGAAGAGGATAGTAACCCCTCGGACTGCATGAGACTTGGGCGTCAAGGATAGTCCCGAGGATAGCGTTTAGTTCTATGTAATTAGAAGATTCATACTTGTAAACACCGGTGCGTATATGTGCTAGACTCTCTAGAGATGAGACTCAGTACATTATGCCGGATAAAACCATGTAACCTTATCCCCCTTGCACTATATAAATGGAGGGGTAAGGGCCGTAGAGGCATAAGCTCTTTGATCACCAGATCACCAACATAATTCCACGAGCGCAGAATTAGGGTGTTACCTCCACCGTGAGGGCCCGAACCTGGATAATTCCTGTCTTTCGTTTCCTTCAAGCTTGAGATCTATCGCATAACCCCATTAAAATCTATTACCGACAACAACCCCTGGTTGAACAACTGTCGACAGTTGGCGCACCAGGCAGGGGGAGCGTCGAGATCGTCATCAGGCTTGATGGCACCACCAAAGCTGCTCGCTGTTGTCTTTGCACCAGGGGAAGCATTACACTTCGGATTCCTGGACTTTGTAGCCGACGGCATCGGCAATCTTCGTCTCTCCCTTCCTAGGGAGACCTCGTCTTAAGAAGGTACCGGCACTTTACTCTCCTCTTCGCCATTTGGACTGGAAAATTCTGTAGCTACCTTCGCCAGATCCATGAGCCGGCAATTCTATCCCGCACCATCCTACGGAGCGGATAGAGAAGGACTCGGCATCAATGCTTCCTCGGACTCGGACAAGATCCAGTTCGCGGGGGCCTCCTCATCTCAGATTTGATTTCCCTTCGGGTTTAGGAACTTTGTTGTGACCTTCGCGCAGACTTTCCTCGAACAAGGGATAGGAGGTGACCACACTGAGAGTCAATTTCATTTACCCGTCGGAGCGATCCGACCGGAACCAACTACGTTCGTAGGTGTCATCAATGGTGGCCAACCTCTCGGACAAAACGAGAAGGTCAGTTTCTCCGACTTGGCTCCAAGTCAGATGAGAGCACGGAGGTCTGCAATTACAATGAAGTGATCGTCCTCGGCGCTGGCGACCACCGCTCCACTTCTCAGCGCACTGGGGATGAAGCAGCAGCCACAGAGGCGGTCGAGGCTGATCAGTGTCGCGCAGAAGATCAAGAGCGCATGCGCCATCTTCGAATCTGCGGTCGCAACGTCCAGAACGAATTGCAGGCGGTGAAGCTGAGGGAGCATGATGTCTACACAACTCCCCAAGCCAGCATTGTTGCTTCGACGACTCTTTGGAAGACCATGGCTCCACAACTACCAGAAGACAGTCCGCTCCTCCAAACCTTGCCTCAAACAATGGCCATGGTTGAGATGGCCGCGATCCAGCAGAATGACGCACATCCGGCCCCAACAGCACCCGGGATGGCTAACAGCCGTTCTGCTCGCAACCGGAGCAAGGTGCGCGTGTCTGCCACTGGAGGATCACATTGATCGGTGGGCCACGACCTCCGTTAGGACATAGAAGACAAAAGGAGAGAGCATGCCGACAGCAAGCGGGTTTCCTGTAGCCATCGCAGTGGCGCGACGACGACCACGCCGAGAGTACTGCCAGTCGGCATGAACATTTTGGCGGATACACTCGTCAGGGCCAACGTCACCAATGCCGCAACAGATCTTCGCGGCGCCAACAGCCACGACCCTTGGAAGGAATTCGGGCGTACACCTCGGATCTTCGCCGAGTGGTCTGGCTGCATGGATTCAACGTCAAAGGCATTGACAAGTTTGATGGCGAGAGGGACCCAAAGAACTGGCTGCAGGTCTATGCCCTGGCAGCCAGCGCGGTAGGAAGTGATCAGAACGTCATGGCAAATTATTTGTCGGTCGTTCTGACCCCAAACGGCCAAACCTGGTTGACAGGACTCCTAGAGAAATCCATTGAATCTTGGGACGATCTCTAGGAGCAATTCATTGCCAACTTTCAAGGGACCAACGAAAGACCCGCCGGGTGGTGGGAGATTGGTCAACTACATCGTCGGAAGAACGAGACTCTCCGGGAGTTTATCAAACAATTTACCAAGAAGAAGAATGAGATCCGGGACGTTTCGAAGTAAACCGTTATTGATGCTGTTTTTGCCGGAAGCAAATCTGAATCGCTGCTCAAGCAGATGACCCGGACCCCCCTTAGGACGCTTAAGGCACTGTTCACAATGGCGGATTAGGAAGCCAACGCGGTAGAGGCCATCGTCAACCATCGAGGCAGCCACGACGCAGGCTCTAAGAAGAAGCCGAATGATGAACAAGGCAAGCCGAAGGATAAGAAGCACAAGGGAGACGATATGGTCGGAAACGTGGAGCGTGATTGGCCAAAGACCCCCAACGACAACGACTATAATAAGGGCATGGAGGCGGTGTGTCCTTTCCACCCTCGTGGGAAATACGCCGCAAAAGATTGACTTATTTTACAAAAGTTCGCCGACAACTCTAAGCAGTCGTCAACTAAGGGAGGCCAAGATAAGAAGCCGGATAACGATTATCAAGGCACGGAGTGCAAGATTAGTTATATATTCGGCAAAACAGAAGCGTATGAGTCCAACCGGAAGCAGAAGCTAACCACTCGGGAGATCAACCCAATCTTGCACGCGGCCCCCAAATATCTACGATGGTCGGAGGTTCCAATCACCTTTGATCGATTGGACCACCCAGATCGGATAGTCTTCCATTGAAGGTACCCTCTGGTTCTAGATCCGGTCGTTCAAGGGAACAAGCTTAAAAGAGTCCTAGTCGACGGTGGGAGTGGGATAAACGTCCTCTTCGTCAAGACCTTGGACCATATGAAGATTCCTCGTTCTGAGCTGTGGCAGGGTTCATCCCCCTTCAACGGGGTCATCATCGGAACGTCCGCAGTTCCGCTCGGGCAGATCTCCCTGCCCGTCACGTTCGGGAGCAAGTAGAATTATCGAACGGAAACCTTGAGTTTCGAGGTGGCCTATTTCAAGACAGCATATCATGCCACCTTGGGAAGGCCCAGTATTGTCAAGTTCATGAAGGTGCCCAACTACACCAATCTTATAATGAAGATGCCGAGTCTGAATGGCGTAATCGTAATCCCCAGTGATGTGAAGCAGTCCCTGGTCTACGACAGCGAAACCTGTGAGCAAGCGCAGGCCTTGGAGACTTCAGCCAAGATGGAGAAGATTCGGCAGGCGGTGGCTTCCCTCCAAGAGGAAGGAGACGTTCCAGCCAAAAACAAGCTAAGATCTCCATCTCTTGAGATTGAAGTAGAACTTATCCAAGGTTAGATTAGTCGGATCAACTGTCTATTTGATTGTGTTCACTTTGTGAAGACCCAAGATAGGCGGCTACAGGGGTGAATACACGCCAATCGCAGCCCTCTAAGCACTACACGTCAATCAATTTTGAAATTTATTTTTGCAATATGCAGCTTCGTGTTGGTAGTCGAACCGCGATGGCATTTAAATTCAAGTGCCACACCTTGTGCACAACAAAGATGTGCTGCCCATGGGGACAAAGTGGATGGAGATTAGGTCCTTGTGACCACTTTCCACCTCCTCAACCAGCCAAGACAATTAGAGACAAGACAAAGCATTCAAATCACTAAAGTTGTATTATCAAAAGCAAAAAGCAGATTCTCAGAAGCTTGTCTTGCAAAGAGAGTAAGGTTCCTGCTCTTAGTAGGCTCTAGGATTTTTTTAAAAATTTTTACACCCAGGTGGGTGAGTCTTGATGCTTCCATCCAATTTGAGCCTCCAATTCCATCCACATAAAAACAAAAACTCAAATACCAATAGCCATCAGGAACACAAATCTAGAAGTTTGGGGCTTGTTATTCACCTCATAGATCTCAAACCAGAAAACCAGTGACCTTACAAATTTTATCACAAATGGTTACAGAAGTCACGCACCATTTCCAAGTGGAATCACCCCAAAATGATTTTTCTATATGTTTCTAAAAATCAAACACTGACTGTTGTGCGAGGAAAGTTTCTGGACAGATTCACAACAAGTAAATAACTTTATCTCTTGCCTCTCATATGGTTGTAAAGAGTGTGTCAAATCATATTAGCAACCTTAAGGCATCATACACCATCAAGAACCAGCCAAAAATCACCAACATTCATCTCCAAACAAGAGCTCCAAAAAGGAAAACTAAAGCAAAAAACAACTAGGTGCAAATAAACACTAGATGTTCATGAAAAAGAAAGATTTCATTGCCTAAAAGTTGGGGATTACAAGCCACACTCCTTGTGGACACAAGAACTCTAAGTGCCACCCAAACACACCCAACTCACCCTCTCTATTTCTGAAATTTTCAGCTACATGTGGAGGGGGATAAGGTGCTCCCCACCCCCTCTATTTGTAGCCCAAGGGTAAGATACCCTAAACCATATAGCCCATCTCCATCCTTCATTTGAGGATGAGTGGTTTACAACTAATGTACTAGAAAACACACTCTTCATAGGAATATTCTTCACATATTCCCTCAGGAAATATCCTCACAGCATCCTCGGTTGCCAGCCCACGCTAGGGCTCACCGGTCAGATCAACTTCAACACCAAGTAATCGACGCGCCAGCCTCCAGCTGTCTCGGACTCCATGCCATCGCGACGCTTCTCGAGTACACAACCTCATGTGACCGCCAGATCATCGAACCTAGTTGTCCTTGTGAAGCATCAGCCACGTACACTCCTATACCTGCATCACAGAGGTGAATATACACGAAACCAACACACCTTACCTCTCCTACAAGGTCAGTCCATCACAAAATTACCAACATCATAACCCATACATGACACCACAATTAACAAGCCCTAACACACCAATTCAATGGCAATTTCCACAAATGCACCATTAAAAATTCTTCACAACACATCAAATTCATCTTGTCATATATATTCATCATCAAACCGGGGTACCCTTCACATGGTTCTCAACATATTACATATAGTACAATTAGCCCAAGCTCTCCCTTACTGTAAGCCAGCCAAGCTCACAACCCCAAGCTCTCTCCTGAGAGCCTGAAACCTAGCCTAATCCAGTGGTTTGGCGAATATATCAGCCAACTGACGGTCGATCTCAATGAACTGCAAGGCTATATCACCCTTCTCCACATGGTCTCTAAGAAAGTGATATCTTAGGTCAATGCGCTTTTTCCTATAGTGTTGCACTAGGTTTTTGGCTATGTTGATGGCAGAGGTGTTGTCACAGAGAAGTAGCACACTTGCTTTAACCAACCCAAAGTCCTTCAAGCTAGAACAGAGCCAAACAATCTAACTGCAACATGCAGCAGCAACAACATACTCAGCCTCAGCAGTGGACTACACAACACTTGACTGCTTTCTAGAGGACCAAAAAGTCTGCCGTCGCACGGAAATAACGGAAGGTCTGCTTCACCGCCTGAAGATGAGACACTCTAGGTGAGGCCTAAAAGCGAGCACAAAGACACACAACAAATTGTATGTCCGGTCTGAGAAGAGGTGAGGTACAACAGGGAACCTATCATGCTACGGTACTCCTTATGGTTGACTGGCTCACCATTCTCAACGGGCCCTAAAGCAACAGCGGTCGCCCTCAGATTATAAACCAGTTTGCTATTAGACATGGCAAACCGACTCAGCAGGTCTTACGTGTACTTGCTCTGGTGAAGGAAGGTTCCCTCTGGTGTTTGCTTGAACTGAAAGCCAAGAAAAAAGTTGAGCTCCCACATCATGCTCATCTCAAATTCTGAGCTCATCACCTGGGAGAACTCAGAAACAAGAGCAGAGGAGGAACCAACAAAGATAATGTCATCGACATACACTTGCACAAGAAAAAATCGGAGCCAACCCTACATGTAAACAAAGTTTGGTCTACCTTACACATTGGAAACCCATTGCTCACCAGGTAGGTCTCAAGCCTCTCATACCAGGTCCCAGGTGCTTGTTTTAGCCCTTATAGAGTCTTATCAAGCTTGTATACATGATTATGATATCTTGAATCCTCAAAGCTAGATGATTGTTTCACATACACTTTCTCCTTAATATAGCCATTCAGAAAGGCATTATGAACATCTATTTGATATAGTTTAAACATGTTGGATCCCATAAATGCCGCTAAGATCCTGATGGAATCATATCTAGCCACAGGAGCATAGGTCTCATTGAAGTCTATCGCATCAATCTGAGTGTAGCCTTGAGCAACCAATCTAGCCTTGTTTCTAACCACTACCCCATCCTCACTTTTCTAGTTCTTAAACACCCATTTAGTAACTATTACATTATACCCTTTAAGGCGTTCAACAAGCTGCCACACTTTGGTCCTCTGAAAGTTCTCCAGCTCTTCATGCATCACATTCACCCAATTAGGATCAGAAAAAGCATGGGTGACGTCCTTCGGTTCAAAGGAAGCAACGAAAGCAGCAGATAAGCAAAGGAGATAAAGTCCAGACTTTGATCGGGTTAGCATCCTCTCACTCAAACCACCGATCATCTATGCAGGGGATGGTCTTTAATTTCTAGATGTGATGTGGTGCCCTAGAAATGGCCTCTACCTCGGGAGCAGGAGAGGAAGGATAAGAGCCACTGGGCGAATCAGATTCTATAGGTGAGAACCTAAAAGCATAAGGTGAGAGCTAAGTAGAAGCTGAAGGTGAGGGATGAGACTAAGGAACAAAACTAGAAACTGGAGGCGCCACCAGTGTAGCTAAGTCATGGTCGAGTTCTCAAGAACCATCATCTTCAATGACCTCCTAAACAAAGATTTGCTCAAAAGACAAGTCTGAACCCGAGATATTTGGCCATGCCCCCGACATAGCCTCATCAAAGATCACATCGCAAGTCTCAACAACTCTCCGTCTCTCACTATCCCAGACGTCATAATTCACCGCAGAAGCTGTATACAAAAAAAAATTCCATCTGAAAATAGAGATTCAAATTTCTGTAAATTTTCTGACATCAGAATAAAGCACTTGCATCCAAACACCCTAAAATGTGAAACACTTGGCTTACGCCCATATCAAAATTCATAGAATGCGATGCAACTTGGATATCAGAAACACCCTATTTAAAACATAGGAAGAAGTAGAAACAGCCTCAGCATAGAAATATCTAGGAGTAAAATATTCATCAAGCATAGTCCTAGCCATCTCTACGAAAGTGCGATTATTCCTCCCCACAACGCCATTTTGCTGGGCGACGTGCGAAGAGAATTGATGCTCAACACCAGAATTAGAATAGAAACTTTCAAATTGTGCATTATTGAACTTAGTGCCATTGTCAGAACAGATTGCGTGAAGCGCTCTTAGGAACTTAACAGAAAGCTTACGAATCAAGAAACAAAAATGGTCAAATGTTTCATCCTTGTTCACCATGAAATAGATTCAAAAGTAGTGAGAATAGTTATCGATAATAACGAGCACATACCACTTGCCACCCATAGAATGCACACGAAAGGGACCAACAATGTCCATGTGAAGCAATTATCTAGGTGCATCAGTCATCACCTTGGTGACTGGTTGGTGAGCAGCGGCTACCATCTTCCCATGCCGGCAAGGAGCACAAATTATATCATTGACCATCTGGAGTTTAGGCAAACCACGAACTAGATCCTCATTTCTAACTGTGGTCAAGTGATCAAAACCAATGTGACCCAGTCTTCTATGCCAAAAGGAGCTGTCATAGGACTCTGAAGCAATCAAGCGATGAGAAGAGCCAACTAAAGATCAGAAATCAACATGAAAAACTCTCCCAAATCTGTGAATCCCACAAATAAAATTCCCAGAAGAATGAAGAATGCAACTTTCATTCTTTTTAAAACAAACCTCAAAACCCTTATCAGTTAGCTGAAAAACCAAAATCAAATTATAACGAAACTTCCTGACAAGGGCCACATCCCTATACCCAACAAGGTCACTAACCTGTATAAAGCCTCGAGCGAGCACACGACCTGACGAAGCATCCCCAAAGGTCATTTTCTCACTCTGGGCTTACGGACTGAGGAGGAGAACCGCTGAGAGTTTCTGGTCATGTGGTGACAACACCCAAAATCGATGATCCACATATCCCCCTTCACAGCCCGACGCGTCTGAGTCAACGAGTGAAGAAATGTAGCTCAGCATTGGGAAATACCAATTCATCTTTTACCACCCAAAACTAAGTCACACAACCATACCGAACAGACTCTACTCGGACTAGGCCATCCCTTCTAACAGGGAAATGTCCTGACGCTGGATTATGAGCATGTTGTCGTTGAGCTGAGGCGGGTGCATCCTGTCCGTGCTTCCTACCCTTCTTGCCATTCCTCCACCATGGAGTTGGCACCTCACGTCACGGACACTCACCTCTGTAACCAACGGGAGGTACGTCCTAAGGACGACGCTGCTCACGCCCCAGACCGGCCATCTACCCACCGGTCTTGCCTAAGGTGGAACGAACCTAGGTGCAGGTTTCCTAGAAGGTCCTTGAATTCTAGCCTGTTTCCTGCGCTCTTCATGTGCTTCCTTAGCACGGTGGAAACAGTTCTGCTCAGTGTGTTCTATCCTATCGCAGAAGGTGCAAACTACTCTGCCATTTCCAGGGATAGGAGTGATAGGGGGAACACTCTTCGTAGGTTGACTCTGTGGAGCATTCTTCTGAGATTGAACAGACTGTGTGGTAGGACTTTCCCTAACGATCCCTACAGACCTGAAAACAATAGTCTCAGGAACACAGTCCCTAAAAACAACTATCTGCCTATTCTCATCCCTTCCAAGGACTCTAGGTGGGTGTCTCTTGATATGCTCAAGCCAATTGTAACCTAGACCTTCAGCCCTTGATATCTTGCTTTTGTCAAGTATCAAGATTAGCTTCCGTTTGCCCTGTGCTAATGAGGTACTCGCACTCCTGATGGAGTTGGGGACAAAACCCGCAAAAAGAGGAAGACTCTAAAGAATCCTATCTATCAGTTGAACGCTTTCCCAAGGCTTTACAACACTTCTCACCTATGATCTTAACTTCCCTCTTGAAAGCCAGATAGGAAAAACACTCAACAGTTTAGGCTTGGTCAACCTACCCTAAAATCTATCAGTCATGTCCTAGTATATCCTACCCTCTCCCCATCAAGGTCAAGACATCGATCACACACAGAGGCATCAAGAACAACATCATTAAGCTAGGAAATCTTAGCTTTCAAGTTCAAATTCTGAAGCTTCAGCAGTATGCAATCATGGCATGTAGAATCAAGTGAATGGAAGGTACAACTCTCATCTAAGTTGACTGGGTCCTTAGGTGGAGCATGATCGCTACATCCTGCAAATGGACTGACTGGGTCCTTAGATGAGTGTGCAGAGGGATCAGGACAAAGCATGCTAGGGTTCATCAAGCAGACAGACTCCAGATCAGAAGTGACAAGGAACAAATTCTTCCTAGCATCATCCAGTTCTGCTATAAGTTTAACATTAACTTACCTAAGTTTTTCATTCAAAACAAGCATCCTATCATGAGTTGTCCTTAATTCAATGAAATCAGTCATGACCCTATCAAATTCTAACCACCCATCAGAGTGCACAGGCTCGGGAACAGGGCTACTTTTTCATTCTCTAGTTGGATAGTGACATTACTAAAATATATTTTTAATTCATCCAATTGTAAAGTGAGCTTCCCACAATCAGAGCAAGCAACAGTTTTAGCATTTTTAGTTGAACTTCCATGTTATTTTTCTTAACCAAGACCCTAGTTTACTTGTCATAAAGTTTAACTAATGCCTCCAAAAGTTTAGAGTAGGAGGGACCTTGTTCATCAGTTACCTCATCATCGTCGGTGTGGTAGATGTCCGAGTCGCTGTTGCCGTTGTTGCCGTGTGCCATGAAGCACATGCTGATGTAGTCGATGTCGTCGTTCTCCGGCGTCTCATCCTCACCATCATCCAAGTGTCCATCCTCCTTGTTGGAGATAACGACTTCTTCCAGAGCGGTCAGCACATTCTCGACCATGTGGCGTCCCTTATCAACTGCTTAGATGCCTTGATGTTGCGGTTCTTGTTGACGTAGGTGTTCCATGCCGGCCCGGCGTAGTCATTACGCTCATCTCCTCTGGACTTGGGACAGGCACACTTCATGTGGTTGAGACCACCCCAACGGAAGCACCTCAGGATGCCTCTCCTCTAATCGGCCACTCGCCTATAAGCATGTGAGAACCTCCTGGCCAATAAGGCAAGCTGCTCCTTAGAAATCTTGTCCATTTGATAATTGGACAGCTCACAGAGGGCAGAAAAGGAGAAACCGGCAAAATCAGAAGAACCACGACCAAAGGGGTCAGCTAAAAAGGCTGTGGATGTGGAACTGGGCTCTTTCGGAAGATGCTCAAGTTCGTGCTTCTTGAGACTAGCATAGAGCGCTTCCAAGGTCAGCGTCGAGAGATCGGCTGCATGTCGGATTGCAGTCACCTTCACATCCCGGATTACCTGTCCGATTAAGTGCCTGGCAATCTCTGAATTGGTATATTTCACTACAACCGAACAGGGATCGGCCAGAACCTTGGTGAAGCTGGAGAAACGTGAGTCAAGCGTTTCATCCGGCTTCTTAGTAAATCGATTGTACTCCCTTTTTGGTTGCTCTTGTCTCACCACCTTAACCTGAGCCGTCCTCTCCTGATAAGCTTGGAGGGTCGTCCAGATTTTGTGGGCTGTGGCTATGTCCGACACCCGCTCGTACTCCCCTCGGCTAAGACCATAAATCAGAAAATTTTGAGCTTTTGCATTAAGCTCCACATCGGTTGAGTTGCAGCCGTCACCTTCGTGGGTAACTCATATGGGTTCTTGATCTTAAGCCAAACATTGTAGCCCTATGCCATCATATATGTCTCCATCCTAGCCTTCTAGTAGGAAAAAATCGGCTCCGGAGAACACGGGGGTTTGGTGCAATACTTGTCCGCCATAGCTCAAATAACAATAAGGATCGACTTCAAAAATCGGTCAAGATTTGCAAAGAAGCACCAAACCAAATGCTCTGATACCAGTTGAAGCCCGAGCTAGGCGGCTAGAGGGGGGTTGAATAGACGCCACAAATTTTCGACGCTACCGTTTTCACCAAAACCCAAATAACTTGATAATTATGTGTACCCATAGCATGCAGACTAAGATTCATGAAATATGTGAATTTTTCCATTCACAATCCTGCTTGTCAAGTGTACAAAAGAGAGGAATCAATTCAAAGCTTGCTTTTGGAAAGATGATCAAGCCAAACGACCAAAGAGACTTTCAGAAAAGCAAAAGCATATTTGTTCATTTAAAATTCCACAGCAATTTCCACAAATGCACCATTTAAAATTATTCAAAATACTTCAAATTCCATCTTATCACATATATTCATCATCAAACTGGGGTACCCTCCACATGATTCTCAACAATATAAGTTGTTTGATTACAAGCCACACTCCTTGTGGCCATAAGCACTCTGAGTGCCACCCAAACACACCCAACTCACCCTCTCTATTTCTGAAATTTTTAGCTGCAAGGGAATGAGGATGAGGTGCTCCCCTCCCCCCTCTATTTATAGCCCAAGGGTGAGATGCCCTAAACCATAGAGCCCATCTCCACTCTTCATTTGAGGATGAGTGATGTACAACTCACGCACTATACAACACACTACCTTAGAGGAATATTCTTCACATATTCCTTCGGGAAATATCCTCGCAGTTTCATCGGTCGCCAGCCCACGCCTGGGCCCACCGGTCATATCAACTTCGCCACCAAGTAATCGACGCGGCAGCCTCCAGCTGTCACGGACTCGTCGCCATGGAAAAGCTTCTCGAGTACAGCACCTCATGTGACCGCCAGATCATCGAACCCAGTCGCCTGCACGCCTCCGGGCGCACCAGCCTCCAGCTGTCTGTGCGAAGCGTAAGCCACGTACCCACCGATAACTGCATCACAAAGGTGAACACACACCAGAAACAACAAACCTTACCTCTCCTACAGGGTTTGTCCATCATATGATCATCAACATTGAATCCCGTGCTCAAAACCAAAAACACCATGGCAAAATACACTTAGCACAACCGGACCGTTCGGGAGTAATCCAAAATCTCAGCAAAATCCAACAATGCCTCAACAAGACAACTTCAAGACCGCTTCAAATTTGTCCTTGTCACATATATTCATCATCACCCAAGGGGACCCTACACATGGGTGGCAACACTTTGATATCCCAATCTTGAGATCCACGGCAGAAAGAAAATACCTAGTATACTTCGCATCGATATAGGTGGTGTACACCGAGCGAAGATCGCTAAGGGTTTTTGTGAATTTTCTGACTGAAACAAGAATCCAATGATTCTCTCGACCATTGTGTGATCCAGCAGTACTCTCTCTTGGACTGGTCTTGCTTCACAACTTTGATCTGATCTATCCCTTCATGATATGCTTTGAGGATAGTCCAGATAGTGTGAGTGGACTGAAGATGAGTGATGCGCTCACAGCGCTCATACTCGTTACGGCTCAAGCCTAGCTTGGATGAGAAGATTATGAGCTTTTGCATTAAGCCCAACATTCATTTGATTCAGCACCGTAACCTAAGCTGGAACATCATAAGGATTCTTCACTTTTAGTCACAGGTTATAGCCTTAGGCCATGATATATGACTCCATCCTAACAATCCAAAAGGAAAAGTCAGCTTCAACCGAAAATTGGGGTTTTGTGGAGTACTTGTCCACCGCGATGGCTCTCTGTCAAGAACAAGTAGGAAAGGTTCGAATGATCAATGAAAATAGAGAAAAGAATTGAACCTTACTTTGATACCAATTGAAATAGGAGCCGAGAGTCTACCTGCACTCTAAAAACATGGAGTACTTAGCAACTTCATGCACCGCAAATGGCATAAATAAAATCCATGCAAGGATTAGAATATTTTCAAACCATGTCCTAGTTTTTGTGGTCGAAACAAACAGAAATGAAACCAAATGGCTAATGCATCTTTAAGAAAAGTAAAAGCAGGTTCATGTAATCATAGGGTTGTTGTTGCTTTTTTGTGACTCTAAAAATTATGATAATTTTTATCAAGGTAGAAATATGAATCATGCAGCATCCAACCAAATTCTTTTTACAAAAGCTAGAAAAAGAAAATATTGTAGGCTATCAAGAGCTTCGAGCAGAAATTTTGGAGCTCGACATTCACCTCACTACGTCGAAATAGTGCATCCAGTGGACTCCAAAATTGTGTGGAAGATAGATATAGGAGTCACGCACCTGCTCCAACCGAAATCACGAATAAAGGATATATGTATATGAATATAAAATTTCAACACTGACTATTGCACAAAGGAAACTTTCAGGACAAATTTGATAGAATTGATCTCTAGCATCTCTTAGATTTCAAGAGGGGTCTCAAATTCTATTTCCAACCTCAAAACACCATGGATCAGTAGCAAATATAAGGTGGTGATGACAATAAACTAGTTTCAAACAAAAAACATCAAAGAAACAAGATCAAAACATAACTACATAAGTTGGATGAATTGTGAAGATTTAATTGCTTTGATGCTGGGGAACTACAAGCCACACTACTAGGTGGCCAAAAATTTTCAAGAGTGCACTAAACACACCTTAAATCACAGCACAATAGTCACAAGTGAAGTGGGAGACAACCCCTCCCCTTCTTTTATAGCCCATGCGCTGTAGTCTATTGTGATAACTTGTGAGAAATTGTCGTTACCCTTAGATACCTTACGGATGGTTGAGATTTGGTCCACACAACAAACGTAGCCGATTCAACCCAACTACGAAGTTTTTGACGCCCACGGTCCCATTTGCCAGTTGCGGCCATCTTCCACACCATCTTTGCGGCCCCAAGTCCTAGTCAGACCATCTCACGCAACTTCCTCGTCATCTAGGACCCCCGAATCTCCAGTTTGCGTCCATGGCTTGTTGCCAACAACAGTCCACCTAGACCCGTGCCACAAAGATTAGCCAAAAACCAACCATATATCTTCATCATCTATAATGTTAGTCCATAATTATTCATGTTCAAGACATACATATGGATTCTTAAAAGACTGGATCTAAAACCATGCACAATGGTGCAACCCTTGCCAAAAACAAACTCATTGGACCCAGTCCGGTGGTGTGAGCTGAAAATCTTTCAAAAATGCAAAAACTTTATCAATATCATTCATCACAACATGGAGCGACTTCCATATGGTCTCACACTTGCTTATACATGCTTAGTTTGAAAAATAATCTTTAGGCAACAAGCCTCGGAATGGTGAACCATTCAAAATATTCATTCAAATTGACGACATATGGCAGTTAGGGTAACTGGGTTTTGAATGATGACTTGTGATTGAGATGGTTGTGATGGTGTGTTTGGCCTGGGATGGTCTATTAGTCTCACTACAAGAATCTACATTGTTTTCATCAGCCAAAAATATTTACATCAGCTTCCACAGAGCGTATGTAAATACGAGCCTATTTACATCCGTTTCTTCAGGCTGATGAATAAGTCTATTTACGTCAGCCAAGTTGATGTAAAAACACCAAGCAGGCCCACGGTATGTTTTGAAAATTTTCTCGTACCATTTACATCGGACTATTGACATCGGCTAGGCGGATGTAAATAGGCTAATGTAAATATATTTGCGTAACTTATTATCCCTGCCCCCTATCCATCCCCAAATAGACATGGGGCTTAGAGTTCATACATCCCCAGCTGCCGCCGCCGCGCCCCTCGTTGCCACCCTGCGCCACTCCGCACCGCGGGCCACCCCCTCAGTCGTGCGCCGCCACCCCGTGCCACCCTGGGACGCCCCCTCAGCCCTATGCCACCCCCTGCGCCTCCGCGCCACCCCGCGCCGCCCCCCTCAGCCACCGTCGCACCCCGTGACGTCACCCCGCTCCATGTGATATCCAGGTAACATTTTTTAGTTAACGGGGAGAACCATGTTGATGCATACATTTATGGGTTTCCCATGGGTTCTAGTTAATGCGATTGTTGTGGCGTTTAGGTGATTTGATTTGTGTTTAGAATCTATTTTTGATCGCAGCAATTTTTATACCAGCCATGACATGTCTTATGATATTGAAATTTTGACTGCATAATTGTGATTATTGCTTATACTTATCTCCTTATGAAGCACATGATTACGTATAGCTTGATATGGTTGAAATGGTTAGAATTGATTGAAATTGTAATGTTTGGTGATCTATGCTAGAAAGTTTAATTTGTGAATGTTGTTTACAATATTTGTGTAAGAATGATTAATTTTGCAATATTGTCTTGTGTTTACATGTTAATTGACCTTAATGTTATGACTTGCATTTTTAAAAACACAAGTGAACCTAACCTATATGTCACTCGTTTGGGAGCTATATAATTCATATTGAATTATGAGATGTATCACTCCTAAATTGTCCACTTTTTGGACAGCCCGACGATGGACAACTTAGCGTGGTTTGTCGTGGATGTTGTATGATTCGAACGGAATTTCGGTTGCATAACTTTGTTGTTCTCCGATGCACGAGTATCAAACGTGCGTTCGGAGAACAACGGGGTTATGCTGCCGAAATTTTGTTTGGATTATACAACATCCACGATAAACCGTGCCTAGCCATCTATCGATGGGTGGGTTTAGGACCTATCCATACCTAGAACTCTATTAGGATTGAACCACTAACCCGCCTTCACTTTTATTTTTTCATTCAGCCACTGCTGTTAATATGACAAATGATCGTGCATGGATGTATGATGGTTGGGCTACTGATATGAGTCACTCGCAAGAATGGCAAACCAATACACAGGCTTTTCTAGATCGGGTTTTGTCCCCAACTCCTACGAGAGGGGTATTCGAGTGCCCATGTTCTAAATGTCTCCTTTTCACTCGTGTGGGGAAGTCCGTGATGACCGGCCACCTATGTAAATTTGGCTTCATGCCAAACTATCATACGTGGTATGAACATGGCGAGGCACCGAGAAGGGAGACGTCTGATCAAGATGAAGATGCTGATGTAGAGATTGATAGGTTGGATGAGATGGTTGAGGACTTGGGTCGGGAATTTGAGAATGCTCCGAAAGATCGAGAGAATCAACCGAGCCCTAGAATCGAGGGATTCTATAGGCTCCTAGATGCTTCCGATAAGCCTTTGCATGAGCTTACTAAGGCTTCTGTCCTTTCATTCCTGACACGCCTTATGGCTATTAAATCAAAGTATGACTTCTCACAAGGCTGCTTCAATGAGTTAGTCAACTTGATTTCTGATGTCCTTCCCGAAAACCATAAGATGCAGAGAGATGTACTATTCAAAGAAGATGTTGGCGGGTTTAGGGATGCCTTATGAGAACAATGATTCGTGTCATAACAACTGTATGTTGTTCTGGAAGGAGAATGCAGATGAGAACTATTGTCTCATTTGTAAGAAGTCTAGATTGTGGAAGTAGAGGATGAATACGGAAACTTGGTGGCAACATTAACTCCAATGAAGGTTCTTTGATACTTTCCTCTAACACCAAGGTTACAACGAATGTACCTATGTAAGGACACTACTCAACACATGCATTGGCATAAGGAAGGCATTCGTTATAACAAATATTTCATGGTTCATCCATCTCATGCTTATGCTTGGAAGGCAGTGGACAGGTTTGATGCAGACCTTGCCAAAGAACCAAGAAATGTTCGTATTGGTTTGGCGACCGATGGGTTCTCCCCGTTCAACATGAGTGCATCAACATACTCTTGTTGGCCTGTCTTTTCAATTTCGTACAATCTTCCACCTTCATTGTGCATGAAGGAGGAATACTTGTTCTTATCGCTTGTCATACTGGGCCCAAAATATCCTGGTAAGCTATTACACATCTTTATGGAAACGTTGATCGATGAGCTGAAACATTTGTGGATAGGGGTCACAACCTATGACAAGAGTAGAAATCAGAATTTCAACATGAGTGCTGCTTATCTCTGGTCCATCCATGATTTTTCTGCATATGGCATGTTTTCATGATGCAGCACGCATGGACGAATATCATGTCTGATATGCATAAATGACACTGATGCATTTCGTTTGAAAAATGGAGGCAAATTCTGCTTCTTTGATTGTCATTGGCGTTTCTTACCTCTTTCTAATCCAGAAAAGAGAGAAATGCATTCCGTAAAGATACGATAATCACAAAAGGCCCACCCAAACGATTGACAGGAGCAAAAATTATTGGTTGGCATCATCGGTTAAGGCCAACGGAGGATGGTTTGGAAGGTTTTAAAGAGTCACACAAATGGACTCACACATATGGTATCTGGAGGTTGCCTTATGCGAAGATTTTGATTCTTCCACACAATTCTGATGTTATGCACCAAGAACGCAATTTTGCAGAAAGTATTGTCAGCACCACTTTTGATTATAAATACAAGACCAAAGATAATGTGCAGGCGCGAAGAGACATGTCTGATATATGTGTTCGACCAACCCTTCAGGTGATGTTGGACCAAGCAGGACAAAAAGGGAAGCCACGTGCACCTTACTGTCTCAAGAGCTGTCAAAAGAAGCAAGTTCTCGAGTGGATGAAAAATATCAAGTTTCCTGACCATTATGCCGCAAACATATGGCGTGTAGTGAGTTCCGTGTTCGGTAAGCTAAATGGTTTGAAGAGTCATGATTATCACATAATAATGGAAAGACTAATCCCTGTAATGTTCCATGGATACTTACCCAATGATGTGTGGAGGATGTTGTCTGAGCTTAGTTTCTTCTATAGACAGTTGTGTTCAAAGGAAATTAAGAAATCAACAATGCAAAAGTTGAATAAAGCTATTCATGTGCTAATTTGTAAGATGGAGAAGTTATTCCCACCGGGCTTCATGAATCCCATGCAACATCTCTTGGTACATCTACCATATGAGGCAGAGGTAGGTGGTCCAGTGCAATACTGATGGATGTACCCAATAGAAAGAAACCTGAATAAAATTAGAGCAACAATGAGTAATAAAGCGAGAGTTGAAGGCTCCATCGCGGAGGCATTCTATCTTAAAGAGATTTCATACTTCTCGAGTAGATATCTCTCGCACGAGCACAACATTAATACTCATAAACCAAGGTATCAATTATTTGACGACACCCATGGCTTTGATCTTGAAATATTCCGAGCTCATGGGCACACCGTCGGTGCCGATTTGAATCATGAGCTATCTCGCAAAGACTGGAATGATGCAATGTTATACATGTATACCAACATTCCTGAAATGGAACAATATTTCACGTAATTACTTTGTCACATATTTGTAATTTTTCTTTTGACATCAGATTATATTTTAATAAAAACTAATATAGGTTGTTCGATCAACAACATTGGAGTTCGAGGCAAAAACCTTCAATTGAGCAACTTGGCAACCCTTGACGCCATGGTCGACATGGTCTTCTTAACTTCGTGACTTGGTTCCGACAACACGTATAGTTCTTATCACACTTACTTGTAATTAACTCAACATTTGTTATGAGCAATATTGTAGTAACTATTCCAATATTTGTAGTGTATGTGTGATGCTAGCGTCCATGCGGATCTCCGGCAGTTATCGCATGGTATCACCACTATAAGAAAGTTTAGACGTTATGATGTCAATGGGTTCCTCTTTCGTACCGTAGAATATAAATCACGTCGTCCTCAAGCAGCCACAGTGAATAGTGGAGTTGTAACCACAGCACAGAGTGAGAATGGTGAAGAAATAGAGTACTATGGCATTTTTCGAAACATATTTGAGGTTAAGTTTGGCGGTCCGATTATACATAGAGTATCTTTCTTCTATTGTGATTTGTTCCACAATAAAATAGGGATACGACGAACAAAGGATCTTGACTTAGTAGAGGTTAAGCATAAGTCACAGCTTACGAATCACAACAATTTTGTCCTTGCTCACCATGCTTAGCAGGTGTACTATCTTCCATATCCGTGTACCAAAAAATAGTTAACACCATGGTGGGTTGTATACAAGGTTAATCCTTTTGGTCACTTGTACACACCTGGGAATGACGATTACATTGAAAGTGGTCTCGAGGCTGAAGAAGCATACCAAGAAGATGGTTTGATAGGCTCATTTGAAGTTAACATTGGGTCAGCATTTAATGAATTAGTCGGTGAAATCACAGATCTTATTTAAGAGGATGTTAGAAAGAAGAATATGAAGAAATTACGACGTGGTGACACCCAAGATGTTCCTAGGACGAGACGATGCAGTGCTCGTATCAATGAAATCGTCCATGCAGATTACTTTTAATAATTATTTCAGTTTTATGTTACAATTTTTTTATGCTTGTCATGTTTAATTTTGCTTATTGATATTATGTTTTATTTGTAGGATGTCATTTTTTTGGCATAAAAGCTCAAAATCAAAGACAAGTGCTGGGTCTTCCCAAAGTCAAGGACTTTTGCTTAGAGGTTTGAGCTCTACTCATAAACGACAGAGACAGTTCGAGAGATGCCTAGAGGAGGTTGTATTCTGAACTTATCATTTTGATTCATTCTCTTTTATACATGCACTAATTATGATCACATCTAATTATGCAGATGGCGAGGCAAGAGGTTGTACAAGAGCCAGGGCAAACTGTCGAGGAGCCAAGGGTGGACTTAGTGATGAGGGAGAGGGAGATGGACTTGGTGCTAAGGGATGGGGAGATGGTGCTGAGGGAGGGGGAGATGGACTTGGTGCTGAGGGAGAGGGACTTGGTGCTGAGGGAGACGGAGATGGTGAGGCAGATGATAGAGATGGAGATAATTTTAAGTATTACGATGAACCAATTAGTAGCATGTATTAGTTATTCATGTATGATGAACATTCTATTTCTTTTGCAGGTACAAGGGGCTAATCAGATTCCACCAGCTGTACCTTTGAATGCACGTAGAGTAATCAAGACACTTGGTGATTGGTAAGTGCGTACAAACAATCTACATAAAAGTTGACTTCTATATATCAATTAATAAATGCTTTTTGTAGGCAATGGATTGATGTAGCTTGGACAGGGAAAGAACGGCTAAGATAGGTGAATGGTACGCTTGGATCTATCTTGCGTTACCATTATCCTGGTTTAGTCGAGATCAATGGGGTATCTACGCCAACTACCAAGTGGGAGCATTACAAGCTGGCTGCAGATGCGAGGCATGAAAATGCAGCTAAAAGGGTGTGGACAGATTTTTTTGGTAAATCTCTAATAGTGTCTTTTATACATGCATAAACAGTTTCTTTTTTACCAATATGCATATAATCTATCTTCCAATTGTTCTCTTTGTATGAAAGTTACAGCTTGCCACGTGTTGAGGAGTTGTCTTTGCAACATAAGGCAAGAAGTATTTTTGAAAAGGCAGCGGCGAGGGCTGTCAGGGATATGATGTGTCAGGCACGTATCTAGGCAGTGAACTTGTGCTACAAGAAAGTACTTCACCATGACATGAGCAAGAAGCTGGATGCTCCAAAAATCTACCTCCGTGAGGATCAATATCAGGAGGTTATATTGGGTTGATTCAATAAATGTCCTAAGCATGGAATGCACTTGCTCGCCATTGGACCTCTTCTGATTTTGTTCAAAGTTCAAAGAAGATGAGAGGTAACAGGGAGGCGGGCCCGAGTGTAGCTCAGCGGTATGGTGCTGATGGACATGTTGGCCTTGCACGTCAAATGGTACACACTACTTCATAATACTGCATTTGATCACAAGTTATTACAATTGCCAATTTTGGGTAATTACATTCATTTGTAGGAAGCGGAAAGCGGTACAAAACTAACGGATATTGAAGCTTGCATTCAAAGCCATCGGGGTTCTGATCCTGCAAATCTAGACCAACTCTGCTCTCAGAGGGCTATAAATAACTTGGTTAGTATACAATATTATGTTTCTAATCAACTCTAAGAATCCTGCAAATTTTTATGCAAATAATATAAATTTGTAGGCTAGCTATGGAAAAATGATGACTGACACTCACGAGCCTGATTACCACTGGAGGAGTGAACCTGTTGATCCTGTTGCTTTGTACACTAGGGGGTGGCGAGAAGCATGGAAGTTTTTTCTGATGGAAATATATGCCCAATTAACAATCATAGACCACATCGGATGTGAGCTCAATGATATATGGGACCACGTATGACGTGGGCTACATGGACTATGTGAGACATGGGCCATGGACCGAGTTAGGGCCTCTAGTGTAGAGGGCCCACGGTGGGACTATATAAAGGAGACGGTGGAGAGGCTTGAGGATCCCCTGAGAAATTAGGTTTTCCCTCTCCACCAAACCCTAGCCGTCACCTCTCTCCCTCGCCTGCGCCCGGCGCTAGCACGTCGCCGTGGGCGGATTCCGATCACCGGATGTGTGTATTCCTGTAGAGGCGCAACACTTGGGGCGCTGGCTTGATCAACCGCAAGACGAACTGAAGAAGACGACGTGATCTGTTCGCGTCCAGTTTCTGGCCGCGACCTTGTTTCGCAGATTCCCGTTGATCCAGAAGGAATTTCGTGATGCGGCTAGATGCGTTGGAAAGCTCTCGTCGAGGGCTTGTCCGTAGTGTCCAAGATCGTCGAAAACGGACTCCAGACGAGGCCGGGGCGTCCGTTTGAAGACAGGCTGCGCGGGGAGATCGCGAATCTCGGCGAGCACGCGGAGCTCGTCGACGACCTCCACGGCATGGGGATCGGCCACGGCACACCTCGTGGCTTGTTGCTGACCAGCGAGGAGGAGGCGATGGGATCGCCGTGAACGACTACTTCCGTACAACTACGCGCAGATCGATTGAACCGGCTTCATCGACTCATCTTCCGCTGCACTGCGCGTCGTGAGGTAACTCGATCTGTGGTCAATTACTTGCAGGGGGTCCTGGGTCTCGGCGGTAGAATTTTGATTCTGTGCTAGCGTAGCGCCCGCATTTCCCTTCATTAAGTCCGGTTTTGTAGTTGAGGGACCTCCCAAGTCCGGTATTGAGGTTCAGGGACCAAAGTGGTCCAGC
>SPJY01036961.1:194436-233850 GCA_005191435.1 Raddia distichophylla | reverse complement strand
GTCGAAAACGGACTCCGGACGAGGCCGGGGCGTCCGTTTGAAGACAGGCTGCGCGGGGAGATCGCGAATCTCCGCGAGCTCGTAGACCTCGCCGACGGCGGCTGTGCCATGGGGATCGACCACGGCGCACCTTGTGGATGGCTGCTGACCAGCGAGGAGGCGATGGGATCGCCGTGTATGACTACCTCCGTATGACTACGCGCAGATCGATTGAACCCGCTTCATCGACCCGTCTTCCGCTGCACTGCGCGTCGTGAGGTAATCTCGATCTGTGGTCAATTACTTGCAGGGGGTCCTAGGTTCTAGCGGTAGAATTTGATTCGTTGCTAGTGTAGCAAGGCCGTGTTTCCCTTCATTTTCATGCTTAATGGTTGCTTGGATACAGGTGCTATCTTGGCTTCGTCGAGGTCAATTGATGTTTCACATGTTGGTGGGACAAGTGATCGTGAGACTCTCATAGAGGCAGAACTAAGGCAACGTGCAACCCATCAGGCTGAGCTAGCTGAGCTGTTAAAGAAGCAACATACATGATGTTATGGCAGGCATAACAACAAGCAACTTTGCAAGTAAGAATTTCTTCCATATTGTAATATGCCTGCTTCGAATATAGTTAATCCCATATTTGTGCATTGGACCATTTAGAGTAAAATAACGAATTAATACTTAGACATGTATTGCTTGCGTATTTTTTATATATAGTTAGACATTTAGAGTAAAACAACAATATATACTTGACATTGGACCATAATTGTTAGTTTCATTTCAATATATAGTTCTATCAACTAATGCATTATTTGCATATTTTACACTATAATACAATACTTATGTTATTTATAGGCATACATGACGCGACAGTTTGGAGCGCCGTTGGATCTCCCTCCGCTTCCACCTACACCGATCTTTGCACAGCCAGCTCCTCCCACTCCCCTTCCTGATGCCGGTGTTGAAGGTAACCAGCAAGTCGACAATCCAAATGTTAGTTTAGGCAACAATGCTTCGACAAGAAGTTCTCCCTCAGTTGGCATTGTCCTTACTTCTGGAGGTGATGCCAGTAGTGGTCATCGCTTCGCCGTTACTCCTCAGGACGCGACTCCTCCAAATTGAAGCCATTTGTTCCATTTGTGATATTGCAAGTTGTATGCCGTACGTGGCTTATGTATGAAGTTATTGCACTTTTTTGTTAAATTATCGTCTTGTGTTACTACTATATGGATTTGAGGATTTGTAAACTTTATATGTGAGAATATATGGATGTTTATGTGTGAATGGGTCGTATGATCGATGTTATGTGTAGATGGATGTGAATTATGCGTGTTATGAGCTGTGAATTGTGGATATTATATGCTATGAATTGATTTTATGATATGTATTTGAAATTGCAATAAATCAGCAGAAATGCTGTTGAATTTTTGAATTATTTACATCAGCCAAGGCTGATACAAATAAGTGTGACAATAACATATGCTGACGTGGAGATTATTTACATCGACTTCTGGCTATTGTAAATAAGTGCCAACGTGGCTAGAACACGCACCCTACAGCTGACGTGGAACCAATTTACATCAGCCATAAGCTGATGTAAATAAGTGCCACGTCAGTATCCCAGCTGCCGGCAGGGGCCAACAAGAAATATTTATATCAGTCCTCAGTCTGATGTAAATAGAAGCTATTTACATCTGGGATGATGTAAATAGTTGTATTTACATCGGAGACATTACATCAGCCTATTTACATCAGTAGGATGATGTAAATAGCTATTTACATAAGTTTTTGCCTTATTTATATCAGTACCTGGATGATGAAAACAATCTGGATTCTTGTAGTGTATATAATGATTATGGTCAAGTGTGTTGGTGGATATGGGTTATGGCGATGAATGGGTCGGTTAAGGAGACTTGAAGGGGATTGATGTGGCCGATGTCCAACATGAGTGCTCTGCGGAACCATGTATAAGAGAAGTATGAACGTGGGGCAAAAATTGTCGTGTGATGGGCATGACTAGGGGTAGCCTAGTAGGAGTAGAGTCACATGCGTAGCAAAAGGGCGCTACCATCAAAGTATGGTTTCAACACAACACGTGGCCATCGCGCGGTAGTACAAGCTTTGTGCGTCAGCGGCATGTGCTCTGCAGAGACATCCTAAGCCCATTCTTGAAGAAGGACTGGTTTGAATTGTCATTGAGGTAATTTGACCACACATCCTCCGGAACCATGAGACATTGAGACTTGTATGGGCCAACAACCCTCCTAGGTCAAGATCAGTAGTCTATGGCATGCGTGGATCACAACTGGATAGCCACTCCCAAAAAGGATGGAGGTTGGAAGGATGTTGGTTAGGTTAAAGTGTTTGGAGATGGGATTGGGTGTGATGGTAGTTGTGGTGAGTTTGGTTGGGAAGGTTAGTTGGGTATTTTGTATGTCAGAGTGATGGCTAGAATGGTGTTGGTCCTGTGAGTTACTCAAGATAGTCAATAACCAATAAGCTACATGGGATGATTTGAATTATGTACAAACTGGTTTACGCAAATACGTTAACCCCTTCACTTCTCTTAAAACCTATATCACTGTGTATTAGGATGAATGTTAACTAGTCAATGTTTGTATGACACAGACCTCGCATACTCCCACTATTTAAGATGGAGGTCAAGAAGAGGATATATATGAATGTCATGACGACAAGGATCAAGGCTATGACAGCTAGGACAATGTTTAGGATCACTCCTATCTCTAGCGGCAAATGCATAGCCATTAAAGAATTCATTTGGACATATTTTGGTTCTGCTAATCTACAAACTTTGATGATTCTTTTGTATTAAGGCACACACTTGTTTGCCTTATAATTACTAAGCATATGGACGTAAAACTATGCCATGTAATATTCAGGGCATTGTTTTCATATGAATAAAAAAGTTATATGGCTCTCTATTGCACCCATAAATGTATCTAGGGATCAGAGCATGTGAACAACATTTCTTGGGTAAATATAAAAATGAGGGCCGACAATTCGACACCAAAATATTATAACAAACCGAGACCAACCGAAATACTAGAGTTATCGATTACCCAGTGAGCGCGACTAACATAAATGTTGATGCTGCCCTAAGGATTGGCAAAGTTTCCTTTAGGTTCCATCAGGATTTGTGAATTTGGATTATTACAAAAGTGTTGAAGCACAGCAATATATACTATAAACGTTTGTGTTTATTTTACCATACATAATTACACAATACGTACAGTGTCATCTCAAAGGACTTCTCATAACGATCTACGATAACAAAAGCGGATTATGCCCCGGTTGCTTGTTCCAGCGCAGATAGACTTCCTAAGTATTTCTCCACAATATATAAACCACATAGTTCTTTTACTACTGTCATTGGTGCAGGAACATCAAGTTGAAATGTCATCTCCGAGCTTCCAGATGCAGTGTTGCTTTCGAGCTCCTTCCTCGCTACTCGGATAACTTCTCTCACTGCACAATGGATGGAGGATGCAAGAACTACAGCAGGTTCTCCAGATGCTGGCATGCAGAAGCAGCAGTTAAATTATTTCAGCTGATGTTTATTTGAAGAAAGAAAAAGTCATGTTGCATTAAGAAAATCACAATCACCTTTTGAAGAAAGCACACAGTTCTTATGATATCCAGTGTTCAGGACCTCAACATTGAACTGCTTAGGGATGATGTCCACACTTGGGATCTTGTAGTCCCATGTGCTGTTGCTAACAACCAGGCCATTATTGTTTGTCTGGTATTCTTCGAATATGAAAAAACCAATACCCTGTATAAAGGAACCTTCAATCTGAAAGACAGATGAGAGATTAGATATGATCGCATCACATCCAAACAAGAATGGAGGAAATTTCGGTCAACATATTTTACATTAGTCAATAATTAAATCTAAATGTAGTTTGATGTTGTTAAAAAAAGGTGCATGCAGATGATATTTTTTAGTTCTTACATTGCTTGAAAAGAAAAAACAAGATACACAAAAGGCTACTTATAAAATTGAAAGTATGTAGCAAAATAGTATATAAACTTTTTTATAGTTAAATTGTACACTTTGTAAAACCTTTAATCATATGTAAATTTAGTTATTTACTAATGTAAATACATCGATCGAGATTTCATCTATTTTCAGACAACTGATTGGGAGCGATTCCAAACAAACATATTATAAAAACCTTCGGTAGGAATATTACATACTCCATCGGTTTCCAAATGTGGTCCACATATTAACATAATCCCCAATACACATTAACCATTGTTTTATTTCTAATTATGTGTTGTTGACAATTACATTAAGTTAACCGATACAAAAGTTCCACTCATACATCTTTTTTTATGTGAATCGGATACTTATTCTGACCTCTATTCTTCTGAGCTTATTTTATTTGGCTTATCTATTAATCTAACTTATCTCCTTGAGATAGCCTTGAGAGTTTGATCTTCTTTCTCCAACTTAAGTTTTAGAGTTTTTAGACAAAGTTTTTAAGATAGAAAAAACCAAATTCAAAAGTTATTTTTTTAAAATGTTAACGAAGATAAGTAAATTAAAAGATAAGTCCAATAGATGACATAAGCTGACAAGAATAGACCCTAAAACATCTATTTGCAAATATGTAGGACAATAATTTCACAAATCAAAAACACAAACTTCAAAAAGTGTAACTTGAGTTGACATTTAAGATCCATAAGTCAAGCGTATACAAACTAGCAGGATGGAGTATGAATTATCAACCAAGTGGAACAATCTATATATAGAGGTAAGTACCTTTCAAATACTTGAAGTGTCAAAATACGTGAAGTTCTCTTTCGTTATGAATGTAGTGTCCTCTCCCTCAGCCCTCTTGCCGTCTCTACCTTGGCCCTTCCTCTCTGACGGGCTCACCAATGAGGCGAGCGAGGGAGCCTTGTGCTCCTCCACTATCCACGGGTGTTCAACCGGGGGTGTCGTCGGCAATAGAATTTAAACGGGGTTGCATAGGATCTCAAGTCTGAAAAGTAACACAAGACAGGGAAACTTTTTTATACAGGTTCAGGCCCTCAAGGATGAGGTAACACCCTAGTCCTGTGTTCTTGGGATTATGATGATTTCGATTACAATGGAAGTCTCGAGACCTTATTATGTGGTTAAGCTTAGATGCTAGATCAGATAATCATACTACGGCCCCTAACCCTCCCTTTATATAGTGCAGGGGATAAAATTACATGGTCCTATCCGGTATGTAGTACCGAATGCTATCTTCAGAGTGTCCAACACGTATATGCACCGGTATTTACAGGTACAAATCTTCTAATCAAACGGAATCAAACTCTATCCTCAAGACTATTCTTGGCCTCCTAGCCAGATTTAGTCCGAGTGGTTTCCATCCTCTTCCAGCCGGCTCGGGCCGCCCCTGTTTGCCACTTTATGAGCCTCCTGTGACGATACCCGATGCCCATGCAGTCCACATCCACCTACCCTTTCACTTCCCCTCTCTGTTCTTCTCTTTTAATTCTTCAAGCACAATATATTTCATATCTACATCTAGATTCAGATCTAACTATTCTTCTTGACTCTAGTATTCCTCCCGGCGCTTTGGAGAGAATGACAGTCAGTCAGCTGTTGCTGGGGGGGGCACCATTTGGCAACCTTCGCTTGGTTGGATCCACTCTTCCCCTAGGTGTGTTGCATATTTGCACTTGAGGTCTCATGACAAAACCATGATGCTACAACAAACGTCCTTCGTGGGGGCATCATTGTCATGGTCGACACAAGATCTAGATGTTGACTCCAATGGCAATTGAATAAAAACCTACGATGGTGCGACCTGCACTGACTACGAGTGGCAAAAGGGTATTGAAGCACCAATCTCGAGAAACATCATAGTTTCTGACTTGTTTAGCCGAAATCAACGACGGTGAAACCCATGAGCTATTGCATAGGTCTTTAGAGACCTCTTTACATATTTGCCTTCTCTCTCGTGTACATGTATTCCACAATCCATTTTGGGCAAAATTGAATTGAGTAGCTCATTCTAGCCCTTCTAACATGGTATCAGTTTAGGGTTAGAGTTTCCCCACCCCCAAGTCACCGCTGCCGCCTCTGCTCCTAGTTGTCCGGCCGTCGCCGGAGGGGCTTACCCATGCCGCTTCCTCCCACACGGCGATGCCTCCTCTCCCGCCACACAGCACCGCCTCCTCCTGCGCCGCCTGCATGCCGTTGAAGCCACCTCCTCCCGCGTCACCGGCAGGGCTTCCGGCCGGCGCCGTCGCCGATGCCAGGCCGCCGGCCAGGTTGCTGGCTCGGGTCTCTAGCCTCCTCCAGGCACGCAGCCCCTACCCGCCTGGCTATCTCTTCATGTCTTCGGCTTATTCCGGTGAACTGCACCATGGTGTCTTCATCTCGCTACTCCGGCCCGGCTCAGCTTCCGAGCATCTAGTTTGACGGGTCAAACTTTTGTAACCGGTCCAGTCCTCTGCTTGTGCCACAACAGCCAGGGACTCTAGGGACATCTCACCGGCACCACTCTACCTACAGCGCTGCCTGCGGCCCTGGTCCTGCTCCACAGCCTACTGCGGATTGTGCTGCTATTTCGCCTGTCGTTCAGCAGGCTTACGACATCGCTGTCCGGACATACATCACTGCGGTTGAGCGTCTGGGCGATTGGACTACTGCAGAGAATCGTGCTATCCATGTCCTCGTCGACAGCATGTCCTAATCTTGTTGTTGACATGGTACCCCTGTAGTCTTCTCGGGTGATGTGGCTCTACGTCCAAGCTACTTGCCAACACAGCAGTTAGGCGTCTACACTTCTCTTCTGCGTAAGGCCGTGACACTGCAACAGCAGGACTCCACTGTTGACGACTTCCACCGATGCTTTGGTGACGTTTACTGTTAGCTTGACGCACTGGAGTCTGTTCCCAACATCTCCACCTTGCAGTGTGTCCGCCTTCGAAACCATTGTCTCGGTGCGAGGGTCTTCCAGTTTCTCAATTGGCTCCATCCGAAGTTTGAGCCCCTTCGTGCTTAGCTCCTAGCCCGCTTGCCTCTTCCGACACATCAAGAGGCACTAACTCAGGTTCGGGATAAGGAAACTCGCCTCCATGGCATTCTCTCCTTGTCGACTACTGCGTTGGGTGCTCCTGAGCTGCCGCTGCTTTCAATGACTTCGTCGGTTCCTCCTGTGCCTATTCGTGGTCAGGCCCCACGAGGGGTGGTGGTGCCCGCTGCTTCTACACTGAAAATAGCAGAGATAGCTGCCGCAAGGGGATCTCGCAGCTTCTGCAACTACTGCTCTCGGAGGGGGCACCAATCTAGCGGTGTAAGACTCTCCGTGAGAGGCAACAGCGCCAGCAGTCCGGCAACCCTGCTGGCAGCGATAATGCCGGTCCCTCTCGGGGCTCTAAATCTCCTGCTCCTGAGTGTGCCTAAGCTTTGGTTCAGCGTGTTGAGCACCTCGAGTTCTCTAGGTCTCCTATGGCCTCCTCTGTAACTGTCAGTAGAGATCAGGTATTTGGTATCTGGACTCTGGATCCTCCTTTCACATGACTCCTGATTCCACTCACCTCACCACTCTAAGGTCCCCAGCTGGTCCAGTGCTTGTCAAAACAGCTGATGATACCTCCCTTTAGTGTTGCCTCTGTTTGTTATGTGCATTGTTTTACTATGCAAGCTGGCCAACTTACGGATCTTTGTTTTAGCATCACTCTCGAGTCTAACTCTTGTTTTATCCAGCCTCGCAGTTCGGGGAGCCTAGTTGGTATTGGATGACGCACCCGTGACTCCGCACGGCTGTGGGAACTTGACTGGCTTCGCCTTACTTCTTCTATTACACCTCATCTCAATCAGTCGATCGTCGCGTCCGATGCCACTGCCTTCACCACCACCACCACCACATGCACCAGATTTGCTTAGTGGCATCATCGGTTGGGTCAAATGTCGAGTCCTTGCTTGTCGTCTTGAGTCGTGGTGTCCTCGGGAAGGTTTCTTATGATGCCTCCCTCTCATGTCAGGACTGTAATCTTCGTAAACAGGTACAACTGCTTATTCCAGCAGTTAGTCTGTGTCGGATCGTCCTTTTACTTTAGTTCCCTCTGATGTATAGGGACCTTCACCCTTTGTTTTAAAAGGGGGGCATCGCTGGTTTGTTATCTTTATTGATGATTACTCTTGCTTAACTTGAATCCGCTTTGTCAAATTTCGTGATCAAGTGCTAGCTGCTAACCAGGCCTTCACTACCATGGCTCGTACACATTTCGACTCTCTCATTCGTGTGTTTCGTGCTGACACTGCTGCCGAGTATCTTTCTACTGCTCTTATACAGGTTCACTTGGATCAGGGCCCCCTCCCTCAGTACTCTTGCACCGGTGCTCATGCTCAGAATGGAGTTACTGAGAGCAAACATTGCCATATCTTTGAGACTGCTCGGGCCCTAACGCTCTCAACCTCTGTTCCCTCACACCTCTGGGTTGAGGCTGCTTCCACGACTGTTTACCTCATCAACATGCGGCCGTCCACTGCCCTTCGGGGTTCTACTCCCTTTGAGCGTCTTTTCGGTCGCCATCCTCAGTACAGTCACCTTCGCACTTTTGGGTGTGTTGTCTACGTTCCACTCCAGCCCCCAAGAGAGGACGAAGCTCACTACTCAGCCATTATGGTGTGCTCTTATTGGCTATGATTCCAACCGCAAGGGTTTTCGCTGTTGGGATTCCCTTGCTTTCGCATTTTGGTCTCCCGAGATGTCTAGTTTGATGAGCCCCGCTCATTCTTTGACGACTCTCGCTCCTTCGACTCCCCACATCACACTTCTCACTTGCCTGAGTCCCTCTCTTTTTTGAGTCTTCCTGATTGGTTAGTGGTTCCTCCGTTTGCTTCCCCACCTATCACTAATACTTTGTCTCAAACGTCGGCAGTTCCCTCTTCTTCCACTCCTGTTGAGACTCTGCCTACACCCCCATCTCCACCATCAGCCCCGCCACCTCTACCACCTTCTTCCTTGCAGTCTCCACCAGCACCTTCTTCGTCATTACCGTCTCCACCACCTCTGGCGTCACGTCCACCTGCTCTTTTTCACTACACTCGCCGTCCACCGGTTCCTTCTGGAAGTTATTACGCCCCCCCGGGTATGCTCTCCGTGATCGGTCCACTCTCTCTCCCCCTATCTACTATGGGTTTTCAGCTTCCGTCACACTTCTTCCCGAACCTTCCTCCTATTGTAAGGCTCTTGCTCACTCATAGTGTCATTTTGCTATGGTTGAGGAGTTGGCTGCTCTTCAGCACACTGGCACTTGGGCACTTCTTCCCTGTCCTTTTACTGCTCATCCCATCAATTGCAAGTGGGTTTCCAAGGCTAACACTCGCTTTGATGGTTCTCTTGAGCCCTACAAGGCTCGCCTTGTGGCTCGTGGTTTCCAGCAGGAGTACGGTCGTGACTACGGTGAGACCTTTGCCCCTATTGCTCATCGGACTACTGTTCTTTCTCTCATAGTCGTGGCTGCAGTTCGCAACTGGACTATCTCTTAGCTCGATGTGAAAAACGCCTTTCTTCACGGTGATCTTCGTGAGGAGCTTTACATGTATCCTCCACCCAAGTATAGTGTTCCTCAGGGCTTCGTGCTTCTTCTAAGACGCTCTCTCTATGGCCTCAAGTAGGCTACTCGGGGCTGGTTTGAGCATCCTGCATCTGTTCTTGCTGTTGGTGGTTTTGTACCCAGTCCTCACGACCCAGTTCTCTTTGTTCACACTTCTGCTCGAGGTCACACCTTGCTTCTCCTCTATTTGATGACATGCTCATCACTGCTGAGTATATAGCCTTTGTCAAGGCTTGCCTGAGTGATCAGTTTCAGATGTCTGATTTGGGTCCTATTCGGTACTTCATAGGGATTGAGGTTGATCATACACCTGAGAGGTACTACCTTTCTCAGCACAATACATCCAAGAGCTCCTTTATCGTGCTTATCTCACGGATGAGCACACAGTTGACACACCTATGAAGCTCCACCTTTAGCCACAACGTACTAATGGAGTTCCTCTTGAGGATCCCACTCGCTACCGTCACCTAGTAGGGAGCATTGTGTATTTAGGCATCACTCGTTCGGATTGTTCTCATGTTGTTCATATCCTCAGTCAGTTTATGGCGTCTCCTATGAGTGTGCACTATGTGCATCTTCTTCGGGTCCTTCACTACATGAGTGGTACGACCGATCGTCGCCTGCTCTTCTCCAGCTCATCCCCCTTCAGTTGCAGGTTTACTCGGATGCTACATGGGCTAACGATCCCACTGATCGCATGTCCGTCTCGGCCTACTGCCTCTTCCTCGGCTCCTCGTTGATCTCCTGGAAGACCAAGCGATAGGATGCAGTGTCTCGCTCCAGTACAGCGGCTAAGCTTCGCGCCCTCTCTTCGGCCACGGCCAAAATTACTTGGCTTCGTTGGCTTCTTGGAGATCTTCGAGTTACTATCACCGCTCCGACAGTGGTGTACCCCAGCAGCACTGGAGCCATCAGCATTGCCTCATGAACTCACCAAGCACATTAGCGTTGCAACTCACTATGTTCGCTCTCAATTGCAAAATTAAGTGATTACCCTTTAGTATGTGACTTCGGCTCTTCAGCCAGCTGACTTCTTCACCAAGGCATAGACTATAGCGCAGCATGATGTACACATTTCCTTGATCCACCATGAGTGTGAGGGGGTGTTAGAATAGTTATTGTATAGGACCTCTTTGCCATTGTATAGGTCTATAGGGACCTCTTTGCATATTTGACTTCTCTCCTATACATGTATTTCACTTTCGCGGCCCATTTTGGGCTCAATTGAATTGAGTAGCTCATTCTAGCCCTTCTAACACTTACCTTGTTATAGGCGACGTTCATGGGCATGTGTTTTTTTACTATATTGCCCCTTGGATCGTTGATTTAATGACATCTTTCCATTAACTTTTGAGTTATAACACTTAATTGCGACTAGTCAGCATTACTATTTAAGACTAGTTGTTTCGATTGTTGCCCACTTTCTCACCAAATCTCTTTGCGTGTTGTTAGAAGATTTTGAAACTGACTGCTCATATGAAATCACAAAAGAATCCCATTAAGGTTAGTGATCTTCTATATGAAGATGTTCCAAATTACAGCCGTCAAGATGTTTAGGTGGTTATATAAGGCGGAAGCTTTTTTTTAATTTTCTTAGCATGATATTGGTTGTCATTTCGCATTGGTTTTAAGATTTTTAATAATCATTTGTAATGTCGTAAGCATCTTTAATTGGTGCAGAGGCAAGTTTCTTTATTATCTGAAAAATGGTATGGACTATAAGCAAACTATATAGTATATTTCGAACTGCATAAAAACAGTAAACATTTTGGATGTCATGTTTTGGGCCAGCCAATGAGATAGCCAAACAATAAAATAAAAGGAAAAATCCACAACAAACCTGTCCCAAGTCCACTGCAGGGTTCAAGCTCTTGCCACAGTCATACAGAACATCACTTCGTATTAAAGTAATGGCTCCTGTTAGAAGATCAATCTCCACCTGCATTTTCATAGAATTTGATGTAGAAAAACTATCGTATATACATATATCTACAATTGGACGACAGTCATGAAATTGGCATATTTAGCTGGAAATTCGATGCACCTCACTTATAGCAGCACCGTAGTTCAGATAGCTATTGGAATCCTGGCCAGGAACCCAGTATGCACTTGCGGACATATTAACATTATCTTGATACGCCTGTTTAGGAACATTGAATTAAAGTGCAGGTATGAAATATTAACTAACATGCCAAAGAATAATCTTCATGGACAAACAGCATACTCTGGCCTTGTTCTTTTTAGTTTAAATTCAAATTTAAAAGCTAACACTAAAAAATTGTCATTTTTTTACAAGCCAGGCGGTATATTACTTTGTAGTCATTTTTGTTGGATTTTAAATGGTTTCTCTTACATTTCTAAAAAAATATATATTTTTGGCTCTCCAGGGCGTCTCTTTCAGCTGAAAATTATAAATGGTCATAACTTTTAAAATTAAAATTTTCAGACACTTTCAGCTGAAAAGAACAAAAGGTCTATGTATCATGAAGAGAAGTTAGAGAAGATTAAAATCACCTGAGAAATCAATGAATCCCATGAGACATTGCTTGATTGTTGTTTGAGCTTATCCATGACCGGCTTCAATCGATCAATCAGCATGCTACACGCCTGAAGGGTTGCTGCACAACTAGATTCAGATGTTGTACTTCCAGCAGTAAGTCCACCTTGGATTAAGCTCAATGTATCAGCTTGAAGAACATGCACTCTTTCAAGAAGGCCCTCACAGCCATCTGGCCATAACTGTCCTAAACCAAAAGCCGTCACTTGTTGGACTTTCGTCCACAGTCCTTGTCCAATTTCAACTCCTCCAACCTCAACCACAATGGAGCCGTCATTAAGAAGAGAGACTCTTCCAGGAGTTGGCTTTAGTATTACATTGAAAATGAGGGGCACACAACTCAAGCCTCGCTTCCGCCACTTATTCTGAGTGTTAAAGTGCTTGATTGTTTCAGCTCGTTCCAGGTAGCTCGAAGTCGAGGCTAACCTATTAAATATAGAATGTAACGTGTATGTGGAAGCTTCGCCTGCGCTTCTGGGTAGAACAGCACAAGGCTGTCATAAGTATGAAAATTCTTTTGCCTGACAGCATTAGCGTCCACTGATAGCACTGAAGCAACATGTTCAATGATAGCATCAGCAACAAAGGATCCCTGTGTGTCTCCGGGAGCACGCATTACTGACTTAGATGTATTGTTTGTTTTGCATACCTTAATGTCGAATGAGAGAGCACCCCAGTTGTACTTCTTTAGGCCTGACATAAATGTGCCTGGTATCATGGGGCTTGCATCTGGAGATATACCAGCATTAATTAATACATCTAGGTGCAAGGCCGTGATTTCCCCATCAGACTTGAAACCAACAGTGTAATAAACTTTCATTGGGTGCCGACCCCCGATCATGATCATATCAGTACCACGATCGAGATACATCCTCACAGGACGTTGTAACTTGTATGCACAAAGTGCGGCCGCTGTTGCAACCTACAGAAGGATAAATTTGATAAGTCAGAAGAAATAGCTGAAATGGTCATTGTTCATTGCTTTTCTTGAGATGTTGAATGGAGGATACATGAAGCCTAAGTGGCCACACGTATTAAAAACTGTCAAAAGACTATAATCATGAAGTAATAATTAACGGGATGTTGACTGTTGAGTCATGAAGACATCGATTTTGTATCCATGCTTCTTGTTGTCATGTTCGTTGTAGGCGTGTACCAAAAGAAACAACGCAACTGTTGATGTATGACAATATAAAATATAAATCTAGATGAGTTTATAACCGCCAAATATAAAAGAATGATAATATTTTAGTCCTAATAAAAAGGAAAATTTTTAATAGTCATTTCACATATTGAATGTCTCTGAGAAAGAGGTCCCAAAATGAGGAATGACATATTTCCCAAAATGCGAGAACATTCTAATCAATTAGCTTACAACTAAGCAAGAGGTCATGCATGTGAACTTGCAGGCTTAGAGGATATTAATCTATTATAATCACCTTTAGAGCTAAACTTTTAATAATTACACAGACTACTATGCTATGTTGTTATAGCTCACATTGAATGATCTGAATGCCTTTCCGCCAAAACCTCCTCCAGCCCTTCTTGTAATGACACGCACATTGCTGAATGGAATGCCAAGGCATCTAGCTATGACAGTCTGTGCAAACTCAGGGTATTGAGATGAACTGTAGACAACCATGGTGTTATCTTCATCAGGAATTGCTAGTGCTGTTTGTGTTTCCATGTAGAAATAGTATTGTGATGCAAGCTTTACCTGCAATCATCAAAAACATCAGAACTAATTATTACATCATGATACATAACACATGGTGTTCTGTATTGGTTTCATGAAGAAAAATTGTATTTTAGATGCCGTAAATATGGATCTTATGATAAACTTAGAGAATGTTGCATCACTTAGCAACGTATCTAGTGCAAATGCCCATTGAGTGCTAATATGCTAATAACAGATCAGAGCCATCAGATCCATTAGGAGCGGCCCAGATCTGGAGAGGTGGAAGCCACTTTTCTCACTTAAACACTTTCACGAAAAACCCCCTGACTTTCTAAATGGAAAGGGGCTTCCACCTTTTCAAATCTAGTCCACTCCTCGTGGATCTGATGGTTCAGATCTGCCGTTAGCTTATTAGCACTGAATAAACAGTTGCACTGGATATGTTGCCTCACTTCAATTCAAAACTTTTGTACATATCAAAATGTACATAATATTTGTGATTTAGATTGCCAATTAATTGGCACCTATCAAAAATAGTAGTAATTGTAAATTTAACTAGATAGATCAACAAAAAAAGTTTGTTGTTTAATTTAATATTACGCCTTCATGCATGAAAATCAAGTTTGTTCTGCACTACAAACACCAACAAAAATCTTAATATTTAATTAAATATTATTGCTACATTGTTACATCAAAATTTAAAGTATTGTACACTACAACAATATCACAGGAACGAAGAGTAGTTTCATCTTTGTAGTTTGCACACCGTCTAAAAAAACTAAATTCTATTGCTCAAAATCAATACTACCTTCATTATCAATGTAGTACAAAATTATTTATGTTCATATCAAAATAAACTGATCCATAGAATAAAGTTACAAAAACATGTCAAAGTGAAATTGTTAAACTAGAAAATTATATCTTAACCTCCAATCATTTGTATTTGAATAAACTGAGATGATGTGATGAAAAGGTTTAGACAGATGTTAAAATTAACATACTTCTGCTGATTTGATCTTATGTTCAGCCTTTGCCATGCCCGTTGAAAAATCGCCGACTTGTTTTGGATACTTATCAGAAGGGACATGAAAAAAGCTCCTATTTTGCACTGCTTGTTCCACAGTTAAGATTGGTTCCTTCAAATCTTCCGTGCTATATTCAACAACAGCCTGTTTTGCTGCCAAGTCAGCATATCTCCGTGTTTCTGCAATCTGAGAAACAGCTTGTTTTTAGTGACAGGACTATTGAAGAATAGACATCCGTAATATTCATAAATTTTGTTTAGGATTAAATTTCTAAATGGTTTGTTGTTGAGGCAGCCCTAAGCCCTAGGTTCAAAAATGGAAAAGGCAAAAAGGAGAGTACCACAACACCAAGTGCTTGTCCAGCGAACTCAGCAATTGGAGAACCAAAAAGTGCTTCATCCCCAAACATGAACGTAGATACAATATTTTGCCCTCCACTTGGAATATCCTTGGCAGAAACAATGGTGATGATCTTCTCTGCTGCTAAAGAAGGCTTGAATTTAATACTTCTCACATAAGCAAGAGGTTGTGTGCTATAAATAAATTCTCCATAAAGGCAATTCTTTGGTGCAGGAATATCATCCACATATAGTGCCTCCCCTACAGCACAAAAGAGAAAGTTCATCTACAATTCAAAAGAGACTAGGAAAATAAGTTCTTTGAATCAGTAATTCTGATGATTTACTGTACCCACATACCAGAAGCTTGAAGTTCAACTCCATACTTTTTAACTGGCTCGCCAACTGGTTTATATTCACCACTAGAAATTGTATCTCGGCGTGAAAACAGTGGCAAGTTATAGTGATCATCCGTGTCATCAAAATTACCTGAACTTCTCAGAGTTTTTCTAGGATGTACCATGCCTTTCATGAACGGAGATAGAAATGTGAACAGAAATCCAACAGCCACACTAACTCTATATTCGGGGTGTGATGTTCCTTTTATTGGTACAATTGTTTCTCTAAGTAACTGAACAGCTTCAAGTACAATCGACGCAGTGAGCAATTTTCCAGAGAGGTGCTCCTCAACCTTCCTTGCTCTAATCAGTGGCGTATCCAGAAAATTGGCATGAGTGGGGCTAAAAGGAGAACTTTAAAAGCCTTAGACCTTTAAAGACATAGACTAAGACTAATATATATAATATAAATATAAATAGTATAGCTATATAATAAGCAAGACATTCAACACAAAACGGGATAATATATAATATAGAAATACATAAAATTATCTAAGTGCTGCATACAATGTTAGTACATATGTAACTATAGAAAGAGAGAAACATACCATTATTACTTCTCAAGAGTTGATAGTTGATATTTACGGGTTTTCATGTTCTGAAAACGCTGCAAAATAAAGCAAAACAATGATTGATCATACATAAAAAAATATGGACTTCAAAGTCTTAGAATCAATTGACCAAAAAAATTCAAAATATCAATTTACAACCTGCGAGGTGTCGTCGAGCGTGGGGGATCGCCGAATCGGGAGCCAGACCTAGGCGTCGAGCACAACAATGCAATACACTCGCACTTCTCCGGTGAGGACTTGATCAGATCCGCGAACACGATCTGGAACTTCTCTGGACTTTGAATGCCGGCGGGATGATTCGATCTGGACTCTAGACATGAGTTGGAGTCGGGAAACGAACAGGCAAGTAGGAGGCGTATACATCACGTAATGGCCGTTTGGGGATTTGGGAATCGTGCTTTGTTTGGTATTCGGCTAATTGCCTAATTAGCTAATGGCAAAGCGATGGGCGCGTGCGTGCTTGCAAACAGCCGCCGGAAAGGATCATTAGGGAAGCCGGAAGCGGGTGGGGGGTCTCGGTGGTGGGCCTGGGGGTGGGGCTCAAGCCCCACTACGCCCCCCGGTAATTCCGCCACTGGCTCTAATAGCATGTTCTGTTCCATATGCACCAAAGGCCAAATGCAGGTTGCTCAGCACAAGATCACCTGATGATTTAGTAGTGGAAACATGCCCCAAGAATGCAGAATTAACATATGAAACAGCATTACCAAGAGGACGAGGTGCTGCTCGGTTTGTTTCAAAAATCAAACTAGTATCTTTTTGACAAATTGAAACCCAATGTGGAATAAATATGCTCAAAAGTAGTGTATTAGGATCCAAAGGAGGCTGCTGTAGGAACTCCTCCAAAGTAATATGTATTGTTTCTGAAGCAACCTGAAGATAAACAATTGAACCAACACCAAGAAGTATGGTTGCAATGTCTGAGGGGAATGGATTTTTTTGTGCCAAAATTATGTTTCCTCCAATGCTTGCTGTGTTACGGACAAATGGTGTAGCCACTTTGCTCATGTGCTCAGCAAGTTTTCTAAAAACCACACATCCATTTGGAGATGACATGGACTCATTTTCATGTTTAAGTATCTCAATGGTCTTTGAAATTGGTGTAGCTGCTCCAATCTCTATTCCCTCATCTTTCCTTCTAATAGCAGAAAGTTCTGGGATGCCTCCTATATCAATGTACTTATTATAAAGATCCTGATCCTTATATACACCAGCACTAGTGTTCGCAACAACCACTTTGACCGAGCATTCAGCAAGTATACCAGAACTTATTAAATCATAATATTCTCTAATGCTTTTAGGATGATACCAACCTCCTTGGGAGACTGTAACATTAGCGTCATTAAGATAATCTATCGAAGATTTGATCTCATATTTTAGAAAATCTGGGAAAGTGCATATTCCACCTCCAAGAGTGTAAGATGGCAACTTTCTAACGTCTGGATTCTTATCACCTTTCTTCCAAAATATGTTAAGGCCTATATCCTCCAAGTCGACATCAGATGCAAAACTTTTACAAGCATCAACAATTGGGCGGTAACCAGTGCATCGACACAGGTTGCCAGAGAAAGCCCTTTCTGCTTCAGATACAGTCAGCTTTGAGAACCCATTTGGTGGTTCAGGCTTCTTTGATTTGTCAGCTTTGAGAAGGGAAGAGAAAATAGACATGCACATGCCAGGGGTGCAAAAGCCACATTGAGAAGCATGAAATCCAGATATTCTTTTCTGAATAGCGTGAAGACCATCTTTGGTATTTCCCAGACCCTCAGTTGTGATAATTGAATAGAAATTTATATTGTAAACAAGAGTGAGGCACGAGCTTGCATTAAATTCAGTAACTAGATCTGTCTTTGGATTATACTTCGCTATAAGGACTACACATTCACCACATCCACCTATAATAAAGGGCAACAATATGAATTTATCTTAGTATGTTAAATCTTTGCTATATGCCATCTAAGGAGAACTAAAACATGCTCACCGAAAGAAATGAAACTTTAGTTGAACTAGAATAACATAATTGATTACTTCTTTTCATTTTTTCATTTGGATTGACATTTATTTCCAAACATGAAGTAAAATAACAAAATGACACTTTCCAATGAAAAAACAATCAACCAAATTACGATCGACTTAAAAAAACAGAAAAAGCACAAATAAATGTTGGTACAAGAAAAATACATGTGAATAAATATAAACATTATGAAAAGCAATATTATCATAAGAATGCAAGTCTTCACATGTCTTGCAAATGGCAAGTGCAAGATTTCGAAGCTTGCTTTTAATCACTCAAAATTTTGTGGTGACGTTTTGGTGGCTAGAGAATTACTGAGAACTATGAAGATAGGAGCTAGGAGCATGTAACATTTAATTTTAACAATAAAATTCATAATTAAATTTTTTGATGTTGCTCGAGGTGATCGTTGGTGAGTGCGACACATGTCTATGTACTATGTGGCACCTCCAAGACAAAATCCTGGTTCCGCCACAAATACTCACATGCATGTGCACCGACATCCCTCCCCGTCACCAGAAGCAAAAAGGCGCCTAATGCCAATGGAGATTGCAATAAACATGGTGGACATTAACTGTAGCACTCGGAGGAGTGGTAAGGGCAAAAATCCATGTGGTTTCATTTGGCATATTCTATTATCAAGGTGTTGCGCTGCCCTCGTTTCATTGTGCAGGTGGAAGTGTGGATTGGTAGAGGATCCGCTTTCTAGGTAATTGGGCTATAGAGGTGTTTGAAATGTTGTTGGGTGAAGACTAGTTGGTTGAACCATGATAAAAACGAGAAAATTTACTCAATATTTTTGTCTTTATCTTTAGTGCTAAAGTGTCTCAGGCTAGTGCGCGCGGTGTGGAGGTGTGGTTAAGGAAGAAAGCAAAATGGAGCGTATGAAAAAAAAAAAAAACAAATATGATGCTGCAAGAAGATATTTAATTGCAAAAAAGCACAGGTGTTTGGCCAGTGCGTTGAGGAATATTTTGGCATGTAACTCCAAGTAATTTCAGCCCTTTTTTTGCCATCGCTAAAGTATTTCATCCTTGTTTCAAGCCCAGTTGTACTGTACATAACTCCTTCCAATGGAATGCGTGCAAAGCCACCAAATTTGGCAATCTTCTTCCCGAATTTTTGGATATCATTTTTCCTAAATCCCGCGAGGCCGCTGCTGCGTACGTGCTTGTGCTCACCGGAAACGACCGCAAGCTCAATGAATGAAACAATCGGGAGAATAGAGATAGGGATAGAGGGAGAAAAGAGATGGGGAGCCATGAGAGAGGGAATGGGAGAGAGGGGCACCCGGCTTGTAAGCTGTAGCAGCGTCGATGGAAGGCTCGCAGGGGCCAGGAGCGATGGAATTAGAGAAGTAGATCCAAAGCCCAAAGGACGAAGCGAGAGGAGAGGGAGAGCAGAGCCAACGAATGGTAAGATGGGGACGGCACTAGCACATAAAACCCGGTTACCGGTGGGTTGTAACCCTGGCGATTTTCGAACCATCGGTGATTACGGCCTAATTCTTTTCGGCTTAAGATTTACGTTTTAAAAAGATATATGCTTTGAGTTTTTTTAGTCCGTTTTTCGTTGTTTTGAATGTGGGTCCTAACGATTTAAAAAGCAAGTCAAATGAAATGGATCCGAATCTTGAAACTATCTCGACAAGCTCTCGAAGTTCAGTCATTTTAGCCGTTTAGCTGTTCAGCCGTTCAGATCAGCTCAAAAGAACAGGGCCTAAGTGACAGTGATAACGAAAAGGTCTCGTTAATGGTCTAAAATCTGTCAGTGATGAACTATGACTAGATGTTAAATTTCGAACTGCTGCAGGTGATTGAAAACGTGGTTATTTGCGGTGAAAAATTGATTAAAAACAGTATTTTTTGGGATACACAATCCTACCACAACGTATACAACATTAGCTCGGTTATCCGATAAAAAATGTAAATTATGCATATGTTAGGATTCAAACTTAGGAACTCTTAACTCTAACCCATCCATCCGAACTAGGCCTGATTATTTGTCGGGTTTGATGGGTTTGGGTCAGGTTTTTCAAAACCCAACCACAAATCAGCAAGCCTGAGCCCGATTTCGACTCGGTGCACCGGGTCTAAAATCCGGGCCCAAACCAGAACTAAAACCCGAACCCGCACGGTTGATTTTGCAATTTTCAGGCCCGAACCCTACCTGACGATCGAGCTTCAAATCGAGGCCCGACCCAACCCGGTGCACTGGTCGGCCCGAGCATTTCCAGTACTATGGAATTATTGAGTGGGCCACATCAAGCACCTATGGAATGGGTTGCATTGAAGCAAGGTCCAATTGGAGTGGGATGACTGGCTGAAAGCATCGATATAGAAAAAAAAAGATAATTATACGTATTTCACCATCCATTAGAGTTGTTGTCGCATATGTGTACCAGTAGGTTACATGAACTCTGTGTTGTAATAGGAACGAGAGGGTCGTGTTAGAGTATATGAACGACCATGTAGCGGCTTAGTCTCACAAGAGGTCGTTGCTGTCTTGTGAGAGCATCTCCAATAGGGCCACATCAGCTGACTATAAGGGTTCCACATCAGTTTTTTGCTTATGTGGAGGAGAGAAGGAGAGGAGAGAGATAGAGACTAGCTCTTAATCAAAAGATAGTTTTTAACGGATTACAAGGTGGACACACACTATTACATGTGGACCCAAATTAATTTTATAGACAACACTATAGCTAGCACCATTGAAGATATTGTATATATGCTATCTCTTAGTGCCATGTCATTTTCTTATAGCTAGCACCATTGGAGATGCTCTGACCACGACCCATAGCTATCGGTATGCGGCGTTGTTGAAGAGAAGCGCACATAATCATTACCCCGCAGAGGTAGCCTGAGAGGTGAAATGTATTACCAAATATTTTGCCTTCGGTGTGATTTCTAATCGCATCACGTCCAATGTTGTAACACCATCTACTTGCGCAACCACACAAGCAATTCAACAAACTTATTCGTTTAAGAGAAAAGGACGTGATATCTTCCAAATCAACAAGCAAACTCAATTTCAATGAGCGCGTCCTTGTCAGAGAAGACCCATTGCAGTCCATTAGCCATCAGCATTTGTTTGGGTCATTTAGGGCTGTGCTCGCGGACAGAAGAGAAAGGTACATTTCGGACGAGCTGAAACTGTGCAACTCATAACAAAGCTGGTGCAAGCTGCTGTATCCTCTCAAACGAAACCTAACACACTAGAAGCGAGACCAAAAGTGTGGCACGTTTCTCTAGAAAGAGAGATCACACTTGAGCAGATTTGGCTATGTGACGTTTGACATTAATATGTAAAGAAAGAGAGATCGCACTTGAGCAGATTTGGCTATGTGACGTTTGACATTAATATGTAAACAAAGAAATGTACGCAATTAACAAAAACATACAAAAAGGGAATTTGCTTTACTACCAAATGCTGCCTGTTCTTTTTCCCAAATGAATCTGAAGTTTTTCCTTCGGAAATTGGCATTGCTGGAAGATTCCTATCATTCTTACGGGGTAATTGGTATATGCCACCGTAAAGTCCCTTTTTCATATTTACCATTATAAAACATCTTTTAGCATGAATGCCATTACAAAACTATATTGATGAGATAAAGATGGTTACGAAACACTACTACAGGACGAGCATTTAATACCGGTTCATAAGGGCCATCAGTACCGGTTTTTGAACCGGTACCCCTAAACGTGGACTGATGCCCCTCAGACATTAGTACCCGTTCTTGGAACCGATACTGAAGGCACGTCCTGCTGCGCCACAGCGCACACGTGGTGCGTCGCCCAGCCCAGTTAGTAATGGCCAGAGCCACGAACCGGTACTAATATACATGGCCCCTTAGCCGTTGAACCGGTACTGTTGCCACTATCAGTCCTGGTTTGGGCCCAACCGGTACTGATGTACCGGTAGGGAAAGCCCAATCTCTAGTAGTGAAAAACTTTGAACAAACATGTTCCGTGCCCTCCTTCACCCTCCAGGTTTCCTTTTCTTCTACTTCCTAAAGCTCCATACCTTAGCCGTTGAACTGCTACTGTTGTCACTGCCAGTCCCGGTTCAGACCCAACCGGTACTAATGTGCCGATAGGGAAGGCCCGTTCTCTAGTAGTGAAAATTTTTGAACAAACATGTTCCTCACCATTCTTCACCCTGCAGATTTCCTTTTGCTTCTACTTCCTCCAGCTCCGCTTGACTCTTCTCGAGTTCCGGCAACCCTTACCTGGGACCACGACAGCTCTGGTTGCTACGTCCTCACCGTCCCCTGCCGATCCCCTCGATAAAACTACGGTGGCCAGTCCTATCGCAAGATGAAAGCGGCGATGGCCTCTACGGCCACAGACATCGCCTTGCCCTCTACACCGATGCTGGAGAGGACCATCCTTGTCGTTGCGCTACCGTCGCATGTGAGACCTCTGCTTGCCGTCATTTATATATGGACCCTGCTAAGAACACTGGGGCAGCCTGCTTCACCATGGTTGGGGATGATGTCGTGCCCTCGGCACCAACACCAGAGAGACCATCCGCACGTCTCACTCAAGCCGGAGTTTGGAAAGAGGAAGGAGATTAGACCAAAGTGGAGAGGATCATGCATATTTGAAGAAAATTTGAAGAGAGGGAATGGGGGAAATATTTATGATAGCAATTAACTAATCGAAATGGTTTTGTAATGTAATTTATGCGAAAAGACGTTTTGTAATATTTACATATCAAAAAGGAACTTTGCATAGTAGCATATACCCAATTAACCCATTTCTTAATGCCAACGCTGCGTACGCATTAAAACTATAGAATATGATATGGGAGTCTAGAAAAATTAAAAGAAAGGATGATATGATCATCGACACACATCCATATAGATTTTTGTAATTTCACGGAATACCAATATGATTAATTTAAGAAAAGCTCTCTCCGAGAATTTATGCATTGTGCATTGAGATCTGCTAATCCATATATATCCTTCATTCCATTTATGCGCCCGTAGGCAAAAAATTTTATATTTTAACCCTTTTTTAAAAAATAATTTTATTTTTAACCCCTCGGAAATTTTTTTTTCAAATCTAACCCTTTTGGCCACGCCACAACCCCTGGCGCGTCATGCCAACTCTGACGCGCCAATTCATATGGCGCGTCAGAGGTGCCACGCTGGCGGCCCCGGTCAATGCCGCCAGCGTGGAGAGGTGTGGACCCCACCTTGACACGCCACCCCGCCTGGCGCGTCAATCCCCTTTACAGAGACGCGCGCGGGGCGCCCCTTCTGTTTTTCTTCTCCCGACACCGCCGCCGCCCCGCCCAGCTGCGCCGCCGCCCGCCCGTTGCCGCCCGTCTCCGGCCTCCTCGGTGTGGGGAAATCGTTCCCCGTCCTCCTGTTAAGGTTGTCCTTCAACTTGTTTGTCCGATTTGGCTCTCGATTAACCGCATTCCGTACGGTTTTGATAGTTAGGGTTCGAAGGAAAAACTTGATTTTTGTTCCATATTGTCGTGTTTAGATCAATCTGAGCATCGTGGTCACCGTGTTACATCTACTGTCCGTGTTATTAACGTGTAGAATCGATTGCATGCACGTGTATGTCATTTAAATTTGGAATAAATGATGTTGTATATTAGGTCTAAACGATTTGTAATTGTTATCTTAAATTTTATAGATGGATCGTTTAGTCCGTTTTTTTATGGTGGTACCGTCAGGGAAAACGGAGAGTTTGAGAATATGAAGGAAGATGTGGTATTGTTTGATAGGAGCCTGAGTTTTAATGATTTAGTTTCCCGTTGCCGGTGTTTCATGAGCCGTGGGGTTGGTGAGGGCGAACTATTGTTACAAGGAAGATTTGATTTTGGGAAGGCTAGGGCACACTACGTGATGTTGAAGATTTCATCGGAGTCGGATTGGAATAGCTACAAGGAGGTTGTGAAAAATTCTAACGTCAGTTGTTGGGAGGTGGTGGTTGAGTAAAGAGTTTTTTTGGTTGCTGGTTAACATCACCTTACCTAACATTAGACAAGACATACTTTCTTTGATAGGTGTTTGGTTCATGCCACAAGTGTGGCTTGCCACATTTTTGTTAAACATATGTCCCACCTGTTATAAACTCAGTTTTTTTTTACTAACTTTGCCACAAGTGTGACGATAAATTTTGGCGCCACACTTGTCCAAAGTTAGGTTTGGCTATGTTAGGTAGCAACCAAACAGGCCCTAACATTACCACACTTAACATTAGTCATGCCACAATTTCTTCTGTGGGAGTTTGATTCCTACCACAAATGTGGCTTGCCACACTTTATTAGCCACTAGACTCATGCATCATAGTTTTTTTTTTTTTGTAAAACTTTGCCACAAGTGTGGCGTTGAATTCTTTTAGCACACAATTTATGGCTTTCCACACTTGCCTCATGTTAGGTGTGCAATATTAGTTGAGAACCAAACAGGCCAGCCAAACCTCATTCCAATCTATTCCATCTTTTCACAAGCCTAATATATATTTCTCCTATTCCACCCACTCCAGGGCCTTACACAATAGTGACAACATCTCCTCCTACTTGCCCCCTAAACACATTGCTACCCTACATGGTTCGTGACTCCCCTCAAGGGCCAAGTTACCAAGACCCTAGCTGCCAAGGCATCATTGTCTCCTCTCCTCGGCATCTTAGCAACATGCCTTCCCTCAATCACTTTTCTTCCCACAAATTAAGGCACAGACACAACGGGATGCCATCCCTCACCCTCAACCCTAGCCACCAAAGCATCATTGTCTCCTCTCTCCGGCATCTTAGCAGCGGGCCCTCCCTCCCTATTCCTCCCACAAATTAAGGCACAAACACAGCAGCACAACAATCGGTTTCAACATGGTCTTATAATCTTAAATACTTGTCAGCGACAAACTAAATCAATAAACAATTCAACATGAACATCGATGGAGTGGGTGAGGGACTGAGTAGAAGATGGCTGAAGTAACCCATCACAACCACAACGGTTATTGCCGTTGGCGTTGACCTGCCAGTGGTTGCCACCAGGGATAGAGACAGGGGAACTAGTGGGGGCCATGGTCCCCCATGCTACATGTACATCAATATATACCTATATATATAGTATAGAGTATTTTTTCTATTTATATATGACGAAAAATGAATGAAAGCACATAGATTTGCATGTTAAAGTATTCAAAGATATCTTGGATACACATGGACTTGCATGTTAGATTAGTAAAAATTCTAGAAGTTCTTAGATCTACACAAATATGCATGTTAAATTAGCAAAAAACCTCTAACAATTATTGATTACACATGGATTTGAATGTTAAAATAGTGAAAAACTGACCTAAAAAAAATCAATCTAAAATAGACATGAATTTGCAAGATAAAATAGTGAAAAAGTTATTCTTCTTTTTTTTGATACACAAGCATTTGGAAGCTAAAATGGTAAAAAAAAATCTTTTTGGCCTTCTTAATACATAGAGGTTGATCTCCCGGGAATTATCTCCCAGCTTGATCTCCCGGCTGTTCTGAGTACAATACTTAAACACATCACGTTGAGGTGAGCATGAGAGCATCCCCAGCAGGGCCTTCAAATTTCCCTCTATCGCTACAGTAACTGCTACAGTAACCCGCGCAGTGCAAATTCCCTCTCACATGCATCAAATTCCCTCCTGCTGCATTTGAAATTTTTTGAAATAGAGGCCTTTTTGAGGGGTGAGATGGGGATGCTCTGACATTTCTGGTGGCCTGTCTACTCGATGAGGCAATGGCCGTCCCTTTTCAGTAAGAGTAGTATAGTACGATGGTTTTTGTCCTAAAACTTTTACTATGACAGGGCATTATGTAATCTGATTATCTGAACTAAACAGTAATTTATTCTTCGAAAGACATATTTTCTTAGACCTTGTTCTTTTCAGCGTTACGTACCGTTGCATATTACCATAACAAATTTTGTTATTTTTATATAACCTATATGTTGTGATAATTTATAACGATTTTTTCATGGCTTTTAGTAGTCCTTCCAAAGATCCTAAAACTTTTTTTAGTTTTTTTATAATATTAAAACCGCTTTTCGAGAGTTCTCAAATTTGCTACAATAATACGCCAACACAACGATATGCTGAAAAGAATAAGTCCTAGTCGACTGACCGAACCTAGAGGAAACAAGACATTTGAATAAGACCTTGAGAGATGGTTTACTGTATTTTTTTTTCCTTTATGTGTTGCTTTCTCCTAAGTCAGAACTACAGTGTAGTGTACGGATGACATGGGCATTTTAGAGAGCGACAAGAAGCCGAAGTGGAATATGTACCATCACACAAAACATGCAAATCTCCCTGAAAATCGAAATCTCCCACTACAATGGTACATGGTGAAAAAAAAAAGACTAAGCAGTAAATCCGTAATGACTTCTTCTGAAGACATGTTTGCCCGTCGTATTAAAAGTCCAAGATTTATGGATGCTTTTTGAAAAGAGTACGTTGTAAGAACTACCTGGTATTTTTAGATAATGGGAAAAGTTTCGGCCTTCAAATGTTTTTTAGAATGAGGAGAAACTTTCCATCCATTTAAAAGGAAACATTTACATTTGCTTTATTACACAAACTCTAATTCTCTCTCTCTCTTCCTCACGATTTACACAAATAGTCCTCCCAATTCTCTCACACAAATAAATACCCTATTCCTCCAATTCACACTCTCTCTTTCTCACAATTTTACACAAATACTTTTCTCCTGACTTAGCTCGAGACGTGGCATACTTTGAGGCTTGGACTGGCTTGATATATGGTTTGACTTGAGGCTTGGACCGACCCACCTGGCTCGGTTCATCGCTTGAACTCTTTCTAGCTTGGCTCGAAATATGGCTTGGCTTCGTGGTTTGGACCAGCTCACCGAGCTCCGCTCCTACCTCCTTGGTTTGGCTCTGCGTCGGGCTTGTCTTAGGTCTTGAACCGGCCTACCTGGCTCGGCTTTCATCTTGTATTGGCTCGGAATCTGGCTCAACTTCCCCTTTCTCGGTTTGGAACTGAATTTGGCTTGGCTCTCTCTCTTTTGTGCTGTTGGACTCTCGGCTTGGCTCTGAATCGCTCTCTCCTTCCAGCTTTGGCTCGGCTAAAAAATGAGAGTGGCTCTTGTTTTGTCGGCCCAGAAATTTGGCTCACGTTGAGCTTGCACTAAACGCTGTCTCTCGTAAATCTTGCGAAAAAAAAGTCAGACACACGGTCCGGGAATCGAACCCGCGCGGGTGCAGCTGCCCTGCTAGGGGTGAAAACGGAGCGGATACGGACGGACAATGGTTTACCATATCCGTATTCGTTTTTTTTTATCGGATACGGATACGGATACGGATAGTACTAAAACGGATCGGATATTAAATCGGAAACGGATATTAATAAAACGGATAGTACCCGAAATCAGATAATAACCGAAAACAAAAACAAATATTTTTCGGATAGTACGTATACCGTAATAAACTTTGGATTATCATAGTAATATTGCCTATAACATAACAACTTAAGATAACAAAAGTACACATATAGTTTACACATTGATCATACATGACAACGGATGATACATTGATCACATATGGGAATTTGGCAAGTAGCTGGTGCCTGACGGCTGACGGCCTGATGAGGTGAGATGTGAGGTGTTAGGCTTTCTTAGTCATGGGCCTATTATTGGTTTACAAGCTGTTGGGTCTCAACCTAGTTTTAGGCCATTATCTGGTTAAGATATCCAGGTTGCAATTTTATCCGGATATCCATATCCGTTCCGTTTCCGTCGGATATCACCGATACCATATCCGCTCCGTATCCGCTTAGGTCTATCCGGATAATTATCTGTATCCGTATCCGTCGGATACTACAATTTCATGTCATTTCCCAAAATACGGATATCGGATACGGTTGGGATATTATCCGCTCCGTTTTCATCCCCATGCCTTGCCACTGCCCAGTCCTCCCGGCTTCTCAATGTTAGATAAACACCACCTAAAAAAGAAACATATAAGGCCCTGCTTGGGAGTTATGTATATCTTCACAGCCGCAAATAATTACCCTTGTAATCTCTTGGGCACAAGATACAAGCGGAATTTTTTTTGCCTTGCTAGGAAGAAATGTAATTTTACACACCTATAAATACTTCCCCCTTGCAGATCATATGTCGCTCTAGTTCACTTCAATAAGATCACGCAAACTGCAGTTCAAATTGTAAGTGCAATAGCGTTCAAATGCTACCAAGAATTGAAATCAAAGCTCTTTGTTGCAAAACCAAGATTAGTGATACATGTCACAAATCAAATGCTTCAAAAACTGATCCATCAAAGCAGATGTTTTACAAGATCAATGGAAAATCTCGAATTTGATCCAGTGCATAGTATAATATTGCAGCAAAAACAAAAGCAACTCCATCAAACAAATGTTTTACAAGAATGAAACTCTTGAATTCCTTGTGTTCTCGAGACCGGGAGCAATTTTAACAAGAATGAAAACAGATCTGGCAAAGGGCAGCAAGATCAAGAGGAAGAAACACAACCAATTTTTCCAGCTGATGGAGGAAGAAACATTGGGCGGTACTCTCCAGCCTCCCAGCCTCCCGTGGGGTTGCGCTATTGCCCAAGCCGTCGCCCGCAGCGACGCTGCTGCCGAGCTCCCGCGCCCTCCAGCGCCGCCGCCGAGCTTCTGCACCTCCATAGATCTGGATCTACTCTTTCATACACCTCGACCCTACTTCTGCTTGCCACGGAGGTTTCAAGCCTTGCTGCCTTCCGCCTCTCCATGCTTCTAGGGGTTCCATATCCCTCATGCGCCGACGGTGACGAGCTCGTCGCCTCACACTCCTCCGTGCCGACGGCGACTAGCTCGCTCTCCTCCGTCCACGGCGAGCCATCTTTTTCTTCGGCCTGGTCGACGTGTGCCCTGATATGTGTCGTTTTCGAAATAGGATCTCGTGAGCGATTTTTTATTTCCAGGTGAATCAGCTAATTTGGGTGTAAATAAGATTCAATACCAGTCTACCCAAGCAGGCCGAATACTTAAACGGCGAAATTTTTTTGACCCAAATTCGGGCCGTTTTCGCGCCGAATACAGGCCTTCCAAGCAGGGCCTTATGTGAGTGGGAAAATAACTCTCCTAAATCAAAACACGTGAGCACCGGAAATATGAATAAGGTTGTGATGTAGAGCCAGCTTAAGGACTATTGTAGAGCAAGCGAAAGGCATCAACAAGTGAGGTCTTGTTTGGAAACAAAGTTTTTCAAAATCATGGTTTTATAATACTATGGTTTGCCTACTGTTTGGCATAAATACCATGGTTTTATCAACCTCATTGAAACCATGTTATTTTTTGAAACTATCAACTGTTTGGTTGCAAAGTTTTATACCAAAGTTTTGACCATGATCAAAGAAGAGAAAGCTTAGATTGGAATTTTGAGTATTCCAAAAATACCATGATTTCGTCAAAATCATGGTTTTCAAAACAGTGTTTTCTACCGGACAAGTAAACACCTCACAGTATAAAATACCGTAGTATTTTTAGAAATCATAGTATTATCCCGAAGCTATAATATTTTTGGCACAACTTCGTGAAAACCTCAAGAATACACCAACCATTCTTTGTTCCATCATGATATGCCATTGCCTTTTTGAATTTTTTGTTCTGGTAAACTTATTATTGCTCTTTTTTAGAAATATCTCACTCATGTCACAACGCAAGGCCGGAAAAATTATCAAATCCTAAAAATTATATGCATTTTTGTCATATTTTTAGAGAAATCAAATATAATCGTATATTTGAGTTCGATGTATAATTCTGAATTTTTTATTTTTCATATTATTCGGAGTTTTATAATCGTTTTTTTTCCTAAAAGCAGGAAGTGCAATGGATGTGCACACCGACGGGTGGCCCCAGGGATCCTCTACCATTACGGCAGTGCCTGCCCAGATTTCAGCTCGACGGGTGGAGGCAATCAAAAGCACAGTGGAGGAGCAACGTCGATGGGCTGCGCGCCTGCGCCGATGGATGCAATGCGTGACACCAATGGATCAGGTGGGAGAAGTAGAGTAGCCATGTAACATAGAGAGAAATAGTAAGAGGGAAAAATAGGAAGAATAAAAGGAGGAAGAATATATCACACTTACATGTAGGCCAAATCATGTCATATCCCTGTCAATTGCCACGGTGGAAGGCATGTTGGCAAAACCATCTTCAATATCACCAGAGGGGGTTATTTGCACTAGTTTTAAGATTTTGGGAGTTAGAATTATTTGGTTTTTAGATTAGGGGTTATATAGACGAAGGGTGATAGTTTTTGGCAAAAAACCTTTTTCTTTTTTGGGAAAAGAATGAAAGGGTTACTCATAGGAATATATTACTCGAAATAATATGTATATGGCATGAACAGATCAAAAGAAAGGAAAAAAATGAGAGAGAAAGCAAGAAAGAAGAAATCAATCAGATCCTAACATATAAAGCCATTGGGTAATGGCACCCCAAAAGATTCACTCCCTCTCGTACGAAGCAACTGTATTGACGAGTGAATTTTGGATGCTATTATTGATGAGGGTTGCAAGTTTGAACGATGGATCTTGTTAACCAAATTTGGTAACAAACAAGAGAAAAATAGATGAGCTATTTCAAGAATGGTTGGACCACGGGGTTGCCATGACGAAGGGCTCTAATAATAACAAACTGGTCCTGTGATATCATAAAAATCAAAAGGTTCAAATGAGTCCATATGTCTCTCATAACTAGGCATTGAATAAAAAGATGGAACATTTTTTTAGCATTTAATAAGAGAGCGAGCAAGCAAAGAGAAATTTGCAGGGTATAATTTGTTTCTTAAAGATAAAACAAGTTTTTCTAGGAAGATGGTAGCACATGACATAGGTGGCTGAATAGTGGTGAGTTAGGATATAGGAGGAGTGCATGGTCAACGGGGGACCATGAGGAGCGCGCAGGGAGCATAGTGAGCATGGGCAGGAGATCTATGAGAGGTCTACATTAGGTGATGATGTTGGTGACAAAGAAGAAGAGGACAATGGTGAAGGCGCAGAAGGGACATGCTGTGGTCAAATCGATCCTAGGGATGACTTTAAAGTGACTAGAAACGAAGTAGGAGTATAAAGAGGGATAATTATCAAGCCACAACGGCGAATTCTAGGAAGAGGATGCCGGTATTATATCGTACATCACCACCTACACACCTTGTTGAACTGCAATACTCCACAGTATTATGTTGTACCGTCATTGTTGAATGCCAATTCTATCATGAATCATAATCATGGTCGCATGAACGATAGACATGTTACATTTTTCTTTTGAAAGAAAACAAATTTGATGGCACGCAATATTCATATTATAATATATCGCTGAATCTATGAACATGTATTATTCATAGAAATATTCTCTTCAGTCGTTATCGAATTTTACATTGTCCATATCTGTTCAGTTATTTTCATGCTAGTAAATGTTTGTGCATTGCAACGGAGCTATATAAAGAGAGAAAACATAAATCAGAACAATATATAAAATTGTAAAGGGTGATTACAAGGTAAGACGTGACAAAATAAGCTAGTAGGCGTGCTAAGATATCTTAAAAGAGGAAAGTTTATAGTACAATGTCCATACGTTGCACGGAATACAAATTGATATGAAAGGAACACATAAATTAGGGCAACATGAAATTATAAAGGTTTATAAAGTTTGACGAACGATGTCCTCCACTGAATGATGCAACAAAAATAGAACTAATATGTTGATCTCATGTAATTCAGGACTGCTCAAAGTTGCCGGACTTGGAGCTTGAATCCTCTTTGATTGAAATGCTATTGGGAAGAGATGTAGGCAGCATGTGTCTAGAGGGAACAAATTGTGCAGTGAATGAGATGCCATGGATGCTAACAATTTTTGTAGCCCGTTGAAAAATTGGCGTCACTTTTTGTTGCATGACAATTTCTGCGTGATCCTAAACTTTTGACGCATATTTCTTTCACACGAAAAGCTTATTTTAGTGCAACTTTTCATGGTTACCATTGCATGCCAAATATTTATTCGATCACTATTTTCTTCTTTCCTGTCTAACTGATCACCAAACAATTTGACGCTTATCTCTGCTGTTAGTTTTCTTTCTAATGCTATTAGTTTTCTTCTTAGTGCAGACCAAAGGAAACTGAATCTACTTGCGGGGTGCCATGAAAGGAAAGAGTAGGCGCTGGATAGGTGGAACCATTTAATGAGTAGATGTGATTTGAATATTTCTGAAAAGAATGAAAGGAAAGAGCAGACTCAAAATATTAATAGGTGAAATTATCCCATAGGTAGATGTGATTTAAATATTTTTAAAAGAGATTGGTTGATTATGATTTCAACGAAGAATTAAGAGTAGAGATGGATGATGGAGATTAAAAGTTGTTGAAACTACCATCACCGTCATCGGTCACCACAAGACGCCTTATAATGGACCATCACCCTACCAGCCAAGCCATTTTCCCTGCATTCATATTTCATGCATTCATAAATTTTCCAAAAAATTACTTGATTATTAATTTTCAATTATCTTCGTTAGATACTAAATTAAATACTTCTGAAGTTCCTGAGGAAGATTATCCGAAAAATTTGCTAGAATCTGTGTCAGTCCACGAAGAAGGCAGGTTTCCCTATCCTTGACGCACTTTGAATTTCCTATTGTTAGAAATTTATTTAATTATTGCATTACTAGTCGACTTAGGTGTTTGTGCTGGTTTCTTAAAAAAAAAACTTCTGCACCATAGCTGTTGCTCAAATTAGACCTATGCATCGACCGTGCCGGACTTATAAAACCCCGCTCCCACTGGACCCGGCGCAAGCCCATATCAGCCCAACAAATCGGGCTTGAAAACGGGGCCAAGTCTAGCCCAACTACAATTTAGGCGTTGTTTGTTTCAGCATTGAATAAAGTTAAGTTTTACTGTAGTAAAAATTGAGAGTTCTTAAAAAGTGCCCTAATAATTCTAAAAAATAATTAAAAAATAGTTGTACAATATTGAGAAGAACTACAAATTACTACAATATGTAGGCTACTAGCTGAGCACGTGCGCCCCTGGTGCGCGCAAGGGCGGGAAGAGCGCGCGGCTGGCCAGGGGCACGCGGGCTGGCAGGGAAAAAGTGCTCGCGCGGGCAGGCGCTGCAGCGCGCGTACGCGCGGGAGGCCGTGAAAAAGCGTGTGCGTGGGCTGGCTTGGCAGCGCGCGTAGGCGCGGGAGGCAGTGAAAAAGCGCGCGCGCGGGCTGGTGCGGCAGCGCGCTCCCGCAAGAGGGGAGGAAAAATGGGGGAGACGGGTGGGATTCGAACCCGGGACGGGTAGCTCGCGGGCAGGCGGGCGCTGCTAGCCAACCGGGCAAACGACCCGTATGCCTGAGTTTTGCGGCAAAGAATTCGTTTTATACATAAAGTCGAAACGGACGGCCGAATCCGTCGGGCTGGCACGATCGGACGGCTGCGGCGGCGTGCGAGCGAGCGCTGGGCTCACGCTGGGCGTGGAGCGAGCCACGTGGCGCCCAAACCACAGCATACGAACATAACCGGGCTTTGTACCATTTATAGATACTAGCAAATATGTTATAGTCTATGGAAAATACTTGCTAGGAGTCTAGGACCAAAGATTCTTTGCTGCTCATTTTCCATTTGCTGGTGTACTGAAATCAATAATGGCCCTCTTTGATTCGCGATTCAGTTCGGTTCGGTTTGGTTGGATCAAAATTTAAGTGCGTTAAAAAAGAGACATAGAAAGGATAAAAATTATCAATTTTTTTTGAAGAAAAATTTACATAGGTCAAAAGTGAAGAGCGTTAAAAAAGAGGCATGGAAAGGTTAAAAATTATCAATTTTTTATGATCTTTGAGAAAAACATACAAAGGGTCAAACAGATTATTTAATAATATATTGAAGTAAATTATCAATATAAAAATGACAAGTTTTAGCTAAATCAAACTAAACCAATCAACCCGTGACTCGGATGGGTTAAATAGTAGAGATTTCAATTAACTCCCAAGTCCCGACTCCTGAGTTCTACTCCATATCTCTGCTCTCGACCGCGCAGGCGCCGCCGCTCCCAGCTACCCAATCCCCAAGGGCGCGGCTCTCCAGTCTTCCGTGCCGCGGCGCTGGGCCTGCTCCCCCAAGTCGGCAGGTAACCTACTCCCACGTTAATCGAAAAATAGTATAAATTCTCATGTTAATCATAGAAAAAATAAAAAATTTACATCGTTGAATATGGATATTATTATGTAAATCTAGCTATAGATTTTTTCTTAACACAAATCTAGCCGCGCAAACGCGCGAGTCACCTTGCTCATTTAGCTAATTGTATCCATATTTTCTGATATGTAGAAACCGGATATTCAATGTATCTAATCATCCTACTTTTCGTTCCACTTAGCATGATTTTAGGGTAAAAATTGTGTCTTTTCTTTTGTGTGCAATTTTTAGATGGGCCCATTACCTGAATGGGGTTCCAGACGGAAAATTTTATCCTCGAAACGAAGAACAGTGATGAGGACGGAGAAAATTTTGGAGAGTAGGAATGAGGATGGGGGACACTCCCTGGCCGGGAATATCTTGCCACCCCCGAGACACCTCATCCTTCCTGCTACGCCAAGCCCGTGTCTGCTTCACTAATAAGCAATAGACCAAAGACCAAACCGACTTGAGCGGCCTAAAAATACTTTCAGTTGCTTATCTACCAAATATCAGCACGAAGCAATCCATCGCATCACCCCTGATGACCTGATCCACTAGTTCAACTATAAACCTACAAAAGCTACGCTCCAAATTGCCTCAAAACCACATGCCAGCGACTCACGACCTGGGTTTACAAAATCGTTTGAAATTCAACCGAACAAATTTTGAATTAGAAAATTGTATAAAATTTCTAAAAATACTATTAATTATTCTAAGCACTTTGGCTTAAACAAAATTTAAAAATTCAAATTTTTTATCATCATTTCATTTGATTTTGTATTAAAAATGCAAAACCACCCAAACGGTGGCTAACCGGCCCAAAACCGCGGCTAACCGAGACAAACCAATGGCTAACGAGTCAATTTTTGACAAAATTCAAAATTGTATTTGGGACAAAACTGAGACAAACCACGCAATAGATGGTTCGGAGAAGCCAGCCGGTTTACAACCCTGTCTCACAACGGAGCGGAGAGGCAAGCTTCGAAAGGAGCCCAGTTCGACTGTGGGATGGAAGGCACACCAATAAATATAAAAATGGCAAATTGAGTTCCTAACACCATTAGATAAAAGCGAGCATGGTAAGTTGTACTCTCTGTTAGGACTGCAAAATGTAATTTCTTCGATCCCCGGTGAAACAGCAGCCTTAAGCCAACTATTTAGACGACGGAAGCTCACGCTGTTATCGTGAGAAATATGAGCAAGTTCAAATATCTTCACGTTAGTGCCAGAATGGTTTTTCAGAATGTTGTCGACTCTTCTGATGAATTTCCTTACGTAATTTTTATCCTTAAACCCTTTACTCAAAAAAGAACTATTATACTTCAACCCCAAATTTTGACGAGTCAAGATGATGTTAGGATGACATCTCCAGGAACGTAGAAAGGTGCGAGACACGTAGGCAACACGAGCAGCTTCTTGCAGTGGCATTAGGGAATGTATGTGACTCCATATTTCCTACATAAAGAAGCATGCTGTAGAAATTCAACATTAGGATTGTAAAGCCAAATGGATACTTCATTTACAAAAAAAATATTGTGGAGTGATATTTTGTGCCCCAAGTACTCAATATATGATTGCACAGTGCGCATTGCGTTGCATAGGTAGATGGTGCATTGGGGTGTAACAGGAAATTGAGCATTGCATTGAGAAGTAATAGATGAATAAATAAACATATAACTTTTGCAAAGAACACGGTGGGAAGGTGGTTGGTTGTGAAGCGCACCACCCAAGTTCAAGGGACATTAAAATTCTAGATCTTACTCATGAGGATGTGTTATAGCTGTAACCTGTTGGACTAAATCGTCTTATCTTGTAAGATTCCCAATACTCCTAAAAAAAGGAATAATAATATTCACCGTAGATAATTTTGTACCCGAGAGTAAGCTACTAATGTTGTCGGCGCATGGTAATTGATAATAGTCCAAAGTTTAGACAATTTGTGGAATTGGATCAACCATGGTGATATTGTACTCGAAATATATTTAGTTTCATTAATCATTATCAACATCCTATACGTACCTCAGGAAGGTTTGGCCCTGAATATCTCAACCTTTCAGCACGCAGAGAATCATCATCTTCTTGGTAAGGCGAGCCCTATCTTCTGAAAACTGAAGTAATAGATATATCATGCGCAATTAATATATTAGCGCAGGGAGACCAAATCTAATTTGCTTGTCTGAACTTATTTAAACACGGAGGAACATGAAGAGTTTGAGGGGCAGCCATTAGGTTCAATAAAATGTTTTTTAAAACACTATTGTAGACAATCTTAGTTTCTGTAACGTTACAACAGTCTTTATCCAGTCTCCAGAGTCTCTATAGTGGAACTCTGTATTTTTTCGAGAATAGAAACTCTGCCGAAGAGGATGGAAATATAGGGAACAAATAGTGATCTAGAAAAGTGATATAGAAAATGAAATATAGAGATCATGCTAGCAATTCTCTAATAGACTAGTAAAAATTATTGCACAGCTGAGAGGCTCTGCTCCTCCATCTCAGGTTCCCACTTTCCCAGGCGGGGCGGGTCAATCAAATCTGCTCCCCCACACCAACCCGACATCTATAATTTTTTTTAAGCCTGGGCAAACTAATAAATATAACTTAACAAAATCAAAATATTTAACTTATTAACAATTTTTCTATTTTTATAATGACTTATTACAGAAATCTCAAATTTATTTCATTACATGTTCAATAATGGGGTATAATTGACATAATGGTGATGGAGTTTTGATAATACAATGTAATGTAATGGAGGGGATTTGATGATAGAATAAACATCTATTTATGATCTTATTATACTGTTATGTTGTCGCCATGTGACACAATCCAAACCATATAAAACTAAATCTAGAATTATCTATGAAAAATCAATACTTTTATGTTTACAAAAATATTCAGCAAGGATCTTTGTATCTTATCTTATTCCTATTTTATTTTTTTACTTATTGATCAAAGATAATACTACACAATAAATATTTAGTTCTATATATTTATATATTTCATCGGGTAAATTGCATCAATACTATTATAAAATTTCCACTTTGCAAAAATTTCACTCTTCTATCTATGACATGTGGGTCGAGAGCACACATTTCATTGTTGCATGCGGTGGCATTTTTTGTGAATCAACAACTTTATAATGGTATGTGTATAACTTTCCTATTTCTTATAATGCATTTTATGTAATATAACTTATAAAAATTATATTTTTAGAATATTCTAACATAAGTATGAATATCGACTTTTAATACATATTGCACCTAGTTTTTTAACTACATCTCATTATGTCATTGTTTTATTTGGATTAATTCATACAATATCGATGTGGTGACATCTTGCACCGGTTCATCTTCGGGCAGGTCTGGACTAAGGCTTGCGCCGACCTGACCCAGACCCGGTTCTGTATATTACGTTACTCGTGAGCCTAGACCAACACATTAACCATATTGATCATGTATTACTATCATGCCATTACTATATATATTTGTGCATGTGGTTGGATTTTTATGTACCTAAGTTAGTAGATTTATGTATTTGATGAGATTTTTATATGCCAATTGTCTTTGGTTGGGATGACGTTACGTGAATTTTCTCTGCCCCGGCTCGAGTAAGTGCACCGCCGGTGCACCGGTGGGCCGGGACGGGTCAAGGTTTTGTATTTTCGGGGACCAGATCGGGTCGGGTAGGGCGAATGTTGAAAATGGGTGGGACGGGTCGGGTCGGGTCGAGTCGATGCTGGACCTGGTCCCGCCCCGCCTCATTAAGAACTCAATAAGGTGTGGCAAAATTAGGCAAAGCTAACCTCTAACCAAACAACTCGATATGCGACTACGGCCCTGTTTGTTTGAGCTTCTAGCCAGCTTTTAGCCTCAGAAGGCAGAAGCTCAAACAAACAACTAGCTTTGGGAACCTCCTTCAAAGAAGCCAAAAGCCACCAAAAGTCTAATTTGTACTGTGATATGAGCTTTTCTCAGAAGCTATTTTTTGTGCCTTTTTCCAGAAGCAGCTTTTAGAGAAGCTGCAGCTCAAACAAACAGGGCCGTAACAATGATTATCCAGTCGATCATATGATTACTTTCTTATAATTTCACTATTAGTTCTGTTACTTATTTTTCAAGGCTTGTAATTAGCAGCTATGAAATTGCCATTATATGAATTAGCCAACAGGAGGATGGACATGTGTATGTGTAATGTGTGGCTCGATAATTTTTGAGACCATATTTATATTTTGGCTGCGGGTGATGTTAACTAGTTGATTTAGGTGTTGTGTTGGTTTCTTAAAAAAACTTCTGCACCATAGCTGTTGCTCAAACTAGACCTATGCATCGACCGTGCCGGACTTGAAAAAGCCCGCTCCCACCATAGCGGGCCCAAGCCCATATCGGCCCAACAAATCGGGCTTCAAAACGGGGCCAAGTACAGCTCAACTACAATTTAGGCGTTGTTTGTTTCAGCGTTGAATAAAGTTGAGCTTTACTGTAGCAAAAATCGAGAGTTCTCAAAAAGTGTCCTAATAATTCTAAAAAATAATTAAAAAATAGTTTTACAATAGGCGGGAAGGCCCAGGCGGGCGCGTGGCGGCCCAGGCGGGGCCTGTGGCATTTTTTTTCCTGAATTTCGTAGAATAAATCAAGGAGGTGGAGGTGGAGCTCGAATTTGAGGTGGATTAGAAGTCTAAAAAGACTAGAATTCATCTTTAAGAGGGTTCTCTCACCACTATAAAAGGGGATCCAAGGGGAGGAGAACTACAAATTACTACAACATGTTGGCTATATAAAAACAACAAATTTGATATAGTAAAATTTAATTTAACTTTAAACGGAAACAAATACGGACGGGCTAGGCTCGGCCGGCCCGACAAACGGACGGGCCGGGCGCTGGACCGGACTGGCCACTGGCCAGGTCTCTCGCTGGCCCCTTTCCGACGATATCCTCCATGTTGCCGAATGCCGATGCCTCCTCCAGGACGCCGCCAGGCCGCCGCCTCTGTCCGCCTCGCTCGCTTGTTGCCTCCTCGCTGGCGCCGCCTCGCCGCCGTGCGTTGCCTCGCCTCTGGTACCGCTGCCTCAC
>SPJY01036961.1:102051-187416 GCA_005191435.1 Raddia distichophylla | reverse complement strand
TGCTGGACGTAATAACTTCGTATAGCATACATTATACGAAGTTATACGAAGATATATTTTGTTTTATATTTATTATAGATTTATTTTGTTTTTTTGTTTATTATAGATTTATTTTGTTTTCTTTTTATTATAAATTTTATTTTGTTTTCTATTTTTCACGTCGAGAGATTTTTTGCTAGTATAATTTGCGAAATTGTGCAGGCGCAAAAAATTTCACTAAATTTTTACTGTTTTTCCACATTTCCATTTATTGGAAAAAATGTTTTGCGATAGTGGAATTTGTTGCCCGACGTGTGCATGCGTGTACGTGGCATGTGCCTGCACAAATGCTGAAATTGCAGGCGCCTGTCCCCCGGGGCAATCAGCCGGATGATCACCAAACCTCTATGCTACGTCTGGCTATGCTTTTATAGGGGAGAGAGATTGAGATGGGCACATACAAAAGAATAAAACTGAGTTTGTTACGAACACTTATCCTCTGATTAATTACCCACAAAATTATTTAATCAAATAATTACGGGATTAATTAATAGGCTTAATTAATAAATTTTTTTTTGCGTCCAACAACAAAACTTTGAAAGAGCAAGGTTAGGGCAGATTTACCAATCCTTACGTACTCGTCAATGGCATCAGCAGGGACACTATACACAAGGATTCTCATGGCAGCCACCACTTTTTGTAATGATGACAAATCAAGCTTGTTGTCACGACCCCCTGCGTCTCCACAGGGAATCCGGCACCATGATCTGATACTAGGCCCAGACAAATACCACATGATGGACAATTCAATGGCTATCATCGCTAGCATTCCATTAATATTCAAAATAACGGAGAATTACAAGGTAGCATCATAAGCTATTACATTAAGACAGGTATTACCAAATATTAAGAACGAATAACATGAACATCAGAGCAGCAATAGCCTTCAGCGACGATATCTAAGCAATTGACCCGGACACCCGCAGCTAGTCCTGCACACCTGAGTTAGCACCCTTCTGGTCCTGATCAGACTTGCAACCTGAATAGTAAAATTATCCGCGATAGTTATAATGAGTACGCGGCTACACAGCAAACAATCCTTAGCAAATGTAAGCAATGGCAAAAATCGGGGAATTGACTGTTTTACACCAAGACCTATTTACTAGTAAATTTTTAGTAAACCAAGTTTTATTTGTTGAATGCATGAATTGAACTAGTCGTCGCGTTACCACAAACATCAAAGGATGGTGCATCATCACACCAGGCCAAACATCAAAGGAAGGTGCATCATCACACCTGGCCAAACATAAAAGGAGGGTGCATCATCACACCAGTCCAATCCCAGCCTACTCTAGTCAAGTTAAATTATTAAAAAGATGGATCTACATGTGCAAACTTTTCCAAGCCATCCATAACCGTGGACACAGCTATCATGATAGTTTTAACTCTGCAGAGTGTGTACAAATTTTCCCACAATCCCCATGTCATCCACTAGGAGATACGGTACAAGACTTTTTCAGCCTACTACGCCCACCACTTCGCCAACCCTCTCTTTTGGTTTCCCCGGCCCCGCCGGTGCCCGCCACAGTAGGGCGCCTACTACGTCTGGACACCACCTGGGGACGTTCCCCAATTAAGCCATTCGGTCTCAGGGACGCACCTACCCCTCAGAGGAGATTGCAAGCCTCCCCCTAGGGCAGCAGTGACGAAATGTAACCGGCCAGCCTACGAGCCAGTGGTTAGTGGGTTTCGTAGTGTACTAAGCTAGGGCCGAAGGCACAAGTGGCTGTACGGTAAGGTTCGGTCCAGCAATACACAAGCTTAAGTCTTTATTAGAGGAGACCTTCGAATCTTCACCACAATCCTGGAAACATCTCTGCCGGGTCTCCCCTAAACAATCTACACTAGTTTAGTTGTTTAGGTTTTATCCAAAACTCCAATACGAAGCAAACGCCTCACAAGGCATATTTTATGGTGAATCGCAAATGCAGTCCTACACATCTAGTCAAGGATAGGCTAGAAAAATAGCAACAGTTTTACAAAAGAGGCTAAGACGCATTAACAGAAGACTAATGCGTATAGGAACTGACACCCTGGTCTAAATGTATGCAGCAGTTCATAAAGAATAACAATAGTTTAGGTAAAATTAGGGCGCAAACATGCAACTTTGCTTGACTGGCAGCGATCGGCCTCGCAAGGAATCATCGACGTTCTCGGGCCACCATCTTCAATGGTGACGTCTCGGCCAGAATCTGAGTATTGATGATCCTCCGCGAGTCCGTTAGGGCTTACGATTCCAGCACCACCGACGGCGACGTCCTTGTGCATCTCGGGGTCTCGATAATTTCCCAGAAACCAATCGACACTCATGACACCGGCAAAAATGTCAGAACGGCCTACGCGCAAGCCGAGGCAACAACAAATAAACAGCACGTAGAAAAATCATAAAATCATGAAATAAATACAGTAGATAGTATAGAATATTACGAGACTAGGAAAATTGGTTTGGAGCGAATCGGGCTTACGGTATTGGAAAAATCAAAAGTCGAAGATGCACTGGTCATGGTGAATAGTGTTGAATTGGGGTTATTACCCAACCGTGAGGTAAAAAGGGGAAAAATCCCCTTGTTCTTCATCTCCCCTCATGCTGCCATACACAGGACAGAGAGGTGGGGAGAGAGAGAGAGGGGGGGGAAGGGAGAAAGGCACGAGATGCCTAGTGCTGGGTTTAGCCAGGGCTTACCCAGAGGAAGCGCGGAATAACACGTGTAGCGGGGGAGCGCTGCCATATGAGGAATGGTTCCAACACAACCCGTGGCCATCGCACGGAGTACGAGTCTTGGATCACCAGGAGTGAGCGCTCCACGGAGACCCTCTGGGACCATTCTCAATAGGGACCGGTATTGGTCATCACCGAGGGTGATAATGGGCACACATCCCCAGGGTGACGGTCGGCTAGTGAGGGTTGGCAACCCTACTAGACCGGGGTGGGCATGCCATGGCATGTGTGGTGCACAATAGGATTGCGGATTGCCAGATCCTGGAAGGATGGCGGAACTAGGAAAGGTTTGGGGCAACCGGAAGAAATTTCAGAAATGTATAAGCTGGTATGATGATTGGTTAAGTTGGTGGTGTATGGTCAAAGATTGGTCGATTTGTGAGTTGGTTGGCGTGTTTGGATGACGGTTGGGTTTGGGATGCATGGTTAAGATGGAAGACCCTTGTAAGACAAGTTCTAGTTGATGCTAGTTAGGTTGTTTCCAAAAGTCTTATAAACATGGCTGTATGCAAATAAAATAACCCTCTCCTCCAAATGAAGCTTTCTACACTAAATGCATTAAGGGAAATGTTAACTAGCTAGCATTTGGATGACACTGACCTCGCCTTCTTACCTTCTTTAGTCGATGGAGTCGAAGATGACCCTTATGAGTGTCACGAAAACAACGAACTGGACCATGGTGGACCCGAGGAATGTTAGGGGCCGCTCCAGTCACTGATGGACCGTAGTTGATAGGAATTCTTTTGAGTAGATATTTTAGAGACCGCTGTAACTCTAAAACTATTCTTTTGTAATCTAAGATGTGTATGGGCCGCTTTACTAAAGTCGCCTATGGGCGTAAAACTGTGATATAATATTCAGGGATTTTTGTAATCGATGTATGCTTGTATCGGTTATATGGCCTTCCGCGCTAGCGTACTGATCCAGGGGCTAGTGCACGGGATCATCGACCCTTAGGGTAAGTTAAAATTGAGGGGTGAACCCAGCGCGTGTCCAGGCGCAGGTGCTTCGCCACGCACCAACATTTTCGTGACACGGGAGACGGGACATGCTAGACCGCTGCATGGCTCCACTGGACAGCTTCCACCTCTTCCCTCCCACCTTCCAACCGTGGCTGGCTTTCTCACGACAGAAAGGAGGGCAAGAAGTGCTCCTGCAAGGTGAAGCTGTCACCAGTGGTGCTGCTCAGTGCTTACTACCGGCCGATTGGTCTCCTTTTGTTTTGTTTGCTGTGGTTCCTTCTCTCTCTCCCTTCGCGCTCTCTTCTCTCTATCCTTCCCCTTTTCTTCTCATCTTCCCTCTTTATATCTAGGGAGTGACTACTGTTCTGACATCCGTTCATTAGGCGCTTCGATCGGACGTTGTGCGCGGCCCAAGGCCTAGCAGCGCGCGTCCCCCGCCAAAATCGTGTGTGTCCCCGTCACAGCTAGCTGCCTACAGCACGCATACAGAATGAGGTCCACTGTGCATGCAGTGTTGAGCTTCGCATGCATGCAATGAGGAGGAAAAACTCCGCTTATTTAATTGCATGTGATGATGTAATGCTGGCATCAGCGATTCTATTTTTTGTTTTTCCATAAATAGGCATAACTTTTGAGTGGGTGCTCTAATCCATCAAACGTTTTCACCAACGTGTTCCTTGCATTTTTACGAACAAGACAAGACCCATGTTGCTATATAAATTTTACAGAAACAATTTGGCTATACTATGGAACAATTAATTTAGCCTATTGGAACGATACGTCTAATCTGATGGAACAACTTGATATTTGGTCTGCTGAAACAATAGGGTAACCCCAATTGAAACAATATGTCTAGTCTGATGGAACAACTTGCATACCTACTGGAACAATGTATTTGGTCTGCTGAAACAATGGGTCTAGCCTTCCGGAACAATCTATCTTGTCTGCTGGAACAATCAGCCTAGCCTCCCGGAACAATGAGTTGGAACAATGAGTCTAGCCTCTCGGAACAGTCTATCTCGTCTGCTGGAACAATGATTCTAGCCTTCCGAAACAATCAATCTTGCCTGCGGGAACAATTGTACCAATAAAAAATCAAAATTTTGAAAATAGAAAAAAGAAAAAGTATTTAAAATGACTTCATTAGTAATTTAGATGAACTATAAAATTTGTTCTGCGCAATTTGGACTCCAAATGAAAAAAATACAAAAATGAGAAATAAAAAAAAAACATAATCACAAACATTTGCATTGGGTGCTCGCGTGCGAGCTAGCTAGCTAGCTGCTTTGGCCTCGCGCGCGGACTTCATCGAATGCCCGGATGAAAGCATTTTTTGTTCGGACGTCCGTTCGGCCGGCCCGCCGAACGGACGCCGCAGCCCAAACAAGCGTGTGCATGCAAGTAGCGCCTCGCAACCAACAAAAAATCGCATGTTTGCATGCAGGAACAAAAAAAAATGACGCATGCATGTCCCTCACTCTCTAGAAACTGAGGAAATAAAGTAAAAAATTCATTGCTGACATCAGCGCCGACGTCATATAGATTCCCTTTTCATTTTCTTTAAACGATCATAATTTTTGACTAGGAGCTCCAATCCACAAACCGTTTTCACCAACGTGTTCCTCGCATTTTTTCGAACAAAACAAGACCCAAGTTGCTATATAAATTTTTACTGAAACAATTTGTCTATACTAATGGAACAATTAATTTGGACTATTGAAACAATACGTCTAATACGATGGAACAACTTGGTATTTGGCCGCTGGAACAATAGGCTAAGCCCAATTGAAACAATGCATTAGGTCTTATGGAACAACTTGCATACCTATTGGATCAATGTATTTGGTCTGTTGGAATAGTAAAAAGAAATGCCTACTAGAACAAGAAGGTTTGCCTACCGAAACAATAATTTTTGTCTGAAACAATAAGGTTTTTGCTAAAAGAACAGTTGAACTTTGCCTTCTGGAACAATAACTTTTGCCTTATGGAACAATAAATTTGTCTTCTAAAACAATAACGTTTGCCTTCTAGAATAAATAAAGGTTTTGACTATCAGAACAATAAAGTTTGCCTATTGAAACAATAAAGTTTGCCTACTGGAACAATAAAGTTTGTTCTACTGGATTAGTTGAGCTTTGCATACTGAAACAATAACTTTTGCCTTCTGGAACAATAACTTTTGCTTTCTGAAACAAATAAGGTTTTGCCTACTGGAACAATAAATTTACCTACTGAAACAATGAAGTTTGCCTATTAGAATAATGAGTCTAGCATCCTAGAACAATTTATCTTGCCTGCTGGAACAATGAGTCTAGCCTCTCGGAACAATTATTCTTGTCTGCTGAAACAACTTTTATGGAACAACTTTTATACCTGTTGAAACAATGTATTTGGTCTGCTAGAACAATAGGCTAACCAATTTGGAGCAATATGTCTAGTTTGATGAACCACAACTTGTATACCTACTGGGACAATCTATCTTGCTTGCTAGAACAATAAGTCTAGCCTGAATTTTTATTATTATTTTTACATGAGTAGGGGTGGGACTGGGTCGACCCGTGATCCATTGGCACCGACCCATTAAACCCAAAGCTTAAAAAACGGGTAAAGGGTCGATCCTTTAATATGTATTTCTCCGATCCTTATGATCCATTGGGTCACTAGAATCGACCCTAAATGGACTTCAAATGAAAAAGATACAAAAATGAGAAATCGAAAAAGAATATAAATAAAACGTACGTCTGCTGGGAGAAGCTAGCTAGCCTAGCTTGGGCTGTACGCGCGGTGGGCTGGCGTGGGCGTCCGATGGTCGGATGTCCGCGCCAATGTATTTTCGTTATTTCTATGTTTAGCGAACAGATCCAACAGCTGTGCCGCAAGGGCTCATCAGATCTAAAGAAGAAGACACGTGAAAAAGAGACATTTTCTATTTTTCCACAAAATTAGAACTAGGCACGTACGAAAATTTGTTTTTGTGTGCTAAAACTTTTTTATTTCTTGCCAAAAATTCTTTTTCCGCTGAAATGTAGTTTTGATCCATTAAAACATGGTCTTTCCCTGCTCAAACTTAAGTTTTTGCTGTCAAAACTTTTGATTTTCATCCAGAAACACATGGCTTTTTGCATGCTAAAACATAGATTTTTTATCCCGCTAAAACTTGAACTTTTGCCTGAAGAAATTTTGATTTTGTTGTTGGGAATATTCTCATATTGACAAAGTTCTATCCATATGTTTTCAAATTTTGTCACTACTGTTTCTATTTTTTAACAATAATTTTGAAAGTTCCCAAGTATTTTATCAAGTTCCAATAGAAATTATGTTTAAAGTTTCACCTGGTTTACATCAAGTTTCATCAGTGCATTTTAAAGTTTCATCAGTAGAGTTTCTACGTTTCAACAGATATCTTTTTAAGGTTGTATGCTGATATCAGACGTCCGATTTGTGATTTGTGGCGTGCTCGATACTTTTTACATGGCTTAGTGGGTGTGTCGCATCAACAAAAGAACCTTGGAATGGGCTTGCCGAGTAATTTGTCCGGTTTTGACATCTCTGGAAGCAGGGGTTTTGATATGTCCAATGTGATCAAGGATTAAGAATTAAAGTTTTTTTTTGTTAAAAAACCTTGCTACCGGGTGTAATACAAGGTATAACATACAGAAACAATCACAGAGATAATAAGAACACAAGGATATAGGGTGAAGTTTCTCTTTAATAATTTCAGATCAATGTGTACAATTAGAGGCTTCGCATCTTCTTATATAGCACTTCAAAAAGTTTTGACTAGGTGCAACATGAAACCCACCGTGAGGGGCTCAGGCCGGCCCTAGCCGTACGCATGCTATGCGCCGGCCCTAGCCGGGCCGGGCTCCTCTCCCCGTGGCGGTTTCCCAACATCTTTACTTCATAACCACAATGTATGATTAATGTCTTGAAAATAGAACTGCTCGTGCCAAGTGACATAAACCCTGCGGATCCAGGATATTTTTTAAAAGCAGATCTACATCTACAATATTATTAATCAAAGATGAACCGGATCAAACTAAAACAAGAACACCTAACGTAACTCTCATCCTATATAACGGCGCGTCAAGGCGTTCTGATCCGCAGAACCATCGAACCAAAATCACATACCATTAGCCATGTCTCCGGCATTGTGCTTCCTTGGCATCATCTCACTTGCGCTGGCTAGTACTTCGCCGGCGGCCGCCGCCATCGCGGTGCCCGGCAAGGACGCTGCCGCCGTCGAGGCCTCCGCCGTCCCGTCCTCCCTCCAGTTCCTGCAGGCGCACAACGAGGCGCGCGCCGCCATTGGGGTGCAGCCGCTGGCGTGGAACTGGACGATGCAGCTGGACGCCATGGAGTACGCCACGGCGCTCCGCGCCGACTGCAAGGCGCGGCCGCTCAGGGCGTGGGCCACCGACGCGGCGTACGGGCGGAACATCTTCAAGGGGTACGGCCGCCGGAGCGCGGCGGACGCGGCGGCGATGTGGGTGGGCGAGCGGCAGTGGTACGACCCCGCTGCTAACAAGTGCGCGCCAGGCAAGGTCTGCGGGAGCTACACGCAGGTGGTGTGGCGCGCCACGCGGCAGCTCGGCTGCGCGCGCCGCATGTGCCGGAACGGCGTCGACACCGTGGCTGTCTGCGAGTACTACCCGCCGGGCAACTACGTCGGCCAACGGCCGTACTAACTATACACAGATATGCTAAAATCGGAAACTAATGGCACGGTATTTATTTTACAAAAATAGATATATGCCAATAGAAGATTAACTATTTCTAAGTTATATCATTGTAAAACGATTTACGAAGTATATGCTATTATAAAGTCACGTATCTTCGTTATATGTCATTAAGACAAATTTTGGACTAAATTGCCTCTAATTCCCTTCTAATCCTTCTTCTACCTCCCTCTCGCGATCGTTCCCTTCTTCCTTGCCCGCCCCCTCCTCCGTCCTCTAACAAACTCCACCCACCCAAATCTGTTCCTCTCCTCACTCTAGGTCAGCACCATGGATGACTTATGATGGTGCCTCGTGGTCGGTGTTCGACGGATTTGACCGCGCCAAAGGAAACAACATCGTGGAGATCCAACCGATGAGAGCCGAGGTTTTGTCTTTGAGAAGTGGGGGCCGACATGGTGGGCCAAATTAAGATGAGTCGGCACAACCAGATCTATGGGCGAGGACGGCAAAGGTGCACTGGGTGCTGGGGGCGCCTCTCTAGGGATGCCACACAGGGGATGTATTTGTCATCGGGAAGATGGTGATGCCGCAGGGGTGGCAGATGTGAAGTACCACGTGATGCCATTCATTACACCCTCCACAATGGCCACCGGCAGTAGATGATGTAACCCTTTGAGCTCCCAATTGTAAACCTAAACAATATTTGTAGCCGTCACCCCATACCTAGCTCTTTCTGCGTCGTGCAACAGTGACCACTTCCCCTTAGGTTTCGATTGAATCCAACGAGAGAAACTCTTTATATTCCAGCTGCTTGGGTGAACATGACCAGGGATCACTTCTGGAAGGGATAGAATGGGCTCAATGACACCTTTTGGCGTCCCAACAAATTGTTATTTTTGGCAATTCACTTATTGTCGAACTTGTCAGCTCATCCCTCCATATGACACGTTTTTCGCGGCTTCGCGACGAGGTCCAAAAAAAGCTATAAAGGCTATAGCGGGCTATAGCGGAAGCTATTCTATTTAGCGGTTTGGCATTATATATAATAAAACATGACTATATACTATGTAACACGAATATTAAATGCCCATACAAATATTAGATGCATTAAAGATCCAACTTAATTAAAGTAGTAAACTATTAGTGCATTAGTATTACAAAACAGGGCACTTTCTAAATACTAGTACCGTAGTACAAAACAGGGCATTTTCCATCAAAACAAGCTATTCTTCTCCAGATTCATTACAAGGAGAGTCTTGATAACTTAGCAATTCCATAGCAATAGTACTATGTAGATGAAGTGACACTTGCAGTGCCTTCTTCCTCTTCATTAGGAATTAATTTTCTCCTCCTAGTTTGAGGTTGTTTACCCATGCTGACGCGGCGGCGATGTGGGTGGGCGAGCGGCAGTGGTACGACCCCGCTGCTAACAAGTGCGCGCCAGGCAAGGTCTGCGGGAGCTACACGCAGGTGGTGTGGCGCGCCACGCGGCAGCTCGGCTGCGCGCGCCGCATGTGCCGGAACGGCGTCGACACCGTGGCTGTCTGCGAGTACTACCCGCCGGGCAACTACGTCGGCCAACGGCCGTACTAACTATACACAGATATGCTAAAATCGGAAACTAATGGCACGGTATTTATTTTACAAAAATAGATATATGCCAATAGAAGATTAACTATTTCTAAGTTATATCATTGTAAAACGATTTACGAAGTATATGCTATTATAAAGTCACGTATCTTCGTTATATGTCATTAAGACAAATTTTGGACTAAATTGCCTCTAATTCCCTTCTAATCCTTCTTCTACCTCCCTCTCGCGATCGTTCCCTTCTTCCTTGCCCGCCCCCTCCTCCGTCCTCTAACAAACTCCACCCACCCAAATCTGTTCCTCTCCTCACTCTAGGTCAGCACCATGGATGACTTATGATGGTGCCTCGTGGTCGGTGTTCGACGGATTTGACCGCGCCAAAGGAAACAACATCGTGGAGATCCAACCGATGAGAGCCGAGGTTTTGTCTTTGAGAAGTGGGGGCCGACATGGTGGGCCAAATTAAGATGAGTCGGCACAACCAGATCTATGGGCGAGGACGGCAAAGGTGCACTGGGTGCTGGGGGCGCCTCTCTAGGGATGCCACACAGGGGATGTATTTGTCATCGGGAAGATGGTTATGCCGCAGGGGTGGCAGACGTGAAGTACCACGTGATGCCATTCATTACACCCTCCACGTTGGCCATCGGCAGTAGATGATGTAACCCTTTGAGCACCCAATTGTAAAACTAAACAATATTTGTAGCCGTCACCCCATACCTAGCTCTTTCTGCGTCGTGCAACAGTGACCACTTCCCCTTAGGTTTCGATTGAATCCAACGAGAGAAACTCTTTATATTCCAGCTGCTTGGGTGAACATGACCAGGGATCACTTCTGGAAGGGATAGAATGGGCTCAATGACACCTTTTGGCGTCCCAACAAATTGTTATTTTTGGCAATTCACTTATTGTCGAACTTGTCAGCTCATCCAACCTCTTCCATATGACACGTTTTTCGCGGCTTCGCGGCGAGGTCCAAAAAAAGCTATAAAGGCTATAGCGGAAGCTATTCTATTTAGCGGTTCGGCATTATATATAATAAAACATGACTATATACTATGTAACACGAATACTAAATGCCCATACAAATATTAGTTGCATTAAAGATCCAACGTAATTAGAGTAGTAAACTATTAGTGCATTACTATTACAAAACATGGCACTTTCTAAGTACTAGTATCGTAGTACAAAACAGGGCACTTTCCATCAAAACAAGCTATTCTTCTCCAGATTCATTACAAGGAGATTCTTGATCATTTAGTAATTCCATAGCAATAGTACTATGTACATGAAGCGACACTTGCAGTGTCTTCTTCCTCTTCATTAGGAATTAATTTCCTCCTCCTTGTTTGAGGCTGTTTACCCATGCTAGTAGCCCTCCTTTTTTTGCTTCTAGTCTGTATAGGTCCATCATGCTTAGGTTGAGGGTTTGTTATTTCATTTTCTCCATCCTTTTCTATCTCTTTTACCCATCCATTGCTATCATCTTCAAGAACATCAGTGGTTGGTACCTCAATTGGATCCCTGCTTTTCTCTTCTTTCTTTTCATGTATTTGAGTTGAATTTCGTGAAAACAAGATCCTGCATCCTCCCATGAAGCAATTTGGCTCTTCTCTTTGTGTGAAGCTAGATATAAACCACATAATTCACAATATATGATTGAATAGTGAATAGTGAATTGATATAGTAATTAGTGAAATAATGAGTAACTAAACAACCCTCTTATAGTCTGTCTATTACGAGCATAGTATTATATTATGTCTATTACTAGTCTAGTAGTCTTACTTGATCAAATTTACTCCAATTTCTTTCACAGGCAGAGGAGCTACATGTCAAGCCCAAAATCCTTGTGGCCATTCATGTAGAGCATTTGTACCATGATTTAGCCACCACTTTGCTGCAACATCAAAATGTAAAACATAAATTAAGCATAATAAATTAATAATGTCTCTACTGCCCACTACTCTATACAAGCTATACTTCAAGTTTTGTGCTAAAGAAATTTATAATTTTATATAGAGCTGTGGCATTTCACCTGGATCAAAAATTTTGTTCCGCCTTTGTCGTATGGCAATATCTTTTCCAAATGATTCTTGGCCATCTTGTTATATACTAAGTTCATCCATGATCTTGTCCTGAATGTCTGGATTTTCATCTAACTTTGTGATACAGGAAATTACACCTTCTTTGAATCCAACTCAATATTCAACTTGTTTGGATAATAGTAGTAGGGGTTTAAGTAATAACCAGCCAAATGCAACGGTGTCTTCAATTTATGGCCCCACCTTTTGTCAAGTATACTCAAAATATCTTTGAACCGACTGTCATCATTGTCAAACCGCACAGAGATTTCGTTCTTTGCATCCAACAAGCTGCCATATAAGAAACCCATAGCTGGTATGTCGTTGTCCATACGTCTTAAAAAATCAACCAATGGCTCAAAGAAATTCACAGCATCATCCACTCCTCTCCAAAAATGTTCTGAATGCACTACTTTGTCAGCTGCCTTTCCCTTCTCCCTTTTCAAATATCCTTTGTCATTAAGCTCATCTGACCAAAACGATCTAGTTAATTCTTTTTTGCTATCTTGGATGCTCTTTAGATTCAAATAAGCTGTTGCAAATCGTGTAATACCACAACGAACTAGATCCTTGCCAATAAATTTCCTCATGAGCTCCAACAACCGTGTATGAGCATAGAGAAAACAATCAACGCTCTTGATTTTTCAATGGTTCGTTCAACATGTTTAAGGGCTCCTATATCCTCAAGCATAAGATCAATGCAATGGCAGCACAACCATTCCAAAATATGGATGGTCATTTTGCTTTAAGTAAACTTGCAGCTGCTTCATTAACTCTAGCATTATCGGTCACCACTTGAACAACATTTTTCTCTCTTACATCCTTGATGCATCTATCAACTAGCTCAAATATATATTTTCCATCTTTCTTTGCTGCTGAGAAATCTACTGAATCAAGAACGAACACACCATGAGAACTATGCACTACAAGGTTCATTATTCCCCTGCCTTTTTTATTTGTCCATGAATCTGTCATGACTGAACATCCAGTGAGCTCCTATGCTTGCTTGTGAGAATTTAATTTGTCCACCACTTTCTTCTTCCACTTTTTCAAGAAAGGACCAGCAATTTCATAAGGTGTTGGACCTCTTAATCGCCTACCAAAACAACCAACTGCCTCTAGCATGAGATGGAAGCTAGGGAGTATAGCCGCATTCTGTGGAATGCCTGCCTCATAGAACCATTGGCAAATATACTCGCATGCGTTGTCGCTCGTCTTTTCTCTTCATTCAGTTGTCAAAGCACCTTGAACCTTTTCTCTATTTTATTGTTTAATAGCATCTTCTGGAGTGGGTCTGTAGAACTTACCCATTTGATCAGCATTCAGCGAATGTTTTGAGCTTCCTGTGTCCCTCACCTTTTTTTTTTGAGAAGGTTGCGTCCCTCACCTTTTGAAGCTTAACTACATTGGCATGTGTATCACCACTGGACCCTTCTCCCTTAGATTGACATAAATTGACCTTATCTCTTGCAGTTTGCAACTCTTGAGATTTTTTGTTCCTCTCATTTTGTTTTTTGGTGACCATATCAAACATCTGCTTCTTTACATCAGCCGAAACACTACCACAATGTGCAACATTTGATTTTGGAATATGGCCAAGGTGGTAATTAATTCGAGTAATGCCTCCATTGTATATCTTTAGACCATAGTTGCACTTCAAAGTACAGTGCTTCCAAGCTGGGTCTGATGGTTTAGTTGTGGTTGCAGCCACTACATTAGTTGCAGCTGAAGCAGCACTCCGTATGCCTAATTGAGTAATTGTAAGATGGTCAGAGTATACTACTAACTAGTAACTACTAAGTGCTAACTGCTAACTAGTAGTAACTAATATTTGAACCGAACAGAAAATAAACTAATCTCGTAAATCAAGATTCAATGATTTATAAATCAGTAAATCACGGATAGGAACACTGATTACAAGAGAAGCACAGAGGAAGTAGAAGATTTCTTTCCTTGGTCAGACATGGAGTGTTACTGGATGGCAACACGCGCCAACACCACCTGATGACCAGAAAACCAACCAGCAAGCTATTGATGAACACGATGGCACAACAAGATGCTGCTGCCGTCTACCAGTGAATGAAAGAGAAAGCAACCAGTTTGCAGCTAGTAGAGGAGGATGAACGGACCTGCGAGCCAACGAGAAGCCAATGGTGTAGGAGCCCAATGGAGAAGTAAGTGGCCGCCAAGTAGAGGTAGAGGAAAAGGGATCGAGATTTTGAGCAGCTGCACCACCAGAATGGGATTAGGGCTCAGGGGATCGAGTTTTGGTCGTTTTGGGCCATTTGAGCTTTGTTGGTTCGCAAAAATGAAAAATAGGCAAATAGCGGCGCTATTATCCGCTACGCGCTATGCGAAATAATGCCGCTATTTTCCGTTATAGCGTGTATAGCTGCATTAGCGACAGAAAGGTCTGTAGCTTAGCGTTTTGTGCCTAAAAACGACATAGCGCTGCTGTAGCGCCGCGATAGCCCACGATTTTAATCCTTGTCTGCTGGTGGCCATCGTACAAAAGTTTTCCTGCACCAAAATTGCCTATGGAAGTTAACTGCGAGATGGTGTGCACCACCTACTTCACATATCTGACCAATACCAACGGTCTGTATTTTCCTCTTGGACTTTCTTCATCGCTTTGATCAATCCATTGCCCCGGCAATGGATAAGGCATATGTCCAAACTCTCCTGCACAACTCCTAACTTCAGGAAGTTTAAGAACCACAACCAATTATTGTAGTTCCTGCTTATTACGAAAGCAAGGCCAAGGGTTGGATCGGATTGTTTGCATCCATGGCAAAGACGATTAGGATTGTCCCCTTTTATTTTTTTTGTGAGAAATGTGCCTTCCACACAAACTACAGAACAACAATGCCGGAATCTAGCAACACATGCACGGATAGCAAATAAGCCAATTTCATAACCATCAACTTGGGGCCTGAAGGTGATTCAAACTCTTGTATCAAAACCGTTGTCTTGGGATTTCTTTCCATAAGCAACTCCAACAAGGGTGGGTGGTTGTCAAAAGAGTCCTCGAATGCCCCAAACCTCACTTCCATCACTTTCTACTTCTCCCTACATGCTTTCCCATAGCTTATGTCATATTTGAATCGATTTTTCACTGCAAGTCTTATGTGTTACACAGTCATGACCTTCTTCTCGACAATCTCCATCTACATTTTATGTTCCATGAATGTCCATGTCAGGTTTCAAATCCCAATTAATTCACTGCTTAGTACACAGTATTGTTCATCTATGCTTGCCACTACCCACTTCAATACAAATTTGGACATACTGGTGTGCAATCTGAACCCATAGTTCCACTACGCATTGCACTGTGTATTTCGACATGTCAGACTTCTCTACGAAGAATTGTCTTTGCATAGACAACGACCATTCCTTACTAGCGTCTTGGAACGAACTTTTGTCCCTAGACATTTGCTTTGGCCTGACATTGTTCCTACAATATAAATAGTTTGACTCCTCTCAATCATCCACAAGCATTCATTCAGCTTCACCCCTCTCCCACTCAGGAATTATAACAAGTGCCTTCCTCGTCGCTATCACTAAATTTGCTAGTTGCATCCTCCTCCATTGCTCACCAATCGTCCTCCTCCATTGCGTTCACGATACCTTCAGCCTCTTCCCCACCATTGACACAGAAGTCTTCACCAACATCATTACATACCCCTGCATCGCCCGCAACTTTAGTTTCAAGTCTCTCTTCTACATCATCCACATCCTATTCAACCCTTGTAGCACACCTTTCACCAATTTCTCCCAGCTTTATCTCCTCCATTATGGCGTCCTTCATGCTGCACTACACAAAATATTACAGTCATGCAACATCTTCTTAGGCATCCACGTACAAAGTTGTTTATCCACATTTAAGTTGTTAGATCCAATAGTTACATCCGTGCTCAATAGAGCCTGCACCCTAAGTCCACCTTCGAAGGGTCCCATCCAAGAAGGTAGTACTTCCAATTGTGAAGCTCTTCCAAACTCAGACTCTCATGATCCGAATGGCTAGTACCAAATTGAGCAAATTTACTAAGATTCACCAGTTCGGACCTTCTCTAATTATTCCGTCACCAAACTAATCTATAAAAAAATAGTTTGCCTATACCTGCATAAACGTTCCAGCATGTAGGTGAAAACTCATATATCTTTCTACGAACGGAAATACCTTCCCTAATATTATTTATTGTAAACCCCTATTTTTCTACATTTCCCTAAAATAGCACATTTACCAACCTAAAATAAGATATCGTATCTCAATGGATATCCTACCATGGTTTAAACATTATTAGTAAAATTAAAACTAAAATATTTTGTCTACTCCACAATATTTTTGTCCTTACTGTAGGCTAATTAACTCACTTTTCAACGCAATCCCCTAAATTAGTATCCAATGATAAGCTTATGTAATACATTAGCTATCCTACAATGTTTCAAACTTAATCATGAAATATAAAAAAAGATAGCATACTTGCCATTAGGACCTCCAACAGAGCTCTGTTGCAATTACTCCCCTCCCTTCCCTCTGTTCTCTCACGCACTTGGTGGGGAGTGCTCAATTGATCATAGTGCAGCCGATCAAGGCATTTATAGGGGCCAAATGTCGCTCTTGTCTTCGAAAAGCTGCCCCTCCTCCTACGCCATCTCGTCTCCACTCGCTACGTGTCCCCAACAGGGACAAGCCTCTCTTGGTTGAACCGCTGAAGTGGCACCTCCCCGTCCCGCTCCTCGAGGGGATAACCACTATGCGCCTCTCCTGCTTGGGGAGACACAAATCCGTGTTGCCATACCTGGGAGCAGCTCACCCCCATTTGTGTTAATAGTTCTTTTGTAATGGTGTTTTTAAAATTAGGTACTTTCGAAGTGGCTGAGCTAAAATTAACGGTGAGTGGGGAAAAATAGATAAGCTGGTTGAACGAATAAGGTTAAGCCGACTTAGACATGCTGATGTTTTTTTTGTAAATGGCAAAAAAATAATTCTTTCCAATTCCTGGCTCAGCGACCTTCCTATAAAATCCGCCTCTCTCCGCTCTTGTCACTCCATATCTTAATTGCCACTTCTCCACGGTCACGCGGTCCAATTCGGTTGTGTTGTAATACCTCACCGTTCCAGCCACGACAATTGTGGGGGAGCTGCCTCCAGCGCTTGCAGAGTTCGTCTCCCGCATCTCGGCACCGAACGGCCAAATACTTGGGGTGAGAACCAAAGTTGCCCCTTCTTCTACCTTTCCCATGTCTCTCTTCCTTCCCAGCATCCCGACATCTCTTCTCCTGAACTTGAGCGCCGTCGTCTAGTGCTGGGAGTTTGGGGCGAAAAAAGTGGCCCAAAGCACGGCACGAAATGGGAAAAATATGGGCCGGGCAGGCATGACACGAATGGCGTGTCGGGTCGAGCCTGGAAAATTGGAAACTAGGCACAACGGGCCACTCGGACCATGCTTGGGCCGGCCTTGTCCAAAATGAGACACGGGTCAGTAGTTTACGTTTTTCGTGGTCTTCCGTTGCTTGGATAAATTTCACTTCAACACGAAACTTATTTATTTGAAAACTTAGGAAATTCTAAAAATGATTTTGCCTGCCGTTTTATGACACGTGCTTGGCTCGGGTGGCCTGGCCCGAAGCTGGCCCGATGTGTTTTTGGGCCTTTCATGGGACTGCACCGGCCCGAGGCACGATGGGTCCGGACCGGGCCAGCACAGCACGGCCCAATTACCACTAATACCGTCGTTGCTATGACCTGCTAGTCGCACGCCGCCACTTCCTGCCGCCTTCACCTCTCTAACAAGCATGCGCCGCCAATCCCCGGCTAGGCGGCATCGATGCAAAAAGAACCGACCCAAAGGTACCTTTTGGTCCTCTCTAGTTTATTTGTGTGTGTAGAAAATTAGAAAGGTGGATTAGAAATTGAGTTATTAGTTTATTTCAAATGTACCATGGTGTCTACCGATCCATTTGCATCCCTAGCATCCAGAGCAACCGACAGGAGCAGCCCGTGCGCTCGTGATCTTCGTTCAAGAGGAAGCTTGTGCTTCTCTCCGGCTCTGTTTACTTCACTGCTGCATGGAACCAAGAAGTCGGCCGTGCACACTGCCAGTTTGCCCATTTACGGTACAAAGGGTCAAAGGGCACAGTCCCTTAGAAGCTTCCGATGACCACCCAAAGTTCATTTCTTGTCCAAATCATTTCGAATAAAATTATGTAGGATTTTGATATCTACATCTTCATTCCTGTAAATTTTCTAGATTTTCTGAATTTATATTATTTATAATTATTTTTGTGCAACGGTAAATGCTACTAATTTCACATCTGCTAATATACCGGACCATATTCAATAATCAAATATCTATAAATTTGTGATCTCAATATATGCTTATATATTTTTTTTTCACGTGGTGTTGTATTTGTTGTTCGCCGTTTTTTTAAGTGATAGAAACGAGAAACTAAGCGGGCGAAGGATAAATTCTGGAATATGATTAAGATAAAGCTTTGGATCACCGAAATCCTTTTGAAGTATATTTCTCCTAGAATTTATTATCCTTTTTATGGATTGCAAATAAACATTGCATGCTATTTTTTATAAATTAAAAGTAAAATTAGTTCACACATTAGTTAAACCCTAAATATATATTTATTATTCATCGTGCTATTGAATGCCATAGAAATATTTGTCAATGTCTCTCCTTGTATAAGATTATTACATGCTCCATCAATTGTCAACTTTATATTTTTTATTCATAATTTTAAATTGGGCAATAGAATTTTGGAAATAATAATGAGGACACGGAGGTGTCCTGCATTGTGTTGAGTCTTAGAAAGAAGCTGTATCACTACATCACTATAGGAATCACAATCAGAAAGAAACTCTATCTCTACATGTGCCTCGACTTTGGCCGCCGACACAACCACAAAAACCGTCGACACAGGTCTATCGACACAACGTCGACGACACAACCTGTCTTTGTCGTCAGCCCACAACAAACCCGGCGACAAAAACGCATCCCTGGGCTGGCCACCTGTAGAAGGACTATGTCAGCGGCCAGTGACAGCCGCCGACACTGATACACCCTGACAGCACGACTGCGGAGACGGCGCTTTGCTTTGTGGATCACGCAGACCGATTGCTGGGCGCCACGATGTCAAAGGGAGAAAGAGAGGAGTCATCGGGGTTTTTATAGTAGCAGACGGAGGGAGAATTAGGAAGGAAATACATGATTAACAGGTGATTGGCAGGTTCCATACTGGCAAAAGCTTCCAAGATGACAAAGGAGGGAGTAAGCTTCCTCGGCTTGGATTTCAAGTTAAGTCAGCGGGGAAGGAAAGGGGAGTTGGTGGGGAGAGGTGGGTGGCCAAATGGTGGCGCTAGGGAGAGGGGGTCACTAGGGAGTAGAAGGAAAGATCATGGGATCTACCCTCAAGAGAAAGAATAGCTAAATAAATAATAAAAAATTAGAGAACCGTGAATAACTTCGCTCAAATAAATAATTTAAATTCACATCGGTCAAAAAAATTATATATTTTATATTTTATTTATTTTGTGAAAAAATATTAATAACATTACGAGTCATTTTATTTCCTTTGCAAGCTTTGTATTTAAATAAATTTAGTTTAGGGATAAAGATGATTTTAAAAATAACATAACCATTTTTAAAGGTTTAAAATATTTTTCATCCAATACAATGTCATGATGCATATGATTTGGTTTTTAAAAACGAGGATGTTACATTCATCCCCTCCTCTGCCCTAAACAACTCTCGGATCCGTCTCGTCCAACTTCGGCGAAGCAACGCCACGTCCCAAGCTTCATTTTGTCCTCCTCTGTTCTAAACCACTCTCGGATCCACCTCGTCCAACTTCGAGGAAGTAACGCCATGTCACTACAAGCTTTTTTTGGCCTAGCACTAATAAGAGAAAGGTGTCACTCAACGTCACGAAGCCTACATCACCGCCGCCGAAACTCCGCCAGTAATTGAAGTATCGTCGTTGTCTCACCCGAAGCCTCTGCCGCCACAACCTTACCGTATGGCTGCCTCCCCGAGCACCACCGAGACCACCCACAGTTCTACCTTGCACCCACAGTTCCTTGGCATACCTTTCGCTGGCGACGACAACTCCCCGTGGATCCCCTTCTTTCCCCTCTTTGGGTCATTGACTGCCGGGCCCTACCGACGTCCATTCTCTTCTTCTCGCATGCTTCCCTCATAAATGAGTTAAGCCCAATACCGCAACTAAGCATAGTACAAAACCTATTTTTTAATATCTTTCTCATAAATACGTCTAGGTTTAATTTAAAATAGTAAAAAATATCCACAAATTCTGCAAAAATCCATAAAATCTAAAATGTTTTAAATACGTAATAAACTATAAAAATACCAATATATAGTAAAAATCTTATAAATAAGTTCTTTTCTTTACTTTTTCATATAAGGGAATGTTTTTTAATCCATAAAATAATTTCCAAAAAACCCAAAAAATCATAAAAAATTATGTTAGCACAAATAAATTATTGAAAAACTAAGTTTCTAATTTTCACCCTATATCTTCAATATTTTCATCTCAAAATTCCGGCAATATAATTGTTATTGACCCTAATCTCTTAAAAATGTTGATCCACATATAAAATATCCCACACACTAGCAATAGCTCTTGCTATCTAGAGATGCATTGAGGCTTTGCCAAATCCATCTATGCCCCCATCTTTAAAAGAGAAATTTTCCAAAATATTAAAAATTGTACATCCCATCACCATCCAACTCACCCCTAATGTCGTTTTAAAAATCTCCTTTAAATCAATTTTTCATGCCTGCATTCATGGTCTATGCGTTTTTCATTTAGATAAACAAGGTGCTGACTATTAATCAATCGATTGAGTAGAAATCTGGACCCAAGAACAAGATCCAGTGCTACAACTCTCCCCTCTATTGTTCCATGTTAAAAAGCACTAGCAGACTTGTTTTTGGTTGCGTCACGTGGCGCTCTCTCGTTATGCCAGGCGGTGCAACCAGGTTGAACCACATCACCACAGGGAAAAAATTATAAAAAACCTACAAAAATTCAAAAAAAGCCAAAAAAAATAAAAAATTCTAAAATGCAACAAACAATTTATGGCTAAGATTCGTAAATGAATTGAATCATTAGAAATGTTAACTTCTACAAAATGAATTAAGAAATGATAGAAATAAAAAATAAACTTTGGAAAATATAATTGTAATTTAAAAGCATGTAAAATCATAATTCATGCAGATGCCTATTAAAAAATTAGCCATTATTTTTTAAAAAAATTAGGATCCACAAATAGTTGAATTGCTTTCCCTGTTTGCGGTACAACGTCCTAGGAAAAAAATCCAAAAAAATCTAAAACATTTTGAAATGCACTTGTGCCATATGAAACTAATTAATGTCACAAGCCATAGGCACGCTAACCTCGCTAGTTATATACACCATCACTACCATGGACAGGAAACCGCAAAATTCCAAAACCCTAGCTGTTGTTGCCATTCTCGCGTCTCCACCGACGTGCCCTATACAGAAGATGCTTCTCATTATTATTATTATTATTATTATTATTATTGTTGTTGTTGTTGTTGTTGTTGTTGTTGTTGTTACATAGTACAACAGTTTGAACGAGCTGAGATTCAATATGAACCTCTTTGACACTTACAAGATTATCCAAACCATATTGTAATACCACTATGATTGGTGACATCATCATCATCTCCTCCTTCTCTGTACTAGCTGCCTCCTCTATGACATTGAAAGGATCATACCACCATATCTGGTAGGTTTCTTGCTATCTAGAGATGCATTGAGGCTTTGCCAAATCCATCTATGCCCCCATCTTTAAAAGAGAAATTTTCCAAAATATTAAAAATTGTACATCCCATCACCATCCAACTCCACCCCTAACGTCTTTTTAAAAATCTCCTTTAAATCAATTTTTCATGCCAGCATTCGTGGTCTATGCGTTTTTCATTTATATAAACAAGGTGCCGACTATTAATCAATCGATTGAGTAGAAATCTAGACCCAAGAACAAGATCCAGTGCTACAACTCTTCCTTCTATTGTTCCATGTTACAAAGCACTAGCAAACTTGTTTCTGGTTGCGTCACGTGGTGCTCTCTTGTTGTGCCAAACGGTGCAACCAGGTTGAACCATGTCACCATAGGGAAACAATTATAAACAAAAATCCAAAAAAATCCAAAAAAATATAAAATTTTTTAAAATGCAACAAACAATTTATGGCTAAGGTTCGTAAATGAATTGAATCATTAGAAATGTTAACTTCTACAAAATGAATTAAGAAATGATAAAAATAAAAAATATAATTGAAAATATAATTGAAATTTAAAAGCATGTAAAATCATAATTCATGTAGATGCCTATTAAAAAATTTAGCCATTATTTAAAAAAAAATTAGGATTCACAAATAGTTAAATTGCTTTCCCTGTTTGCGGTACAACACCCTAGGAAAAAAATCCAAAAAACCTTATGAAACTAATTAATGTCACCTCGCTAGTTATATACACCACCATGGACAGGAAAACCGCAAAATTCCAAAACCCTAGCGGCTGTTGCCATTCCCGCGTCTCCACCGACGTGCCCTATACAGAAGGTGCTTCTCCTTATTATTATTGTTGTTGTTACATAGTACAACAGTTTGAATGAGCTGAGATTTAATATGAACCTCTTTGACACTTACAAGATTATCCAAACCATATTGTAATACCACTATGATTGGTGACATCATCATCATCTCCTCCTTCTCTGTACTAGCTGCCTCCTCTATGACATTGAAAGGATCAGACACCACCATATCTGGTAGGTTGGTTGGAATTGTACTAGATGTTCCCCGCTTGGATATATCATGTGGCACAAACTCTTCGTACGCTTTTTCTTGACTATGCTTACTTGTATATATGTTCAACTGAATCATATATAACCTAATTTTAGATCTTTTCACCTTTATAAGAAGCTTCCCGCTTCGCTCATGAACCCATATATTTGTCGAGACCCTAGTGACGAAAGCCTCTATGGTCTCGCTGTCCAGCAACTTCAGATTCTTAAAATTAAGTTTAAGAGACTATAGCTTCGCCTCAATCACGTGATCATGTCCGACGTTCGTTGTCTTGATCATCTCCCATGCCGCCTTCTCCGAGTTCATTCCGGCAATGGTGATCATGAAGTCTTCGGAAATCGTAATACATATTGTCAACAGTGTCAGTCGATCTTTCTGATATTCTGCATCTTCTTTCTTGTACGCATCACCTCCTAGATCGACAGCAGACCACATCTCCTGTGTCTCTATCGCCGCACACATCTTGATAGCCCAGATAATATAGCTGCTCTTTGCAAGTTGCATGTACATCATCAATGGTGGGGCTTCCTGCCTCACCACTAACTCTCTCGTCCTAGGTGGTACCATCGACATCAGTGGCGGAGCCAGGGCCCGACCACCCTAGGCCCAGGCCCGGGCTCCGGCCCAATAGCAAGGCATATATTCCTTCCGGCCCAGCTCATTTTTCAGCATATTTGTAGCAAGTGGCCCGGGCCCAACTAGGCGGAGCCAAGGCCCAGCCACCCTGGGCCCAGGCTCCTCAGTTGGGCTGGCTCCGCCACTGATCGACATCTTATTGTGATATTCGAGTTGAACCTAGGCTTTGATACCAATTGTTGGAATCAAGCTCAAGATCGATCCTTCAAACCGTTCAACACGATGGTCATTGCCTGAGCTGAGAAACACCAAGAGCATGCCACCAAGCCTGTGTTCAGCAATAAGCAAGCCTCCGCAAGACAAGATCACATATTTTTCCGGTGCTCAACTTACATCTTTCCTTGGCCCTTGACCATATACTAGAAAAATTACAAGACTATTCCTCAAATTAGAAGTACTAATTTTAAATAAACTCCATCTCTAGTTTTTCTAATTTTAGATAAACCTAACCCTACTCAAACTAAACAAACTATTATTACCATTAAAAATTAGAACCAACATTCTTCACCCTCTCGAGTTAGTTCCCCTATGCCGTGCCCTCTTTCCCTGTCTTTATGTAACAACTACAGAAGGCCAACGAAGATCATTCCATCATTATGTTTTGCAGTGTCTAAAGGCTCGTACAACTTCTATAATTTATCATTCATTTTAACTTACATGTATTGCCTTGCGTCGGAGAAATGCTTAGAGCAAAGTGCAACGGTGCACCTTAGCAGTTTTTAAACTTCTCTAATATCCGCCATGTAGGATATGTGATGATTTGGAGGAGAGAATATACATAGATATTTGAGTCATCTTTAAAGTAACAGCCAACTATACATAGAGAATTAAGAAACTTTGTATATTAGCAAATTATCTATAAAAACATGCACCCATCTCACTATTTTATATGCTATCTCTATTATTGTTTCTTGATGACATAAAAATAGTTAAGAGACAATTTTCATCTCACCCATCGTACATGCCATCGTAGGATGTGTCGAATCTCGGAGGCAACCGCAAGCTAGCTTAATTAATTAGAGGCAGCACCTGCAACTCTGCAAGCTTATTCTAACTTAATTTGTAAGGGGGATTGAGAGCGTTTAATTACATGCATTCTTAGAATGTGCACCGTGGGTGCCCTTACTGAACATTTCTTTGTTTCAGCAAGCTCTTGCTGAACATTTTGAAACCGATGATTCGTGGATTTGAGCAGACAAGGTTATTACAAACACCAAGCATATAACAGCTGCTCACGTGGGCACAGAGCCACAGAACCTTATTAGGTGCCGTAATATCTATGAGGTTAACTAGTATGGCCGCTCGCCGGCGACATTGCCCGGCGGGTAGTACGTGCAGACGGCGACGGTGTAGGCGGCGTTCAAGCAGGTGCGGCGCACGCAGCCGAGCTGCCGCGTGGCGCGCCACACCACCTGCGTGTAGCTTCCACAGGTCTTGCCGGACGCGCACTTGTTGGCGGCGGGGTCGTACCACCGCCGCTCGCCGGCCCACACCGCCACCGCGTCCACCGGCCGGTTCCCGAACCCCCTATACAGGCTCCGCCCGTGGGTCCACGACGCCGGCGGCAGCGAGTTGCAGTTGCTACGGAGCCCCGTGGCCTCCCGCGCGGCGTCCAGCTGCAGCGTCGCGTTCCACGTCAGCGGCGGCGCCACCCCCGCCTTCGCGCGCGCGTCATTGTGCGCCTGAAGGAACTGGAGAGAGGTGGCCGCGTCGTCGGCGGGGGCGGGGGCAGGATTATGACGGCGCGCTACCGTGGCGGCGGCCGGCGGCGAACTGGCGGCGAGAGCAAGTGAGATTATTGCTAGGTACAAGATGGCTGACATTGCTGCTGCTCTGTTGTGACTTGTGACTGACCTGTTCCGAGCTTCCGATGGAGTCTGCAGAGGAGGTGAGGTTTGTATAGGATGTGTTACGTCAGTTGTGCTAGTGTTTAATTTGAAGCGTTGATCTTTGATTAATTGCTACCTACGGTTTTGTATCTCCTGATATTGAGTCCTAGAGTTTAATTGTACCCTGTGGTTACGAACTTATACGATCAGTACTAAGCAAGGAATTGATTCTTAACCACCTAGGATGTTTGTTTCTGCTCTTAGACCAATTCTTCTTTTCGTTTCTTAATCCATCACGTTCACAATCACAATGTCTGTCAAATCAAATACTCCCTCCTTATCACTATCGGCAAGGTCGCACAAGGAGGAGATGCAGCGTGCAAAGATGAGAAGGTAGCTTAAGATAGAGGAAGGAAGAAGAACATAGGGAGAACGGAGACAGCTGGACTGAGATCACATTCATGGGCCGTTGTTTTTGCGGGGAAAGTGGGAGGAGGGGAGCAGAGCCGAGGCGGAAAGAGCAGGCGGCATCCCATTATTTTTAGGGACCGATTAGAACGCAGACGCCTGCGTTTTGCGTTTCGTGCAGGCGCTCTTTTTTTAAGTACGAATGTACATAAATTTCACCGTACAGAAGTACTGAAAAAAGTATAAAAAAAGTGAAAAAAAAACTCCATAAGCTACTAATCGAGCAAATTAGAGAGGTAGAGAAGAGTAGATCTACGGGTCATCGGAGCAGGCGATGACGGCGGCCTCGAGTAGGGCGGCCCCGCGTTCGCGAGCACTTAGCCGTGCACGGCGCCGCGTTTTGCCGAGGAAGAGAGCAGCGGCGTCGGCGGCGAGCGCGCGGCAGCAGCGTCGCTTCAGCGAGCGCGCGGCGTCGGCGGCGAGCGCGCGGCAGCAGCGTTGCGGCAGAGACTACGTGCGGCAGCGCCTGCACGAGCACAGGAACGCAGGCGCCGGCGGGGAAGCAAAAGCGTTATTTTTATATATATTTCATAGTGTTTCTAAACATTTTAACTTGTTTTCACTAAAATAATTGTTTTGTATTTGTTTTTATCTTTCTAGGATTTAATAAAACTTTGGAAACAATTTGTTTTGTGACACTAAAATAACATCCTTTTTATTTTTATCATCGAATTTTTTTTGGTACACTTACATACAACCGAAGTTGCCACAACTATTTTATCATTCTATCCCACGTCTGTTAGGAATTTGTTATTTTTATTTTTCTTTGAACCAAATAATAATTTCAAAGCACTAAATTGTCCCCACAATATTTTTCCTTCTCTATTTTTTTCTCTCCACCTTCCTCTTGTCCTTTCAAAGTAATCAAAGTTGGCGCCTATAATACTCCAGCCCGATCTGTTGTGAGGCCCATGTGGATGTGATGGTGGGATTAGTACCATATTGCTAGTTGAGAAAGAGTTGTAGCATATAATGCCTGTTGGAGCCAAACATAGCACCCCGGGTTAACCCTTTTGGACGAAGAGAGGCCAAAAATTCTAAGTGGGTGATATGCATACGTGGGCCAGCCCCGTAGGTGGGCTAGGCTCCAAGCAATTTTGGGCTAGGGAGTTACAGATGGTATCAGAGCATCAACCCTCACAGTGCGGCAAATCGTGTGGACTTAGTTGCGCGAGCAAATTGCGCATGGCTTGTGTGGGCCCAGAGTGGTCACATGGCATGGCATATGTGTCGACACTAGCTAGATGCACGGCCGTATACCGAGGGGGATCCTAGACATTTGACGCTTAGGTGGTGTGCTGACGAGGGCGTCAGCCTATTAAAGGTGGGTGAGTGTAATACTCTGGCCCGATCTGTTGTGAGGCCCATGTGGATGCGATGGTGGGATTAGTTCCATATTGCTAGTTGAGAAAGACTTGTAGCAGCATATAATGCCTGTTGGAGCCAAACATAGCACCCCGGGTTAACCCTTTTGGACGAAGCGAGGCCGAAGAGTCTAAGTGGATGCTATGCATGCGTGGGCCAGCCCCGTAGGTGGGCTAGGCTCTAAGCGATTTTGGGCTAGGGTTTCAGCACCTCCGCCAACCATACCGCCAACCATACCGCACCACCATCCACTGGAGCCAAACATAGCACCCTTACGTTGGCGTCACCGCACATCCATCCTCCTTTGTCGACCACACTACACCACACCATCATCCTCCCTAACTGCGCTCCCTGGGCCAACCTAGCTGCACCACTATCCGCCGCTACCAATCTTATTACACCACACCGCCAACCAAAAATCGTGCTCCTTTGGCCAACCTCATCGCACCGCTCTCAGCCTCAGTCAATCTTGCTGCGCCACATCGCCTTCCGCTTGGCTAATATCAGTGTGACGTCCTCTACGTCGTCCTAAGCCAATCTTGCTGCACCTTCCTCTGCTAGTGTCGTGCTGCCACCATGCTTGTCGCCTCTTGTAAGCTCGTGTTGACGGTCGATTTAAACATATTTTATACATCTTTAACCATCAACATACCCATAAAATGATGGAAATTAAGCATAAACTGTTGCAATTCATAAGTTACACAAGTTTTGGTGAGTATGTATATGCCGGAATATATCAAAGAAAATTGGGTGAAAGTGGGCCCGGCGCTATCCAAACTGGTCGGTTCCATTAGTGCACAAATTGGCTGAGTTTTCTCCAGTAAACTGAGGAGTATGCTAGGAGACAATCTACATCGTCGGTTTACGTCGATTGGATCCAAGGGCTGCAAATGATGCCTTGTATGCAAGAATAATAATCTAACTGCCGCAACTGCCTTGGACTTCAATTTGGAGAGTTGGAGGAGTATGACGGTTCAATGGAGGGATGAGGGGGTGCACCTTGCACCGGCCGACCTCCCTAGGTCAGCCGACCCCCTCCTTGCATGCAACCGCCTCCAGCCAGCTTGCTACGAAGCTACTCCACTCCCACACTATAAACAGGGGTGTTTAGCTCAGTTCTAAGCACGGAGAAGAGAGGAAATGAGAAGAAAGCGGCATTACGCTGCCTCGATATAATTAGAAAATAGGGAGGGAGGAGAGTCGAGTGTCGGGGAGAAGCTAGAAATGTCGGCATCTCTTCCACTGTGTACGCCGCACCACGCGGATCACCGGCAATCTCGACGGCCAAAAGCCGTCGAGAAAGGTTAATCTCCGCGCTACCGTGGCGGCGGCCGGCGGCGAACTGGCGGCGAGAGCAAGTGAGATTATTGCTAGGTACAAGATGGCTGACATTGCTGCTGCTCTGTTGTGACTTGTGACTGACCTGTTCCGAACTTCCGATGGAGTCTGCAGAGGAGGTGTGGTTTGTATAGGATGTGTTACGTCAGTTGTGCTAGTGTTTAATTTGAAGCGTTGATCTTTGATTAATTGCTACCTACGGTTTTGTATCTCCTGATATTGACTGACATCCGTTTTGTTTCCTAGAGTTTAATTGTACCCTGTGGTTACGAACTTACGATCAGTACTAAGCAAGGTATTGATTCTTAGCCACCTAGGATGTTTGTTTCTGCTCTTAGACCAATTCTTCTTTTTGTTTCTTAGTCCATCACGTTCACGATCGCAATGTCTATCAAATCAAATACTCCCTCCTTATCACTATGGGCAAGGTCGCACAAGGAGGAGATGCAGCGTGCAAAGATGAGAAGGTAGCTTAAGATAGAGGAAGGAGTAAGAACATTGGGCAGCATCCGAACATTTTTATATATTTTTTTGTAGGGTTTCAAAACATTTTAACTTGTTTTCACTAAAATTATTGCTTTGTATTTGTTTTTATCTTTCTAGGATTTAATAAAACTTTTGAAACAATTTGTTTTGTGATACTAAAGTAACATCCTTTTTAATTTTATCATCGAAATTTTTTGGTACACTTACGTACCGCCGAAGTTACCATAATTATCACCACGCGGATCGCGGCAAATCTCGACGGCCAAAGCATCGAGAAAATCCCGGAAACCGACGAGAAAGATCAATCTCGACGGACGGCCATCGAGATTTGACCCTCGAGACAGCGTCCTCAAGAGAGACGACCTGTCTCGACGATCTAGCCGTCGAGATTGTCTGTTTCGACGGCCTCGTGCCAGCGGTCGAGAGAAGGAGCCCGGCTGACATGACGCGGGGCTGACAGGGCCGTCAAGACAGATGAGGGGTGGGCCGCACGCTCAGCCAAGCCTTATTCTCGACGACCATAGAAAGACCCTCTAGAAAAACTTATTTCTAGGAAAAAAATTTAGAATTTTTTGTAGTTGTTGCTGCACCCTAATAAACTCAAAATAGTCCACAAAATATATATTGCGCCCAAATGGCTCGATGGCCACACAATTACATTCAACACATATATGCGATCTATTGATTCAAAAAAATTATGAATGTGTATTAAAAAAATAGAAAGAAACAGACTTCAAAGATGCCACTGATGAGGTATTTCCCTCCGAAGGGAAAGCAGATCAAGTCCAACCAAAGCTTTTAAGCTTTCAGCTACAAGCATCGGCTAGACACCTCACTCCACAATATTCTGCAATAAAATGAGTAAATATCACTGTATAATACATAAACGATAAACACATGTTTAGACCAAAAAGTTAATATATTGTGTAGGCTGATTATCACAAGTGCTAACCTTTTGCGTACCTGACTCTCTAGCACAGGGAGTATGACCAAGAGAGGAACAACTGCAATATCATATAAATGCCAGCATAATACATCTCGAAATTAATGTTGGAACAAAGTTTTCTTCAAAATGGAACAGTTTGGAAAAAGGAAGAGGGCATACAACAATCAATCACCTGCAGCAGGAGGATTTCGCAGTGGAGCTGAACCGAATCTTGTCGGAAGTTCACCTTTCTCACAGAGAAGCTGCATGCGACATCCACAAACATTTCACATAATTATCATGTGTAAAGAACCTTGATAATAATGAAAGGCAAGAACATAATCAGCCTTTACAAAACATCTAGAGTTCCATGTGGAACAATTGGCAACCAAAAGTGATGGAGTGCAACCAAGAAATGTTCAGTTCAACTCACACAACAAAATCAGAGAACAATATGGCTAACTACAGAGCGTATCTTGGAGCATTAGTTACCAACTTACAATGACGAAATGTAGCAAACAATACATAGATATTATGCACACAATCCGATTTCCATTGAACAAGTTCAGAGTAGTGAGGATTGGGGGCATACAATCTGTAGGACAAGTGATGGGTATGGTATAAACCTTAGTATCTGCAATGAAAACTATCTGCTATTTCTCCTGAGAGAAATCTGCCATTTCTTCATAGAAAGTAGTTTCCACCTTTTCTTGCTCACACCATAAAGGAATACATAAATCTGAAGATGTACAAAACATGAAACAAGACTGTTATCTAAATGCTACACTAGAGATCTTCAAATGCTAATGCCAGACAATCTCATAAAATAAAAAAACTTATATTTATCAATCGTACTCGGTTTTAACCAATCCATGATGCAATGCATATTATAAATGACAAAGATGGTTAAGGAAACACATCATTGTGGTGGGATTTCTAGTCTAATGCCACAAAAGGAAGGCAAATCGCTTATCATAATTCAAGAAATAGGTAGCCAAAATATAAAAAGTGTGCAATACCAATTGGAGAAATCGCTTATCATAATTGTAATTGTTCTTCTGCAAAAGATGAAGTACACTTCATCCTTATACATATGTTTCACCATAGTTCAATTTCATGGATTTCATTAAAACGAACCCAAACTATTGTGGGCCAATCATTTCACTTCTAAGTGCTCAATTGTCTTTTACAATACCCTTAATGTGACACAGAAGTGTTCCTAGTTTATTCAATATTCCAACTATTGATTGTAATTTTAAATTAAATTTACCTGCTATAATGTAGAGATTCCTAGGTTCAATTGTTCGACAAACGTTATACTAGTGCCTAAGTTGCCTTGTTATATCAATACTGAGAATTCAGAGACTTCACTATAAACTGAAACAATATGAGATTAGACAAGATTAGAGAAATTATACAACATATAGAATATTAGAGAAATTATACAACATTGCAAGATCACCAAAAAAATATGAGATTAGAGAAATTAATCACTAGTAATTACTACAGGAATGAAATGTTTCATTTATCACAGCTGAACATACTCTGATTTTTTTCATTATCCTGGTCCCAGCAAAAAGACCCCAAGCTGACTTAACTCAAATAAGGAGTCGGCGCAGTCGCTTTTGCCAATTGTATCGGTAAATAGGGAAGCGTCAGCGAAGGGGAGAATTACCAATTTGCCCTGAAGTTGATTAGCCTTTGCTAATTTGCCCAAAGTTGAGTAGCCTTGCCTAATTTGCCCTGAGTGGAGTTAACTGTAAAAAAAACAAACAGGAGTTGGATCTAACTGATAAACAAACTTAAAAATCAATCCATACCACTGTTCCGGCCACCGGCGCGCTCCCCCGTCTTCGATTTCCACGACCGGCGCAGGACCTCCGCTGGCGGCGAGATGCTCCGAAGAGGCGGACGACGTGTCCATCCTTCCAGCCCGGCGACGCAAACGACTCGGCCCCTCACTCTTCCACCGCAGCTCGTGGCTCTCTCGTGTCTCTGGCGTCCCCGACAAAATCAATCCATACCACTGTTCCAGCCACCGGCGAGCTCCCCCATCTTCAATTGCCACCACCGGCGCGGGACCTCCACTGACAGCGCGATGCTCCGGCGAGGCAGACGGCGTGTCCACCCTTCCAGCCCGACGAGGCAAATGACTCGGCCCCTTACTCCTTCGCCTCCGCCCGTGGCTCTCTCGTGTCTCCGGCATCCCCGACGCGCCCCCTTCCTCGTCATCCTCCGCCGCTGCGACCAGGTATGCATCGACGTGTGATGAGGACATCACCAGCGTGGATACGATCAGTGTGACCGCTGCCCCTCCTTCCACTCCAACCGCTACAACGACGAACGACGCTGCTCCATCTTCGTCGCCGAGGGGCCTTATTCCAGAAGCCCAGCCTTTCAAGCCTTCTCCGAAGAAGCGGCGCAACAAGTCTAAGACTCGCAAGGCCTCGACGAATAAAGGAAAGCCCACATGGAGGCCCAAGATGCCCAACAACCCGGTTCGGCCATCCAGCAGCACGCCAACTTCAAACGGGCACAAATCGGGCTCCCGAACTCCGATTTCAGCGTGTGACCACTCGTTGGAAAGCTTAGGAGATAAGCTTTCCAATGGATCCAGCGCCACCTCCAGATTCGGTCCAGAACGACGGGAAAATGCAGAAGAAGTTCACGGGCCACAATTTCAGGGTGCTGCGTCACCTTATCTTTGGGCCTATGGCCCATGTAACTTAGGGTTTTGGTGGGTGCCCCTGTTTTGGCCGCCCCACTCCCCCTGGCCGCCGCTATATATGTGGCCGGTGCCTCTCTTTTACGCTTAGGTTTTGTTGTGTTTTGGTTGACCCCTTGTGTGTCCCTCCTCGTGTTCGCGTGTGTCGACTAGACCACCCGTGACGAGAAACAGAACCTCACCCATGTTTGAGTTATTGGATTGAAATTGCTATCATCTTGTTCTTGCTTGTTCTCGGTTGCAGCAGGTTCAAGGATCGATCGGGTTTCGACTTGGTTGATCAATTCAGCGAGGTGACGTTGCGATTGCTTGGTTGCTGATCTCGTGTTTAGTAGCCGATCTATCTACCTCGATGTATACCAAACCGACGTATCGTTCCTCAACAGAAGATCGAGCCGACCCCCGTGCGCATCAAGTGGTATCAAAGCGACGGTTGTCTGGTGAGAACACCCCTTATCTTGTTTTAAATCTGTTCTTGTTCATCCTAGAGTCCAGAAAATAGCCTAAAAAAAAAGTTGTCGTGTGTTTACCTTTGATCCAAGCCTGTTTAACCTTTGCTACTGCTTCCTAGTTCAATTCTTGTTGAATTTGCGTTACATCGTCGTGTCGTTGCTGGTCTTAGCGTTTAGTCCCTTTAGAGTTTTGAGTTCTGTTCACGTGTTTGTCGCTTTATTCTTCGTGTTCATCACGTTTTCTTTTGTGCCGCTGCAACCAATCATTGTCGCCGATTTTTCCACCGCGCGCGTGTGCACACCAAATTCACCCATCGCCCAAAAATCTTTCCATCACAACCACCAATTTGCTGCAACGACGCAAAACAAATCGGAGATCCTCCCAAAATCAGATCACGCCCCACCTGACCTTCCGTATTTTCAGCCGCTTTCCTCTCACTGCAAACGCCAATCTGCGTCCGTATGCTACCAAAAAAAAATATAGAACGGTTTGGTTGTTTGATCCTTTCCATAACGACCAGATCACAAGCCAACCAATAAGATAGCCAACCAACAAGTCGCATCTTTTCTTTCCTAGCCGTGCAGCTGTAAATCAACAACCCGCTGGGCTTGCCAAAGAAACCAAATTTGTTATCTCGGGTTAAAAAAAAAAGAAGAAGAAAAAAAGAACGTGGCTGCAAAAGTAAAGAGAGAGAGAGAGTCAACCAAAAAAAAGAAAAGAAAAGAAGTTTCAAAACAAAAATCAGTGAAAAAAAGAAACAGAGAGAAGTGAAAAAAAAAAGAGCAAAAGAGAGGAGAAAAATTGAGGAGTTTCATCATAGTGTTCAGCAGTTGCTCCATGCCTATCGTCTGTGACTAGGCTCACGTCTCTAGCACGGTCTAGCATAGGACCAGCACAGTACCGTCGTTGAACGTTCTTTCAACTTGTTTTAACTAGTGTGGTTATAGTATCTACTTGCTACATATAAATATATCAGCCCAAGCTCCATATACTACTAACCACAGGAAATCTACCTTGCAATCGCTTTGTCACCCCTGAGTGCAGATTACCGTCATCTACTGATTGATCTTGACAAGCTACAGGGTAAGAACTTGTAAGAGCTTGGTGAGAGCTTCGAGAGTGAAGACTTGTCAATTACAGCTCATATTAGTAGAAAGGTTATACACCCCTTTGTGTATTTGCTGCTCCATCTTCGTCGCCGAGGGGCCTTAATCCAGAAGCCCGGCCTTTCAAACCTTCTCCGAAGAAGCGGCGCAACAAGTTCAAGACTCGCAAGGCCTCAACGACTTAAGGAAGGCCCACATGGAAGCACAAGACGACCAAAAGCCCGGTTCGGCCATCCAACAGCACGTCAACTTCAAACGGACGTAACTCGGGCTCCCGAACTTCGATTTCAGCGTGCGACCACTCGTTGGAAAGCTTAGGAGATAAGCTTTCCAATGGATCCGGCCCCACATCCAAATTCGTCCAGGAGCGTCGGGAAAATGCTGAACAATGTTTCGGGCCAGAAACTCAGGGTGCTGCGACACCGTATTTTTGGGCCTATGGCCCATGTAACTTAGGGTTTTGGTGGGTGCCCCCGTTTTGGCCGCCCCTCACCTCCTGGCCGCCGCTATATATGTGGCCGGTGCCTCTCTTTTACGCTTAGGTTTTGTTGTGTTTTGGTTGACCCCGTGTGTGTCCCTCCTCGTGTTCGCGTGTGTCGACTAGACCACCCGTGACGAGAAACAGAACCTCACCCATGTTTGAGTTATTGGATTGAAATTGCTATCATCTTGTTCTTGCTTGTTCTCGGTTGCAGCAGGTTCAAGGATCGATCGGGTTTCGACTTGGTTGATCAATTCAGCGAGGTGACGTTGCGATTGCTTGGTTGCTGATCTCGTGGTTAGTAGCCGATCTATCTACCTCGTTGTATACCAAACCGACGTATCGTTCCTCACCAGAAGATCGGGCCGACCCCCGTGCGCATCTGCGTGGCCTCAGCCGAACCTTGCTCCCTCTTCAAGGCAAGTTTTTTTTGCGGTTAGCTCCACTCAGGGCAAATTAGCCAAGGCTACCCAACTTTGGATAAATTGGCAAAGGCTAATCAACTTCGGGGCAAATTGGCAATTCTCCCTCAGCGAAGGGGAAAAAAATCCGAATCCACCTACATACAGAAAAAAATCGATTGTCGGTGGAAACAAAGAGGATTAAAAAACAACATTTGCATCGACGATGCGGATCACGGTGACGACAGTGCAACTCCTCCAGCTCCAGCGTAGGTCCAACATCTCCATGGTGGCGGGGGCGGCCGGGCGGCGGCGGCGGAAGGAGCGAGGAGGCGGCAGCGGCGGCGCGAGTTGGCTTGGAAATGCCTAAGTCCCGAGAGGGATCTTCACTTAATAACGCGAATCGAGTAGCATGACATGTTCTCGATGGCTAAAATTGGGGGGCCGTCGAGACTAATTAATCTCGAGGGCCTCATTGCCTACCCTCGAGATAGACTGTTGTCTCAACCGCTATTCCATAGGCCGTCCAGAAGATTTCTGTCTCGATGGCTGGCACTGCGTACCCCTTCGATGGTCAACAGATTTTTCATTTATTTAAAAAAATGTAAAAAATATTTTCTTGATGCATGTTGGCTAGTCTTGCTTAACACAAGAACGTACACCACCATAAAAATTTTTACAACAAAATTATGTCCGGAATTACAAGTCCATGTGTAGGGGTCATATCGGTCAGAGCTTTAGCCAACAACATAGTGAGTTGTATGAAATACGTTTGAGATGTGCACATTATTTTTCAAGTATTCACCGTTCTATCCGAACACTGCTGCATAAATATCATTGCACTCTAATGTTACGAATTATAATATTTTACGGTATTTTCCACGCAATCTATAATTTTTTGACGTATATATACATAGTACACGACACATTACGCACAATAAAAACCATAACTGAAATAAAAAAAATGATTTTATTTTGTAAGTTTATTTACATTTTTATTAAAAATGAGAATGTTCCAACTATTCTTACAAATTATAAACATTTTTTAAATATTTATAAAGGAAATGAATATGTCTATAAATTATAAAACAATTTTAAAGATTCAAAAAGGGAAAAGGACCAGCCTAATATGCCTCGGTCCATCGCTCATCGGAGGGGTCGGTCCCTCTCTCTACGACTTGGATATGGCCGTCGAGATAGATGGTTTCCCGCACAAGCAAAAAAGTCGAAAATGTGATGGAGGCGGCCTGGAATAAACCAGTCTCGACGACCAAGCTCAAGCCGTCGAGACTAGGAGGCTGTCTCAACGGCAAGAATCAAGCCGTCGAGACTATCAGGCTATCTCGACGGCTTGAGCCAGGCTGTCGAGAATAAGTGGTCTCTCTTGACCGCGTAGGTCTGGCCGTCGAGATCTTTGGTGGCCTTTGAGATTCCGAGCGATTCCTGTAGTGTATTTTTTTTATCATTCTATCCCACTTCTATTATTTTATATTTTTCATTGAACCAAATAGTAATGTTAAAGTACTGAATTGTCCCCACAATATTTTTCCTTCTCTATTTTTCTCTCCACCGTCCTATCGTCCTTTCAAGGTAATCAAGAGTTGGCAACTCAATCCTCGAGCTCCACCTTCGCCAACCATACAACACCACCATCCGTTGCGCCAACCCTCCGCCCCCTTGAGCTCTGCTTACGTTGACGTCACCACGCATCCATCCTCCTTTGTCGACCACACTATGCCACACCATCATCCTCCGTAACTGGGCTCCCTGGGCGAACCTCGCTGCACCGCTATCCGCCTCTACCGATCTCATTGCGCCACACCGCCCCCGGAAATCGTGCTCCTTTGGCCAGCCTCGTCACACTACTCTCGGCCTCAGTCAATCTCGATGCGCCACATCACCTTCCGCTTGGCTAATATCAATGTCACGACCTCTACCTCCTCCTAAGTCGACGTTGCTAGTGTCGTGCTGCCACCATACCGATCGCCTCTATTGAGTTCGTGTTGACGGGCGATTTGAATCACATTTTATACATCTTTAACCGTCAACATAACTATAAAATGTCGGAAATTAAGCATAAACTGTTGCAAATTCATAAGTTTCACTAGTTTTAGTGAGTATGTATATGCAGGAATATATTAGAGAAAGTTGGGCGAAAATTGGGCGAAAGTGGGTCTGACCGACCTCCCTAGGCCGGTCGGCCCTACCCAAACCGGTCGGCCCCATTAGTGGCCCAAATTGGTTGTGTTCTCTTCGGTAAATCGAGGAGTATGCTAGGAGACAATCTACATCATTGGTTTAGATCGATTGGATCCAAGGGTTGCAAATGATGCCTTGTATGCTCTAGATAGAATTTATTTCATCTCTTGCAAGTGCTTTATCGACAACGTATTGGTAAAGTAGTACTGCTAGGGTAGACGTGTTGTCTGGATTAATTTTGTGCCCAATCGACACCTAACCCCACAGGTTGTGTGGTAGATACTAGGTGGTGACAACCCTGCTATTTGGGTGGTATTAGACCTTGTGTAGTCCACCATGTCCAGGTTAGATTAGTTTAGAACTTTAGATCAATCGGGGGTGACCGTAACCATCCGGAGTTCTTAGCTAATAACGGTTGGTAGCGAATCTTCTAAGTATCGAGTTGGATTTGCACCTTTACCTACATGAGCCTAGAACAGTAGAATCTCTCGACCATAAATATCTTTACCTTGTCTCGCGTCATTATCCCCGTTATCTATCTGATCAAGCTAGATTTGGTATCTGAACACTTCTCGTTCCTCATGAAATTCGATACCTTGAAATACTCCCAGGTGAAAACTACTACGATATCCGTGCTCCTGCGGATTAATTCTGTTAGACATAAGAATCGTCACCAACTCGCCACCACCGGCCTTGTCTCTTCTATGCGGTGGCCCCAGTATGTAGGAGAGAGGATGAATAAGGGTGGATGAGAAGATAAGGTTCAAATGGTCACATTTAACAGCAACTTCGATCGAATGGTGAAAAAAAAAAGCAGTAACAACTTTCGGTTTTATTTCAGTGTACCAAAAAATTTCGATACTAACAGCCAAAACCGATGTTCTTTGCAATTTTGCCTATTTTCTTTTATTGTATCTATAGTGTCCATTGACTGTGCGATATAAATGTTTGTATTGATGCGTCAACTAGCTACTGTATTGCCTATGTCATATGAATCATGTACTTGCTTACATTAGCTTAACGCATATTGCATTTGTGAGACTTGCTTGTATGCACCGAGGATCGATCCCAAGCACCGAACCGTAACATTCCAAATTCGGGGCTAATTCAAAATTTGCTTGAATTTCAAAATTCATTTGAATTTGAGCAGACACGTGGGCCCATTCACTCTCTTCTCTCTCTCTCCTTCTCTCTTCCTCTCTGTCTGCCGTGTAGCCCGGCCGCCGCCAAGCTCTGCTCTGCTCAGCCCTGCTCTGACTCCACTGCGCGCCGCGCCGCTCCTGCGCGCAATGGATTGGTTATCGGGTCGGCATCATCACTCCGCACCTATAAAACCGCGAGTGTCACCGCCGACCCCGTTTTTCCCGTTTCTCCGCGCCGATTCCGTGAGCCGTAGCCCGATTCCTTCCTCCTGGAGCACCCTCATCTCTACCCTAACACGTTGCCTCGATTGATTTCAGTGGAGCTGCTCGGAAGGACCTTGGCGACGACGCCCCTGTTTCGGCCGTCAACGGGTTCCTCGCCGCCAGCAGCCTCCACTCCACCGCGTGCCGTCCATGAGCTCGAAGAGCACCATTGGTACCCCCTTGAGCTCCAAGTTCATTTTCATAGCGTTAGGTCCATAGCGAGTGCGGGCAACTCCGGCGAGCCTTCGGCTCCGCCGCCACCATCGTGTCGCCCCATCTAACCGCCTCTGGCTTCAATGGACGTGTGGTAGGTAATAGGTGGTGATAGCCCTATTGTCTAGCTTAGACTTTGTGAAATTCGCCCGTTAGTTGCAGACCAGTTGAGCCAAATCAGGACGATCCTAATCATTTGGGATTCCAATTCAGGAAAGCTAGCGGGTGGTAGTGAGTGCCTGAGCTCCGATTCAGAGTCGCAACTTAAATAAGAATAGAACTTGAACCTTTTTGACTGGTGTCCGAAGAGCCTCTTGATTTGAAATACATTTATCCCATTGTTGATTTCAAGTCACCATAATCATATCCATCCGGATGAATAAGTTTAGAAAATAGAAACTTCTCATTCCTGGTGGGAAATCGATACCATTGGAATACTCCTAGGTGAAAGCTACTGCGATATCCGTGCGCTTGCGGATTAAAACTCAAATAGGCATAAGAATCGCCAACACCTGCAAAATTATGCCTTCAGCGTAGCCGCCCCGGCCAGCGCGGGTGCTCGTGCGAATGGGCTGTGGACCGCATTCGCTCGGCCGGCTCGTTCGCTGGGTTGGCCCGAAGGGAATTAACCCATATTCCACCGATTTTATCAGTTAATTAAATCCAGGAATAGCTAAAGGCTCCCAAAAATTATAGAAAAATTTGGGTAAATACCATAGGCCATTTCTGATTTTATAAAAATATGAAAACAACCCCTATTGTAGTGGAATGGCACTGTTCATAAAATGAGTAGAATTCCTATATAAGAAAATGATTAAACTAGAGTTACGGTGATTTTAAATTACATTATTTCACACTCTATTATGGTTGCAAAGAGTGTGGTAAATCATATTAGCAACTTCAAGGCATCATAGACCATCAAGAACCAGCAAGAAATCACCAAGACTCATCTCCAAATAAAAGTTCCAAAAGGGGAAAACAAAAGAAAGAAGAACTTAGTGCAAATCAACACAAGATGATTATGAAGATGAGAGATTTCATTGCATAGAAGTTGGGGGATAAAAAACCACACTTCATGTGGTCACAAGCACTCTAAGTGCCACCATTACGCACCCAAGTCACCCTCTCTTTTACTGAAATTTTCAGCTCTAAGGGGAGGAGGAGGAGGAGGTGCTCCCCTCCCCCTCTATTTATAGCCTAAGGGTGAGATGCCCTAACCCTAGAGCCCATCTCCACCCTTCATTTGAGGATGAGTGGTGTACAACACACACTACAAGACACACTCCCGAGAGGAAATATTCTCCACATATTCCTTCGGGAAATATCTTCGCATCTTACTCGGTCGCCAGCCTACGCCTGGACCCATTGGTCAGAACCAGCTTCACCATCAGGTTACCTACGCCGCAGCCTCCAGCTGCCTTAGATTTCTTGCCATGGCTAAGTTTCTCGAGTACACCACCTCATGTGACCGCCAGGTCATCGAACCCCATCACCAGCATGCCTCCGGACACACCAGCTTCCAGCTGTCCCCGCGAAGCGTCAGCCACGTACCTGCGATACCTGCATCACTGAGGTAAACACACACGAAACCAACACACCTTACCTCACCTGCAAGGTTAGAATATCGTAAAATTACCAACACAATAATCCATGATATCACAATTAGGAAGCTCTAACACACCACGTGTCAGCTTAACAAATTCCACCGGATCACGTTCGATTAAACTATTACCTAGCCCAAGCTCAGCACAATGGTCCGGTTCCAATTCCACGGCAATTTCAACTAATGCACCATTTAACATACTTCAAAACACTTCAAATTCCATATTGTCACATATATTCATCATCAAACCGGGGTACTCTCCACATGGGTCTCAACAAGATCAAAAAAATATTTAAAACTCTAGGCTATTTATGGGATTTAATGCCTCTGGAATCACCTAATTTGGAGTTCGGATACTCCCGAAACAATTACTAGAAGATTGGAGAAAATCAGAAATTATTGAAATAAATAAACCGCTTTAACATGGTTAACCAAAACAAAACCGGCCAAGCCAATGGTTTGCGCGGCTTTCCAGCAAGCGGCGGCAGTGCTAGCGTACGCGGCGGCACGTGGCGGCGGCGGATAGGGGTGGGAGCGCGTGGCTGGGCGGCGGCGAACGCGGCGTTGCCATGTGGTGGCGTGCTGCAATAGGTGCGGCACAGCGGGCACGGAGGCGGCGACGCATGACGTGGCGGGCGGCGTGCACGCAGCGGGCGACGGCGTGGGCAGGAAAGTGGGGCCTAGTGGCAGGCGCTAAGTGGCGGAGGTGGCGAGCGAAATAGGTGGCGACACGTGGCGTGGGGGGCACGCGGCTGGCGGCGCGGCGACACAAGGAGGCGGTGTCGTGGCTGAGGGCGCAGGCATGAGCACGACTCGGCGGCTGCGGGGGGACATGCGGCAGTGGGTCATTCGTGGGCGCGGTGCATGGTGCAAGGCGCAGACGACGAGGCTGCCGACGGCGATGTTGGCGCGGCGGCGACGTCGGCGCCCAAAAGTTCGGCGAGCCATAACTTTCTCGTTTCTTTGCCAAATGGAGCGGTCCATATATTCATATTGACCGTCTCGACGAGCTCTACATCATGGCACCATCTAATCTTGGGTTGTGCATGACACAGAGAGAGACATATAGAAAAGGGTTTCGGTGGCTAGGGTTTTGGCGGCTAGGATTTTGGATTTAAGGAATTCCGTGATGGGGTGTTGGGGCAGGGGTGTTGGGGTGTTTATATAGTGTCATGGACGACCTGGACCTGTAAGAAGGGTTGGATTAGGACTCGAATTCTAATCCGGGTAGGATTCGGATAGAATTTTGGCTTGCTTAGCATGAAAACAGAGTTTTCTTTTGAGGGTGGGGCTGAAATTTGGAGGGTAATTTGGATTAGGCTTCTAGAAGCTCCCCTCCAAATTTGAGCATGAGATTAATGCGTTTGCTCATTATTTGATGGGTTTTACGAGCTCTAGGCAAAACGGCAACACTTCAAGGAATCTTGAGCTAGCCTTGGAATTTGGGCATGAAATTTTGATGGTGACTAAATTATGGATTCTAAGAATTACTAGCATTGTTCTAGAATTTTACTTAAAGGTTTTCTAGGGTTTTGGCTTAAACCTAATTTTAAATAATTTAAACTAGGTTTTGTATATAACAATTCCCTTTTATTTTACTTTTGGGATTTTTTAAAATACAAGTGACATACGATAAAATAGAGGATGTCACAAGAAGCATTTGAGGATTTGAAAGGCATTTGATGATGGGATTTCAAGCAGAGCACTTTTCACAGGCATATCATGCCACTTCTTACAGAGAGACTAGCAATCATATGAATTGAAAGAATTGAATAATTAGCCCGGTTAATCAGAAAAGTTGTAATTCATGAAGAATATGTGGAGACATGAATTCCTACACAAAGCATCCCTAATCACTATTAAAAAGGACATGTAGTCCTACCACATCCAACTAGTGCATGCAATTGGTCATTTCCCACTTTTAATAATATGTACCATACCACTATTGACGAGAAATATTTTCCCATCATTAGGGGAGAATTAGAACTCCTGAATGAGAATGCCGAAAAAATAAGCAAATAGAATTCATGACCCTCACGCTAGTAAAAAAACTGAAAGTCTTGGAGATTATTTAAGTATATGTGTAACTTCCACTGTATGACCATTTTTGTGATATGAAGGGAATGATTATGTTGCATTAATAGAATTTATGCACCAGAGAGGCTTGCTGTACCAAAGAATTGAAGGTTTCCCTCATCCTGTTCAAAGGCCTTAGAAAAAACACGGAGTCTGGTTCTTCCGACTCGAAGTACCCGGGGACACCTGGGGAAAAGGGAAAGAGGGCTTATTATGACCAAATCACTAAAATACCCCATGTAGTGAAGGGGAGCCTGTTGAGACCTAGAAGCTGGAGAGAAGCCTGCTAGCGAGACACTCCCAATTTTTGAATATTCCATGGCAGGAATAAATGCATGAATGTATCGACCAAAGGTGTGCACTCACCGACGATAAGAACTAAAGGAACTTGCTCCCGTGATGGACAATAGCGGTGCAGAGCAAGTAGAAGTGCATGAAGCACCTCATGACTAAATGGTTATATGAATTATTTTATTATGGGAATTTATGAATAGAGCAATAGAAAATATCGATATGCCTATTTGCCATATGAAAGAAGGCAATTACCATGGTATACTAGCATCTTCTCTAGAAGAGAAACGGGAATAATGAATTGGTATGGTACATAACAAGACTGATAGCTCGACGCTTCATAAAGAAGCTTATTTCATGGTTATGGTATTTCTTTAGATATATTTCATTATTGGCATTACTCAACATGAAGTTGAGAGTGAAATTTGAATTGAAGTATGTTATTACTGAATATATGTATAACAGACTTGGATTCGGATTTGTGAATGAAGATACTTGAAGTATCACCTTCCGTAATCAAGATAGAGCAAATAGAAACATATAGTATGAAACTTTGAAAGTCACTATATGAATTGAAAACGAGGATTAGAATAAGCATGCTCATACTTGAAGTTTGATTTTGAATTGAAAGACTTAGGTAAAACTAAGCACTGCTTAGACTTGCAGCTCGAGCATTTCCCCTCATGGGATCCTAACGCACTAGACGACCTATACTCAGAAGGTTTTAGAAAGGTTTGGCTTTGACAAAGCCAATTCCTCGAGAACCCATATGATAGGGAGGTCTTTGAAGAAAGATAAAGACCCCTTCCGACCCAGGGATGAGGGGAAGAAAATTTTTGGGTAGGATGTCCCGTACTTGAGTGCAATAGGAGCACTTATGTATCTTGCTAATAGTACACGGCCCGATATAGCATTTGCCGTGAACACATTGCCTCAATACAGTGCAACACCCACGAATAGGCATTGTAATGGAATAACGGTTATCTTTCGATACCTCCGTGGAAGCATTGACCTTGGCTAGTTTTACAGGAAGAAGCAAGATATGAATATTGTTGGTTATGCCGATGCTGGGTACCTTTCGGACCTGCATTCTAGTAAATCACAAACTGCGTATGTCTTCCTATGTGGTGGCACCGCAATGTCATGGAAGTCGTTCAAGCAGATGCTAGTGGCCACGTCTACTAACCACTCGGAAATCATTGCATTATATGAAGCATCTCGTGAATGTGTATGGTTGTGAAGAATGGTGAAACACATTCTGTAGTGATGTGGATTACATATTGAGCAAACCCCTACAATTATCTATGAAGATAATGCCGCTTGTGTTGCACAAATGCAAATGGGTTATGTGAAAAGCAATCTTACTAAGCATATTGATCCCAAGTTCTTCTATGCGCATGAACTATATAAGTTGACTGAAATAAGTATTCAGCATACCAAATCCTATGAGAATTTGGCCGATCTGTTCACTAAGTCATTGCCTACTACCTCTTTTGAAAGGTGTGTTAGAGGCATTGAAATGATCAGGATCAAAGAAGTGCTGAATTCAGAGGGAGATACTTCACACACCCTAAATTAAATCTTTGGCAAGAAGACAAAGTAGCCAACTCGAGTTAGAAGATCATATTCAATGTTTGGTGGTTTGTCCTCTTTCTCCCTTAGTGAGTTTTCCCTGAAGTTTTCTCATGTAAGGTTTTTAATGAGGCAAATCGTGCACACAAGCGTATGCTATGTACTTTTTCCCCTGTCCTTTTTCCCACTAGGTTTTTGGATGGAGTTTTGATGAGGCATATACATCTCGCTGGCAAGGTCCAGGGGGAGTATTGGGAAATCACATACGAGGTGGGCTCAACCTAGCCTAGCGCTAGCGCCCCTCTTGGTGGGTCGCACACTAGACCTAGCCAAAACCCTAAGCAGTACTATATAAGAAGAGGTGGAGCCCCCTATTGTAATGTAGATCTGAAATCAATAAAGAGAAGCTCCACCCTATATCCCTTTTTCCCCTGTGTTCTTGATATTTCTCTGTGATTGTTTGACTACGTGTGTACCTCAGACTACACCCGGCAGCGAGGTCGCTTAACACTTTTTACCCCTTTTTGAGTGAAATATCTACCATTTTAGTTTAGAAATAAAATAGACGAAGACACAAAGTGTGAGAGTTTTTCAAGTATAGATCCTATGGAGACAAAAAAAAAATCAATATGAACCTACCAGTTGAGCATAGCTAAGAAACATAATGATGCTCCGCTCTAAAAGAATTGGCCGTCACCGTCGGTTCCAAACTGGCTACACTATCGGTTTTGGAACCGATATTAGCTAACTGTGAGTTTTATCTCAAGATATCATTATCGGGCTGTAGAATCGGTAGTGTTGAGAATATATTGGGAGAAGTAGGACTCGGAACTCGAACACAAGACCTCGTAACTCCAGCCTCACTGTTCTGGCCAACACACCCTCCGTCACATAGTGATGTAGATAGAATATGCCCTCCTTTTAACATTTGCTTTCCACGTGGCATCACTACCGGTTCGTGGCCCAAACTGGTAGTGATAGTGATGTGAGGCATTACTACTGGTTTGTGGCTTAAACTGGTAGTGGTCGATGCCTTAATATCACTACCGGTTCGTGGCTCAAACCGGTATCACTACCGGTTCGTGGCTCAAACCGGAAGTTAATGCGTTGATATCACTATCAGTTCGTGGCTCAAATCGGTATCAATACTGGTTCGTATCTCAAACTGGTAATAATGTTTCGTCACTACTGGTTTGTGGATAACCGATAGAGATGTGTTGGTAGTGATGCACTCACGGGATAATTTAGTTGTTGCGCACCCTCTCGTGTAATTTGCCCTTGAGTATTGGTCGTTGCTCTGATGGTTATATTCAATGTGGTGATTTCTTCATCGCATAGCAAAGCCCACTTGTCTAGCAGTGTTCATGAAAAAAATAATATAGTAACTATCGTTAGGGGTGGATTAAAATCTCGGGCTTGACGAGCCATTGAAAATTGGATCGAGCTCAGTTCGGGATTGGATCGAGCTAGAAGTAAATTCGAGCCGGTCTCAAGCTACTTCTTGAGCCCGGTTGTCAATTGAACCGATCCCGAGTCCATCTCGAGCTGCTCAGTTTCTGTTTAAAAACTCGAATAAATAGCAAAGTGTAGAACTGCAGACCATCTAAGTATCTAACAGCCCAACAACCAACAGGCCCATTCGGCTCTCGGCCCGCTTAGTATCTCCAAATCCAGTTAGACGCTGGTTGGCAGAGGCCCAAACAAAGTTAGTCGGTCACGGGTCACGCACTTCACCACTCATGCCTCACACGAGACGCTCCTAGGCTCCAACCTCTTGCTCCAGCCGTGGCGACCGACGATGTTGGTTGGCAGCACGGGGGACAACCCAGCGCGACAACGGCTGACAATGCAGGGTGCGGCCGACGGCGCGGGGTACGAACCAGCGATGCGGCTGCCAACAGCGAGTTGACGACGCAACACGGCAATAGCAATTCTAGCCGAGTAAGTCTTAAATTCTCTACCATGAATGAGGTGTTTGTTGATTTTTTTTTTTAGCGCAAGGACAGAAGCTCTGCCATTTCATTTAAGAAGAAGAGAAAATAAACAATTACACCAGAGAAAAGGGGGGAGAGAGAAAAAGAAGAAGGGGGAGGGGGAGGGGAACAACACGACCCGACCAAACGGGGGTCGCCACATGATGCTGAACAAACCAAGCTCAGAACACCCAAGGGTGCACGAGCTAACACTGACTTCACCACGAGGGATGCATGGCCAAAAACCCAGGCACACCGCAAACTTCCAACACGGAGCAAGCAAAAGTCGCCAAGGTTGCAAGTTGTCAACACCAGGCAGGGTGCGCAGAGGGGGTCAAAGGAGAGGGACGCCAACCGCCACCACCACAAGGGATGCACGAACAGCAACACCAGCAACCCACTCCTATAGCCGCAAAGCACATTCACAGGGCCAGGCGAAGAATGCCGCCACCACCATGTAAGAAGCACGGTCCGGGAGTGGCCATCCTGCAGTGCGAAAGGTCTTTCGGCCGTTGCCTTCGACAAGGTAGAGACGACTCAGTCGCCGCCATCGCCAGTCCAGACCTGGGTTTTCACCCTAACATCCGAAAGGCAGGAAACTCCACAACGAAGCCTTCAAGGAGGGCAACGACACCCGAGGACGCCGACAACGTTGGCCCAAGTAAGAGCTAGACAGGGCTCTCGCCCGGAGTACCTACACCTCCGCAACCCGCACAAGGAGGCCACAAGCCCGATGCAAGAGCCACAGGAGTCAAGTGCACGGTCTCGCTGAAGAACGGACACCACCGTAGCGAGGAGGGGACGGTAGTGCCGCTACAACACAGCCGCCAAGGAGAAGAACAGACGTCGCCATCAAGAGGAGGGACGATGAAGACGCTTCCCTCGACGCGCACCACAAGCGAGGACCGCCACCACCACTCGGCCTGCAAGCACAAGCACTGCATCAACCCAGCCAACAAAGTCGTCGATGCGCGCTATTAGGGGCCGTTGGCCAAGGAAGATGGCCGCCAACCCCACCGACCAGCGACAACACCACACATAGTCGGCCGAGAAGATCGGCGACCCACGTAGCCAACCCAACCGCCACCCACGCAGAGAGACAACAAACGGAGGCTCAACGGACTCTAGCAACACGGAGGACCGTCGTGGCGTCTTCAGGAAGGGAACGACGAAGAGGACGCCGCCGCCACCGGTCCACTCAAGGGTTTTCACCCCAAGGACGAGGGAGGCCTTCGACAGTGCCGTCAAGACGAGAAGCGGCGCCAGAAGGCGTTGCCACCACTGGCCCAGCAAGCTGGACAAGGCTTTCGCCTAGCACTCCCCCGACCCAAAGACGAGCTGCCGGAGAACAAGAGCACAGCCGAAGACTTGCGACGAGCCTCAACCGCCGGAGCTCCACCAAAGCAGCCGCTCGCGAACCGCCCTGACGCGACGGGGCTCCCGCAAGAAGGGGGAACCAAACACCGAAGGAAGGCCGCCCGGAGCAGAAACAGTGACGAGACCCAGGAGGACGAAGACGCCGACGGCGTCGCCAAGCCACACAAGCGAAGTCTAGGAAGGGGGAGGGGGACTCGCACAGAGCAAATCTGGCCACCCAGCTGACGATGTCCGGAGGACCGGAGCCCGCCGGCGGCCCACCACGGCCCAACCCGCCGCCAACACGGCAGGATAGGCCGCCCGATGCCAGATCCGGTCGCCCACGACCGGATCTGGCAGCCCCACAGCGCAGGGCCACGAGGAGGAGCGGAAGGGGAGGTAGGGGCAGGGAGGCAGCACGCCGCCGCTGCAGCTGCCCAAGTGCCGGCCATCGCCCATGCGGAGGAGCAGAAGAACAGGTGGGGGCAGCACCATGCCGCCACCCATCCCACTGGCGCCCAAGCTGGAGAAGAGCAGAGGAAGGACCCTGCAACGAGGGCCGCCACCGCCGTCGACGAGCCGACCCCCGGCGCACCAGAACCAGGCGAGGACCGCCTGATCCCGGAGACCAACGGCAGGAGCTGCCAATCTGGTCTCGATCTAATTGAACTTAATCGATCTCATGTTCAAGCCTTATACTTCGCTCAGGTTAGAATTGATCTGAGCTCAAGTCTAACTACATTCGGCTCGATCAAGATCAATTGGAATCCACCACTAGCTGTCCTATGAGAAAGTGAGAGCCATAAGTGATCGGCCACATCTCTAGAAGGTCACCTAGCTAATTAATCAAATGTGGAAAAAATGGGATAATTAATCTTGGACAACAACAGCATGCCACCTCACAATTAATCAGTCTGCATATCTGTCAGTATGGGTGTGATGCTGGAGGATATAATATGGTAAATAATTTTGGACATCAATTAATTAACGAGCATATGTGGTCAAAAACTCATGCCGTCAGCTAGTATTAATTAAAGAGACACGTACATATGGGAGAGGAAACTTGAGCGAAAGCTTCACAAATATAAAACTAACGTGCAGATCACAAGCTCGAAAAAATATTTGGCATTGGCAGTAATGTTCATTTATACATCATCTGCTCACATGTCTACTTCAATACTCAATGATGGATAAGCCTAACTTGTTTTTTATATCCGTCATGCAGATCACAAGTTGTTTGCTTCTACATAAAGGGGAACATAAGCTTGTGTGATTTGGCCTCATCGCTCAAACCTGAAACACATACAACAAACATACACATACAGAGAGTAAGATCGACCGACATGGAGATGGCTGTGAGCGCAACGACCGGGGCGATGAACTCCGTCGTCGGCAAGCTCGCCGGGCTGCTCGAAGGCGAGTACAACCTGCTCAAGGGAGTGCGCAAGGACATCGAGTTCCTCAGGGAAGAGCTCAGCACAATGAACTCCGTGCTGCTGGAGCTCGCCAAGACCGAGGAGCTCGACGCCCCAACCAAGGAGTGGAGGGACAAGGTGAGGGAGATGAGCTATGACATCGAGGACTGCATCGACCTGTTCGTGCACCACCTCGGCCGCGAGGACGATGCCGAGAAGGGGTTTGTGAAGAAGATGATGCGCAAGATCATCAAGAAGCTGAGCCTACGCCATCAGATCGCGGAGCAAATCCAAGAACTCAAGGCTCGTGTTCATGAGGAGAGCGTGCGGCGGCCAAGGTATAAGATTGAAGCTAAACCTTCTCCTGATGCTGCAGCAACTCGTGCAGTGACCATAGACCCTCGATTTCTTCCTCTGCTTGAGAGATCCAAGAACTTGGTGGGGATTGATGGCCAGCGGGATGAAGTCATCAGGTTGCTGATGGATGAGGAGAAAAGGTTGAAGGTGGTTTCTGTCATTGGAGGTGGAGGGCTAGGCAAGACAACTCTTGCAACTGAAGTGTGCAACAGTGTTGGAGGGGAATTCCATTGCCAAGCCTCCAGTTATGTGTCCCGAAACCTTGACCTCAAGAGGCTTCTTGAGGATCTGCTTCGCCAAATTGACAAAGATAAATGTAAGCGGCTTCTCGAGGATATGCATGGAACATGCAGTCCGGAGCAACTAATTAGGGAACTTCAAGGATGCTTGAAAGATAAGAGGTATGGGCAATGATAAACAAATGTTGCAGTTGTAAAACAAAATTTGATGTTTGTTTTCCTTATTTCCTAATTAATAACGTCACTAAATTTAACTTCCATAAGTTTACTATCGTATTACATTGAAAATACACTATAAATTTGATGATAAGAACTTGTACAAATTAGAATAAACTGATCGGTACTTCCATTTTCCATATAAAATTATCTCGTTTGCTACAGACATGTAATACTTGAGTTGTTGTCCGCTATAAGTGATAGTAAAACGTGAAATTAGATCGCAGTTAGATTAGTGATTATAAAATGTGGAAATGGATGACATAGATCATCGTCAAGTAATCAAGTTGTGGTAATTGATCTAACTGCTACACCAAAACTTGTATATAGGTACTTGATCATTATTGATGATATCTGGAATAAAGAACATTGGGAACTAGTGAAGGCAGCTCTTCCCAACAATAATAATGGTAGTAGAATTATTACAACTACACGCAACACTACAGTAGCAACATCCTGCCTCTCTAGCAGCGAAGACCATATCTACAAAATGACACCTTTGAATGAGTATGACTCCAGAATCTTATTTTTTCAAACAATTTTCCGCTCAGATAGTACTTGTCCTCCTCATCTAGAGGAAGTTTCTAGCAGAATATTGAAAAAGTGTGGTGGTTTGCCATTAGCAATAAGTAATATAGCTGGTATGCTGGTTGGAAAACCGAAAACAAGGAACCAATGGGAGGCAGTGCTAGATTCTATTGGTTCAACAACTCAGGAAGGTTCTGATATGGACATAATGCAAAAGATACTATTTCTTAGCTACAGTGACCTATCTCCTTGTTTGAAGAATTGTTTGTTGTATTTAAGCATATATCCAGAGGATTATCGTATTGATGCCAATGATTTAATATGGAGATGGATAGCTGAAGGATTCATTGCTGAACAAAAGCGTTCAACTCTGATGCAAATAGCAGAGAACCATTTTTATGAACTTATCAGCAGGAATATGATTCAAGCAGTGGACATTCAATATGATGGTACAGTAGAAGCATGCCGAGTCCACGATGTGGTTCTTGACTATATCATATCACTATCAACTAAAGAAAATTTTACCACCATATTGGATGGACAAGAGGACATTCATTTAACGAAGAACATTCGTCGTCTCTCCTTGCAATCAGACCATGTGAAACATGAAGTATTCCAGAAAACATCGCATATTCGCTCAATTGGTCTGTTTGTGTCTAAAGGGAAGCATGTTCATCAATTGTACGGAAGGCCTATATCGGACTTATGTTCTTATTTTCCAGAGTTACACGCTCTAAGAGTATTGGATTTGTCTGGTTGTTATCAATTGGAGAGCCCTCATATTAGCAATATTGGAAGTTTATTTCAGCTAAGGTATTTGACATTAACTTCTCCAAACATTACTGAATTACCAGAGCAAATTGGAAACCTATATAATTTACAAACATTAGATGTAATTGGCTGTTCCATTACGGAATTGCCTTCGACATTGACCAAACTCAATAGGTTGGTACGTCTGAGTACTCGGGATTGTACATGGCCAGATGAGATTGGCAAAATGGAAAACCTAGAGGAGTTATCAGAAGCCTGCTTCAAGAAGACAATGAACCCCAAAAGTTTAGCAGAGCAGCTTGGTAAATTATCAAGACTGAGAATGTTGCGCATGGACTACAGTAAATATTTTTCTTGGTTCAAGAAGGATTCAGAAAAAGATGACAACGTGGGAACTGATGAAACCAACAGAGCCTTACTGTCATCTCTCCACACATTGGGCAACCTTCAGGACCTTTATATCACTGTTTACGGCACTGGCCTTTTCCCGGATCAGTTGATGGAATCAGGTGTCTACTTTGCAAAGCTCGAAAAGCTTGTTATTGATTCACATATTATGAGGATTCCGAAGAAAATAACCTCTTTTGCCAACCTCCACCACCTTTATATAGCACTAAATGGACCAGATAATGAAGATCTCCGCGTCCTCGGTGCCATGCCCACCCTGTTTTGCCTCCGGATAACATCTACACCTAAAGAAGAGCTCACTGTCAGTAACCATGGATTCCGACATCTATTGAAGTTTTACTTGAGTTCTTTGCATGGAGTGAAGATGGAATTTCTACCAGGTGCTATGCCTGAACTCCTGCAGCTTGATATTGGTGTCTTTGTTGCAAAGGAGGAGCAGCAAATTCCAGGCCTTGAGCATCTCTCAAGCCTTCAACAAATCAAAGTTGGAATTAAGTGTGATGGAGCCAATAGGAAGGAGGTGGAGGACCTGGAGGCCACCATGAGAAAAGCAGTAGCCAAACATCCCATGAAACCTACTCTGACAATGTGGAGATCTGGTGATCGTAACATACTAAAGGAAAGAGAGGATGATGCACAGGAGGACATAAAGGCTGGCATCAAGAACAGAACTAGTAACCTTTCGATGGATGAGAGTGATGAAGAGTACACAAACATAGCAGAAGAGTAGTGAATACAATGCAATAAAGGATTCCATCACTTGCAGGTTTTAGTTCTTAATTATGTTACTCTTTTTTCATCATCTTCTTGCTTTCTTTTGTTTAGATCTGATCCTTCTTCCTCCCTTCCTTTGGGCTGCAGGACATCATGAGGCACGAAGGAAAGAGGGAACTCACCCATGAAATTTGAAGGTTAGAAATGTGTTCTTTGTGTTGCAGTTATGATTTCTTCTTCCTCCGCAAAGAAAGGTGTATGCACACTTTTGGTTTCTATTGTGTTTTCTCTTTTTTAGCAATTCTATTATATTTTTCCTTTACATGTATGTGCTTCCGTGTTAGATGTATATATGTATTTGTGGGCTTTGCGTGTATATGGGCTACTTTCCTAAACCTGTTTTTTTAGAAGGATTCCTAAGCCTATTTGTACGTGTATGTATACTGGTCAACGGGCTCATATCAATAGATGTTGCATTTGTAATATAGTATCAAATTGAACTAAATAAATCAAAAAGACTAGTCGATACAAATTCACTGGTAGGATATGGTAGCTGTATTTACATACCAAGCTTACAACCCATATAGAAAAGAGGTATCACCATAAACCTTCCCAAGAACACCATGACTCACTAAATACAAAAGATAAGAGACACACACAGATGACCTAAACTATGCAAAGTTGGCTAAAGATGGGGTGGCGAGGACGATATCATCAGTGTTGGTGGAGAATTGGCTGCTAAAAGTGGATGAAGCGGAAGTAGAAGCAGAAGGAAGACAAAGCCAATCGAGTTCCCAGAGACGTGGAAAATCATGGAGCTGGTGGCCAAGTCCAACTAGAGCCTCTGTGTGACGATCCTGAACATACCAAGAATCAAATTCAAGAATAATTCGACAGTCATGATACGTTAACTGACTCGTGGAAATCAATTGCATATTGGCATTTATGCTTCTTATGTTAGATCACAGATGTAATAGGATGTGATTGCTCTTCAATATGTGCCTTCCGAACTTCAACTAGAGGATTTTCTTCCCCAGGCACATACCAAGACACATCATGGTTTTCATCTCTCCAAACTTAATATTGTGGATCCGGTTTGAGTTTAAGGGGGTGTTAGATGTATATATGTATTTCTAGGCTTTTACATGTACATCATCTTGTACGTGTTTATATATTGGCTGACGGCCTCAGATCAATACATGTTGCATTTGTCACACTTCCATCGATCATTGAGAGCCAAGGATTCATTCCAATTTTTAAGGGAGTTTAAATATTTTCTTATGATGAATTGGAGTTGCTGCTATTAGAGTTTGTGTCAAATACGTGTATGAGTTGGTTACGTGGATTCTGAGATGTAATAGGAAGGTGTGGCTTGTGTTAAGGTCGGAGTCATATCCTGGTCTCCTATGTAAATAGGGTAGGTACCCCTTGTATAACCGATCATGACGACTTAGTTGTATCGTAGGATACGCCGGTGTCAGCGGCCCGCTTGTCGCCATGACCTGGGTGGTTTGGTGAGTTTGGGCTAATTGTGGAGAAGTGCTCATAGTCAGAGCCCCACAGACGTAGGAAATCGTGCCGAACTGCATTACCAAATATCGTGCCTCGAGTGCCGTCTAGATCCTATGTGGCTAAAAAATCATAACAAGTGAAATCAGAGCAAGGTGTTTGCCATGCAGAAGATCTATGGAGGCATGATGCTCATATCTCTACATGGCATCGGAAAAGGCTCTATGGTGCAAGGAGGAGCTTGGAGGCGATTGATGAGATTGATGACATCAAACAATCCGGGAAGGAAGCCAAGGCCTATTGATCGGTTGCGGTTGGTAAGGATCGGCAAGGCATGGCAAGAAAACTGATGAGGTGGCCAAGGAGTCGACATGGCAGTGAAGACTACGGCTCGGCATCAAACGAGCAAAGGCCATGCATGGCTGAAAGCAGGAGAGATTGGAGCATGTGGAAACATTGCGGCAATACGATCACGTGTGGCAGGGGACGACATCACGACGCTGGGAGCTATTTTGCGTCGATGACGAGGTCTTCCAGGGCAGCACGAAACCGGTGGTGTGTGGAAGGCTCATCAGACGAGCTTATATAGGATCTAGAGGTAGAAGTGATTTTTTGGATGATTTTTCGGCGGTGATGGACGTCCTCGGAAGACCCCATAGCACAGGAGGAGTCAATGCATGCACAGGTATTATGCAGCAGCTGCTTGGGCCAGCAGTGGTTTGGCAACTTGGGCAAGTGGAGGAGCTAGCCCAGTGCATGCACACGGCCAGGCGCGGCACCCAAGCCAGGGTGCGCTTAGGCCAGACCGGGTGGGCGGCGGTGCTCGTGAGCTAGGTCGGCCGCCTCCCCTCCACTATTCAACCATCATGTGGCCTATGGAACACGGCCTAGATCTTGCCATGGTGGAGCCTCCAAGGGCATCTAGCGGTAACGATCCCCTTCAACCAACCGCTTCACTACTCCATGGCTCCTCTACCCTTGCGCAATGGAGAAGAAACCAAGTTGGAGGCGTTGGGCACACCATCGACGATGACCTAGGATCATGCCGGCCATCTCGTCCAGGCTTCTTCACCCACATTGGTAGGCACGTTGGATGCGAGCTGTAGTACACCTTCTTCCTCGCCACCGGTGCCAACATCGGGTAGCGCCCACGGTTGCTGCTTGGCCTAATCCCTGGGCCCCACACAAAAGAGGCGTCTCAAAACATAGCAGGTCCTTCCTCCACTTTTTCTTGTAGTTCAGTTGGCTAGAGCACTGCCCTATCAAGGTAGAAGTTGAGTGTTTGAGCCCCCTCAGTCCGAAACTAGCATTCAATCAATACAGGAATTCATCTTTATTCTTTGATGAAAAATTCCCCGGACAACAGACAAGATCAAGTACCCAAAGAAAAATCATTTCTACCGATAGTGAGTAGATCCTTTTGTTAAGTAGTGGGAACACTATAAGTATTACTTTATTTCCCAAAGGTGCTATAACAAAAATACTTTATGCACCAAAAATCTCGGGTTCCGTGAATAAATCTATTAAAAAAGGTTGAGCACTAGGATATGCACTACTACAAAAGAGAATATTAGTACCGGTTGGAAACTGTAACGACACGCCATCTGGGACTGATCCCTAAGGATATCACTATCAGTTGGTTGAACCGGTAGAGATAGTAATACAGATGGTTTAAAAATAAGATGAGAATATTGGGAGAACTATAAGTCAAGCCCAAGACCTCTTCGACTCCATACTCACCCATCTAGTAAACCCACCTATTGTCACGTTCTGACATAGCTAGGATATGCATCTCTTTTCATCTACCCACCAACCAAGGCATCACTACCGGTCATGGCTTAGACTGGTAGTGATAGTGCAAAAAGCATCACTACTGGTTCGTGACTCAAAATGATAGTGATGTCTACCGGTTTGTAGCTAAAAAGACTACCACTATCTGTTTGTGCCTTAAACCGGTAATGATGCAATCATCGCTACCGATTCACGAATAACCGTTGAGATGAGAGGGTATCTATTCGCAGTTCTCTAGCAGTGATGAAAGGCTGTCACCTATTTATGCCTCTGTTATCCCTCGCAGGGGTGGATCCAAGCCCATGGCAGGCCGTGCTCAAGCCCAGGGTGTGGCAAGGCAAGGAGGTTGGGGTCCCAACCGAGAACCTAGCAAAAGCTAGATATTTCTATACTCGTATCTTCTTCTCTCTTTTGCATGTTTTCACACACCAGCATGATTTGCGACACACATACTTAACCACTTTCTCGTAAACATATTTTTTTCTATAAACAGATGTGTGGTGTTTAATCAGACACGTTGAAATATTTAAAATGACATGCATTTTAGCGTACACATCGGTATGGAATCGTCCCAGTTGTTGTAAAAATGCAAACTAATTATCTGCACCTTCGCAATACTAAATGGGCTAACTGCCAGTGGCAAGGCCAAGGTCAAAGTGACAAAGTGCCATACTGCCACATCGCTGAAATTGTATCTTGTATATTTTTAATCTAGATTTGTCCTTCCTTTTTCATCTAGACAAGGACGACATGCTGACACCTAGATCCACTAAAATCTGTGTTGGATGATGACTGATTGGATTGGGGATTCAACTGATTCTGGTCCATCGATCAATTGTACATGTTGTGCACTCGACAAGTCCACAAAGAGTTGATTGACTGATCTGATCACGACTTTTTACGATGCCCATCGCCTAGTAAAGACATATTCTGGCTCTTGACTACCATCATCCTCCTTATGTAGTTACTACTTAGCAGTTAATATAATTAGTATATGATTCATCATTTATCATATATATAAGAATTTTTATTGAAATTTTGAATTAGGGGTAGTCGGATAGAAAATATTTAGGTTTTTTTATGCAAATTTTTAGTATATTGAATTTTAGCTCGGGGCTTATCAAAATCGCCTTCCCTTATGCTATTACTGGATGGCGTGACACTTTCTGAGCTTACATTCACGGGCGTGTATATTATGTATAGAGATGAATTGTTAACTAGTACGGCCGCTCGCCGACGACGTTGTTCGGCGGGTAGTACGTGCAGACGGCGACGGTGTACAGGACGTTGTTCGACCAGGTGCGGAGCGCGCAGCCTAGCTACCGCGTGGCGCGCCACACTGCCTGCGTGTAGCTCCCCTCAGTCCCGCAGGCCTCGCCAGGCGCACGCGCATGTCAGGGAAGCAGAGGGCATATGCGATCGCTTGGCGGCAAGGCGTGTTAGTAGCGCAGGCTGCGTCCCACGCAAGCCATGGGCTTTGTATCATTCCACCCAAGTGTCGTGTAAAGGGATATAAATCCTATTACTGTGCTGATTCCGACACCAGTGAGAAACCACTATTCCAAATCCTCCCGTTGTCTTCCTCCTCTGGTGTTCTAACTCTTTTCCGATTTCCATACTTTTGTCCCAAATTCTTCCAAATCCTTCCTCTAATTCGCTCTAATCTTTGTCATGAACATCACAAGTGGTATTAGAGTCTGGTTCGGCGTTGTTCGGATCTCGATATTCCCTTGAGATCAAGTCTGTAAAATTGTTCCGAGAGCCAGGCCGGTCTCACCTTAGGGCTGAGACCGTAAGATAATTCATATACTCGAGGTTGGAATTGATTTGGGGGAGAGATCCGACTGTGTCCTGACCGGACACAATGGGGGCAAAGAAGGAAATCACACTTATCACTCGAATGGCGGCGGTGGAAGGTAATATCAGTTCACTGGAAGAGAAGGTTCAGTGAGCCTGGCATCGGTGACGACAACAGAAGAGTGGTTGAAAGCCCAAGATGAGAATGGAGTGTGGCGGTGGATCACACAATGCAAGGGTTTATGCAATTCTCTAAAGAATTTGGGTACTCGGGTGACGTTTTTGGAAGAGGCCCCGTCACCAACACTAAGTATTCGATCGAATGGCAAAGAAGCAATACAGGGGCAAACTGAATGCCAGCCCGCCAAGAGCGGATGCATTCAAGTGGATGCCACTCTGTTCAACCATTCCTATCAGATTTTAGGGCAAATGCATAGTCTAGATTTTAGGATGCACAGGAACGTTAATCCGAAATTTGCTCCCGTACATCTGTGGGCTAGCTTCGCAATACTCCACTTTCAAGGTAGAACAGCTCTCTGGCTGCAAACATATGAGATGCAACACGAGGTAATTACCGGGCACGAGCTTAATTTGTTTGGCAGTGGAGAGTAAATTTGGACAAGACACTTATAGCAATTCCATGAAATCTTTCCTTGCTATCAAGCAAATAGCAGGGGTTCAAGAATACTATGATCCATTTCAAGAGTTAGCATGCAAAGTCTTGGCCCATAACACATGTTTAGATGAGGTGTTTTTGGTGAATAGATTTTTATAGGGTCTGAAATCTGAGATAAGATCTACCTTGGAGCTACATAAGCCCAAAACAGTTGACTATGCTCTCTCATTAGCATTGTTGCAAGAGAAAGAAATAGCTAACACCTCCAAAAGGGCTTTTCAAAGGATTGAGTATAAGGAGCAATCCAAGTTTCATACCAAAACACTTCCGCAGTGCACATGGGCAAAGGTATCATGTGTAATCGACCCCACGAAAACAAATCTGAAGGAAGACATAGAACATGGGACAAATTTGACACTCTCAGAACCAAAAGTAAGGCACAAGGGTTGTCTTTGAGATGTGGAGAGAAATGGAATCCATGACATAAATGTCCTACAACGATTCCCATACATGTTGTTGAAGAGCTCTTAGCTGTTTTCCTTGAAGACGATGATGGAGTGGATACTTGCCAGTCTCAATCCTGCTACCCCTGCAACTACACAGCAACATTTGGATTTATCTTAGTTTGCAGTGCATGGAGGACAAGGCCCTAGCACAATCAGATTAATGGGATTGTTACCTCACAAATCGCTTTCCATTCTTTTAGATTTTGGCAGTACTAGTAATTTCATCAACACAACACTTGTGGACTACATGGGCCTCAGGTATCCTTACAGATGGCCTATGAGGTAACAAATGGGGGCGGCCCGAGTCAGCTGGATGGAGATGATAACCACTCGGTCAGACTACATGTGACTTGGACGTCAGGAAAGTCCTGAGGATAGAGTTTGGCTCCGTCTGATTAGGGGATTCATACATGTAAACACCGGTGCACATACGTGCTGCACTCCCTAGAGATGAGATTCGGTACATTATACCCGATCAAACCATTTAACCTTATCCCCTGCACTATATAAAGGGAAGGGTAAGGGCCATAGAGGCATAAGCTCTTTGATCATTAGATCACCACCATCATAATTGCAGAACACGAGATTAGGGTGTTACCTCCGTTGTGAGGGCCTGAACCTGGATAACCCTGTCTTGTGTTACTTTCAAGCTTGAGATCTAGAGCACAACCCAATTCAAATCTATTGCCAACGATAACCCCCACTTAACCACCCGTCGACAGCACTAGTAGCAGCTCTAAACTTGCCCAATGTGGACATACCACCGATCCAAGTAGTGATTGCTAATGGGAGCAAGTTGTGCGGCAAAAAAGAGTGCCTTAGTTACAATACCTTATTCAAGGAACTACCTTCCAAAGCAGCTTCAACGTACTACCTTTGGGTTGTTATGATATGATTCTTGGCATGGAGTGGCTAGAACAGTACAGTCCGATGTGGAATGATCGAAGGACAAAGCCTATTAGTTACCAAACTGAAAACAACTCATGCAACTTACAAGGCATTATTGAAAACACTTCTACCTGTAATCCATTGACAGCTCACCAATTGATTAATTTGGGTAAGAGAGGAGACATTTCTCATGTGGTGTATCTATACTTAGTGGAAGAACAAACTATATACATACATGTTCCACCTGAGGTGCAGGCTATATAGCTACACTAACAGTATACTCTGAAATTGTTCAGCCACCCAAAGGGCTACCTCCCTCTAGAGCATGCGACCATAGAATACCACTGCTCCCTCTAGCACAACCTGCTAACATCAGAGCTTACAAACATGAACCATCTTAGAAAGATGAGATAGAAATACAACTGCAAGACATGCTCTCAAATGGCATTGTTCAAGCGAGTACAAGCCTTTTTGCCTCACTAGCTAGCCTGGTTAAAAAGAAAGATGGTACCAGGAGATTTTGTTTGGATTACATGCAATTGAACGCAATTACAGTGAAAAATAAATATCCCCTTCCTATCAATGATGAACTCTTGGATGAGTTACATGGAACACAATGATTTACCAAGCTGGACCTACACTCAGGTTATCATCAGAACAGAGTGGCTGCCGGGGAGGAGCATAAAACAATTTTTAGGACTCATCATGGGTTGCGGGAATTTAAGGTCATGCCTTTTGGTCTCACCAACGCACCATCTACTTTCCAGAACTCTTAATGAACACAATTTTTGCTCATTTGATTAGAAAATGTATAGTGGTGTTTATGGATGATATTTTGGTGTATAGCACCAATCTGACAGAACAAGTTTAGCACCTCCAACAAGTATTCCCAATCCTCGAAGAAAAAACTCTTTTTTGAAGAAATCTAAATGTTCTTTTGCTCACCACAATTGAAATATTTGGAACACATCATTAGTGCAAAAGGGGTAGCCACAAATCCTAAGAAAGTTCAAGCTATTCAAGAGTGGCCAGTACATCAATCCGTTCAAGTTCTTAGGGGTTTTCTTGGTCCTAGTGTATATGGTAGGAAATTTATTAAACATTATTGAATCATTAGCAAATGCCTTACTGACTTACTCAAAAAGCACACTCTATATGTGTGGACAGCAACACACCAAAAGGCATTTGAAGCACCGAAGACAACATGGAGTTCAACACCAGTCTTGGCCTTACCAGACTTTCAACAACCATTTGTAATTGAGAATGATGCTAGTAACATTGGAATTGGAGCAGTGTTGATGCCGAATAGACACCCCTTGGCTTATCTTAGTAAAGCATCGGGAGTGACTTGCACGTTACGTGCTCTCTTCAAATGAGGTAAGAGGAACATTGATCTGCTCAACATCAAATTCTCGGATAACTGAAATAAGACGCATTCTTTTGCTCACCATTCTCATCTGTGCAAACCTTGCTTGAGTCTGGATGCAAACCATCACGGTATTACTTTTACAAGTAAATTATGTGGGCGCGGTTAAGCACTGCTTTGTTGTTTTGATCCGCATCGGATCAATATCAAGCCTCATATGGAATAGCCGTTGTTTAGTCATGCAATCAGCCATGGGCATCGGGTGTCCTCTCACAAAAGTTAAGAGCAAGAAGAATCTCATTACGTTCCCACCAAATACATGGAGCTAGGGAGTCATTGCCCGTTGAGCAGAATATGGATTGAACATCATTTTAGTGGCTGGTCATGCGGCCGACGTACGGTCGTGTAATTTTTTTTTTAAAAAATATTGAACCTGTGTCGTCGGTGTTTATTTAACCGATGATATTATTAGATGTAATTAATTAGTGATGCATGTAATTAGTACGAAATGTGTCGTCCACGTGTTGCTAACCGGACGGTATTATTAGATGTATTTAGCTATATGTATTTTGAATATATTTATAAAATGAATCGAGCCATAGTCATACCCGTTCGGAGCACACCTACACATTTTCATAATGAGCTCGGACGATGATTCGTTGGGTCCATTGTGAAAGCTGGTGTGCTCCGAGCTGTCCATGTTTTGGACAGCCCACGGATGTACGTTTAAGTACGGTGGCTGGCTGTGACACGGAGGTGTATGAGTGTTGACACCCAAATTTGGTAGGAAAATCGGATATGGTATGGCGGCTAAGTATATCAGAATTATTGAGCCGAATCAGAAAATAGGCTTTATCGGCAAAGAAGAAAAGCATATTGAAGAATACCGATAGATACCAGAGTTCGGAAGAGATACGATCTGATCAGAAGCGCGACGCGGTGAAATAGGTCGTATCGGTATCGAAATTGTAATAGTATAAATAGGGCCTTAGATCTCGTGAGGAAAACACATCGTACTCAAAACACAAACCCACTTTTCGAATCCGATCGACCTCATCGAAAGGCTTCAACTCGTAGGTAGAGCTATCTCGATGGGATAATCGATTCTCTCCTTGTAACCCGTATGCATGGCTGTATCATCTTGATCTCGTGTATACAAAGCATGTTAAACTGTCTCGGGATTTACCGATCTTTAATGTGTTCTCGCATATTGCACTGTCTCGATTTAATCGATCTGTAATGTGTGTTTATCCTGCAATTCCGATTGTCAAGTATTTCATATGTCTTTTCCTGAATCCGATGTATGCAACTGTCTCGTTTAATCGATCTTGCGTATGCCTTGTTTAGGATCTTGCATATGTAAACGTTTGCCGATTAGTGTTGCATCTACCTTTATTAGTTTTAGACCTTTAAATCGGTTTATTGGTTTGCATCTAGATTTAGATATGAATACTGTCTTGGTCTGATCAATCTGTTCAATCTATTTCTTGGTTTAATCTAATATATTGATACGATGGTTTATTACTAGTATTATATAAAAATATAAAAAAAGAAGTAGAAGATTTATATTTGAATGCCTATTTATATTTGATTTCACTATCAGGCATTAAGCCGATAGATTTGGTAATCGGGTTATTTAAAGCCGATTACATATAACCTGATCTGGCTAATTTAAAAAGACGATTAGGGCTTTGTCATTGACGATTTTCTTCTTGTCAATTTACAGGTCAAATAGACTGGCACGCTTGGTCTTTGGTTGCAACGCAATCCCAGAGTTGACTCTTCCGCACGTGTGTTCGCAAAAGCTCACTTTTTGTGTCAACAACGGGTTGAAATTTCGGCGGCATGACCTTGTCGTTCTCCTAGTATATAACATAAGTGGTACGTCGTACCCGTCGTTATACTAGGAGAACTGCATGGTTATGCTGCCGGAATTTCAACCCGTGCACCCCTGTGTCTCAACCACCGTACTTAAATGCACATTCGTGGGTGGGTAAGCCCTCCTATTTAGCTAGATTTGAACCATCTAAGCTTGTAATTTCATTTTTTGAATTTACGTTATGAATTAGGCGATGGAAAACCGACAGTGGATGTACGATGGCTGGATGAAATCTGGACGTCACACGGATGAGTGGATAGAGAAGACTAGGGCATTTGTTGAAGATGCTTTTAGAAATTTTCCTGACCCTAACGCAAAAGTTGTGTGGTGCCCTTGCACTTTGTGCTCGACCATTGAGAAAGGTAACAAGAGGGACATTAGTAAACACCTCTCGAAATATGGTTTCAGACCAAATTACTTTGTATGGGTACATCATGGTGAGAGGAAGCGTCTGGCGTCGGTGTGTAGCCCTATGCATTTTGGGGAGGGCTACGATGAAGTAGAAATTGACAGATTGGATGAGCTCACAGAAGATATGGCTCAGTCTTACGATCTCTTCTCGGAGGAAGAGGTCGAACCACTTGCACAACAATTTGAGAAGGTACTTGATTCTGCCAAGTTGCCGCTGCATGACCATACCGATGTGACCGTGCTCTCGGCAGTTTTGCGTCTAATGGCGGTTAAAACCAAGTATAACCTATCGGGGAATTGCTTCAACGACCTTTGTAAACTACTAGATAACCTGCTTCCGAATGGGCACAAGATGATTCCAAATCTTTACGAGTCGAAAAAACTTCTTAACGTGTTAGACATATCCTGCGAGAGGATAGACTATTGCCCAAAATTCTGCATGCTCTACTGGAAGGATGATTCTGGGTAGACTCATTGTAAACATCGCAATGAAAGTCAGTACGTGGAAGTCATAAGGACGAGATGGTATTCTGAGACAGACGAAGGTGGCAAAGAAAACCTACCGCTTCTTTCCAATCACTCAACGCCCGCAACGTCTGTACATGTCGAGGAGCACTGCCAGACATATGAGGTGGCATAAAGAGGGCAAACGTAGAAATGATGGTTTGATGACCCATCCTTCATATGCTGAAGCTTGGTGGCACTTTGACCAACAACATCCTGAATTTGCTGCTGAGCTCAAAAATGTACGCATCGGTCTTTCCACCGACGGGTTCAAGCCCTTCAATATGACTGCGCACCCGTACTTGTGCTGGCCGGTATTTGCTATCCCGTACAACATTCCGGCTCATCTCTGCATGAAAGAAGAGTACATGTTCCTTTCCGTTATAATTCCTGGGCCTAAGTCTCTTGAAAAATTTAGATCTATTCATGCAACCACTTGTAGAAGAGCTGAACGACCTGTGGAATAAAGGAGTCTTGACACATGATAGCTACAAGGATCAAAACTTTAGGATGCGCGCCGCATACCTGTGGGCCATCCATGATTTTTCGGCGTATGGCGTGTTCTCCGGGTGGAGCACGCATAGAAAGTTTTCATGTCCTAAATGTTTATATGACACTGATGCATTCACATTAAAAAGGAGGGCAAGGCTTGTTGGTTCGACTGTCACCGTTGTTTCCTTGAGCCGAACCACCTCTTTAGAAAACAAAGAAATGCATATCGTAAAGGCAAGATAGTGAAGAAGGGACCACCAAAACGGTTTGAAGTGGAAGATAACATCAACTGGCATGACGTTCTAGCGGAGGAGGGGTACATTACAGGCTTTGGTAAGGAGCATCATTGGACTCATAAGTGCAGAATATATAACCTTCCGTATGCAAAAGACTTGAAGCAGCCTCACAACCTCGATCTGATGTAACAAGAGAAAAATATGTGCGAGGCAGTCCTAAACACAAATTGGGATATCCCACAGAAGACTAGAGATAACAGCAAAGCTCGAGAGGACTGCGCTTTGATATGTGATAGACCAGAGATGAACCTCGATGAGAATGGGTTGAAATCTTGGGCAAAGTTCTGCCTCACACGTGCGCAAGTAAGACAGATTCTAGTCTGGATTAAGGAAAAGGTGAAGTTCCCAGATGGTTATGCGACAAGCCTTCGTCATGCCGTTAGTATGGAGTAATGCAAATTAAATGGAATGAATGCCCACGACTATAAAGTATTCATAGAGCTTCTTTTTCCTGCCGTATGGTGTGGATATGTTGACGACGCTATTTGGAGAACATTGTCAGAGCTAAGCTTTTTCTATAGAGAGCTGTGTGCAAAAGAGATATCCGCGTCGAGGATGGAGGAATTGGAGAAGGAGATTGTTGTGATTGTTACAAAGCTTGAGAAAATTTATATTGCTAGGTTTTTCAATTGCATGCAATATCTCTTGGTGCATTTGCCATACGAAGCAAAGGTTGGTGGTCCGGCGCAGTTCAGATGGATGTATACAGTCGAACGAATGATGAAAAATATAAGAGTGAATGTGAAGAACACAGCACTAGTCGAGGGAAGTATTGCCGAAGCGTGGCTGACTCAGAAAATCGCTTACTTCACCAAAAAAATATTTTGTGACAAGAAATAAGGTACATATGCCTCAACCGAGATATATAAGAAAGCATGACGTATAACAACACGAGGCGGAAGAGAAGCGTAGGTGGGCGGAGAGAGGAGGATTTGAAGCGGCTGGAGGCAATCCAGAATCAGAACTACATGATGTATCAATTCATGTATCAGGTAATTAAATGTTAAATAGCTGTATTTACATGCATATTTCACATTCTAGCATATCCTATATCCACATAGATTCCAGGGGGATGGATCATCTAGCCAGGCGCCCCATCTGCCACCTCCACCGAATTATGTCTTCATGCAGACCCCGGGGGCCCCAGCGACACCCACAGCCGGTCCCAGCCCTTTGCCGCCGGCCTCGATCCCTTGGTTACACTTCCCCCTGCACCGGCGCCTTCTCCTAGGGTAATTCGTTTTTTCTAGTTTTCACAACTTTTTTATATAAGCTTGCAAATTTACATGTAAATTCAAATTGTGATTTCGTCCAATCTTACAGGTGTGTGCCTCGGCTACTTCTGCGGATGCGGAAAATACTCCACATGCAGGGGATTGATTCTGGTGCCACACAAACAGCCGCTGAGCAGATTGTTGAGGGGTTCTTCGCCGACCATTTCGATGGTTCGCAGAACCATTAATGTACTTTTTATTTCTGTTTCTGTCAACTACGAACATCTTGTGACTTTGGACTGCTCGTGTGACCTTTATGTATGTTTATATGGACTTTTGGACTTGGATAACGATGTTTTGGTTTATTGTCGACAATTTGTGGATTTGAAGCTATGTCAATGTGTGTATGTGCTCGAAATTGTGGTGCGGACCACCAAATTATGTGTGGATATGTTGAGGGGAATTGGGGATATAATTATTAAATTGAGATTTTAAATGAATTATCAGCAATTTTTTCTGCTGGCCAACTGTTTGTGTCGGCGGCCATTTACTGGGCCGACGACACAGGTCGCCAGTAGCGCAGCCAGGAGGCAGAATCAGTGTCGTCGGCCGAAGACAAGGCCGCGGACAAAAATTTTTCCATGTGGCTTGTCAAGATTGGTCCGTGGGGCCCACATGGGAGAGCGCCGTCTGCCGTCAAGGAGATCTTGTGATGACGGCTGATAAAGCCGCTGACAAAGGTCCTCACCAGAGGGGCTGTCCTGGGGGTTTAGTTTGTCGTCGGTTTTCTACTGGGCCGTCGACACAGCACTCTGTGTCGTCGAACCTTTGTCGGCGGACCTTTGTCGTCAGCTGGCTGACGACAAAGACTTGTGTCGTCAGTTTTATGCCCTGTGTTGACGGTATAAGCCGTCGATTGTTGTCGCGATTCCAGTAGTGGTTTTGCAAGAAATTTGATGATACCTTTATATGCCTAAAGAATGGCTCAGATTTTTTTACATATACTACCCACAAACACAAGAATATGCTTCGCATATTCCCTACAATACTCCCCGCATATTCCACTCTTACAAGCCCACTTGGGCGCACACAGGATGCAGCCGGTTCAACCCAACTATGAAGTTTCTGACACCCGCGATCCACCTACCTCGTCTCGGTCCCACTTACTAGTTGCGGTCCATCTTCCACACTATCTGTGCAACCACAAGTCTTAGTCTGATCATCTCACGCAAACTCATCATCGCCTAAGACCCCCAAACCTTTAGTTCGCATCCACCACATGTTGTCAATAACAATCGACCTAGACATGTGCCAAAATGATTAGTCCGAAACCGTCCACTCACTGTTGTCACCTGCAAGGTTAGTCCATAATCATTCATGTTCAAGACACACATGGACCCCAAAATATTGCATCGAAAAGCGTGCACAACGGTGCAACTTTAGCCAAAGATAGTCCACGGGACCCAGTCTAGTGGCATGACCCCAAAATCATTCAAACGCACAAACTTTATCAATGTCATTCATCACAACATGGAGTGACCTTGACATGGTCTCACATCCCCTATAGATATGCGGATCCATGTATCTTGGATTGCCAGCTTTCCCAGCAACTATACTATGTACAATAGGATAGTGTAGTTGATGTGAAAGAGTATCAACCCTTGAGTTGTATGGTATCTAGGTCCTCTACGAAGGTGAACTCGTATATCTAGCATTTTCCAGCCTTCCTAGCACAAAGGTGTACAAACTACAAAAAATGATCTTTCTTGTAATGACCTTTCTGTGATGAACATTATGAACTAAGTACAGACTTAGTCCATTGATCTTAATTTTCCTTCATGCACTACTATAGCTTGTTAAGAGTAATCAAAAAACTTAGAACCGTCTCCGAACTCAAGCTATGCTTCTTCCGATGAGCACCTGACATATCTGAAAGTTTTTTCATTGCATCCTTCTTAAAATTGCATGCCTACGGACAGTCGAGCTTCTTTTCTTCACCTTTTTGAAGGGTTTATGATGCTTTCGCATATATTGCAATGGTGATCAAACCTGCTCAAAATCTCATTCAAACCATTAGTCCGTTAATTGTTTTGTCATTAATCACCAAATCTCTTAGGTGCCTAGATGCACTTTCACTAGGTCTAGTTGGATCCGTTCCTGGGGTTAGCTCGTTAGATCTTGCCCATTGCCACTGCCGCCCACTTCTTCCCCACGGCAGTCTACATCGCGCTTCCTTTACCATCTCCCCAGTGTCTCCCTCACACTCCGCAAGCCCGCTACCCCTTGGATCTCACCACAGGCGACCTCCCGCACTGCGTGCTACCTTGCATCGTGGCCGTTGTTGCCAATCTTCTTTTGCCGGGCCACATCCACCCCCGTGTCACCCTTCCTTCCTCTACCCCACCGCCCATCTCCCATGGCCGGAACTGCCGCCGCCTTGATCCCTTATGCTGGCTCACTTCTCTGTTCGGCTTGGTCATAGGCCAACCAGTCCACAACGGGCGATGCCTCGCCCTTGAGTCGTGACACGTTCCCCTGTTGGGCCTCCTTCCCTGTTCCATTGCTTGGCCCTGAGTTAGCCCACTCCGCATGTTCTGCTGTCATTTTGCCGGACTGAACTATGCAGGGCGGCTCGAGTTAATTTTATGAAATTATCCCCAGCTCTGTCAATTTGTAAAATTTTTATATTTAATTTGTAACTCCAAAAAATATGTGATAAATTCTAAAATGTTTATAGCGACCAATGGATTTTTGCCAACGCAGCGGATGACTCATCTCACTGTGCTGGTCAAGGCAAGTGCTGAACGTTTGCTACCTATGTTTATAAAATTCTTTGTTAGAATTTCCAATTTGCATGCCTATGTTAAATTTAAATTGCTACTTAGTAAGTTAGATAAACCATGTGATATTGACCTTGCTAAAATATCCCATGTTGCTATAGGATTACTATTATTGCTGAATTATTATCCTCTCTTGGTTAAGTTTCGTTCATATATAGAATTGCTTAGATTAATTAGCATTATTTTACTCTGCATATGTTGTTGCATTATTGTTGAAATGTGAATTTTAATAGACATTCCAAATGTCATGTTTTCATTATACACATATATTTTCCTTTTCCACTTCTCACTTCCACACATTTTTTTTAGATGTTTACTTGCACTTTCAAGTGATATAATAATGAAGACTATTTAGTTCTCAACTAATATATAAATTACATTTAGATGGATGTCTATCTCTGCTATTTGCATGTACCCTTCTTTCTGTTCATATCCGTAGGATGCACTATGTATCAATCAATAGAAGTTTTATATTTTGTGAACATGGTTTTGTCCAAAACCATGTATGTTGTTCCTTTTTTCAGTAGTGGCTCATATTTCAAATTTTGGATCATGCTAATAACAATCTCAAAGCTTCAAGCCACCGAAATTTTCCAATTGGTTAATTAATGCACCACAAGTCCACAACTGCTATGCAAGTCATCAGAATGCAATAACTGTAGTGTCTTTCTTGCATTTAGGTTTATCATATTGCCGCTACTATGATTGGGTGGAATTCCCATGGAATCAAGTTTGGCTTTTTGAGTTCATTTTATATTTAGGTATTTTTAATGCACCATTAGCTGGATGTCATCATTCACCAAACTTTACGAATCTCTATATTTTATGTTGTTATAATTTATGTGTTCCTTTCATGACTTGCATTCGGTCGACGTACCGGGATTGTATTAGTTATTTATCTTTTGGGACTGTCTATTGGACAGTCGACTGAAAAAATACTAGAAGTTTAAATTGACACATACATCCATCGGCCACTGAGCCCACCAATACAACAATCCAGATTGTTTTCATCAGCCAGGTACTGATGTAAATAAGGCAAAAACTGATGTAAATAGCTATTTACATCAGCCTGCTGATGTTAATAGGCTGATGTAATGCCGTTGATGTAAATACAACTAACAGTCAGAGCCTGATGTAAATAAGTGCCACGTCAGCATATGTTGTTGTCGCACTTATTTGCATCAGCCTTGCCTGATGTAAATAGTTTAAAAAATTCAGCAGCATTTTTGTTGATTTATTGTAATTTCAAATACATTTCATAAAATCAATTCACAGCATATAATATCCACAATTCATAGTTCATAACATGCATAATTCACATCCATCAACACATGATCATACGACCAATTCACACAAACATCCATATATCCTCACATATAAAGGTCACACATCCCCAAATCCATATATAGTTGTAAGGCAAGATGACAATTCAACAAAAGAGTGCAACAACTTCATACAAAAGTCACGTTCGGCATACAACTCGAAGTATCACAAATGCAACAAAATGCTTTCATTTGGAGGAGTGGCATCCTGAGGAGTACCGCTGAAGCGATGACCACTACCGGCATCACCTCCAGAAGTAAGGACGATGCCAACTGAGGGAGAACTTCTCACCGAAGCATTGTTGCCTAGATCAACATCTGGATTGTTGACTTGTTGATTACCTTCAACACCGGCCACTACAAGAAAACTAGCCTACAGCAACATACTCATATGGTGTTATATGTACGCATATGTGTTGCAGGCATCAGCAGCATCACATAACGTAGGTGTTGTTATAGGTGGTGTTGCTAGCTCTATTCTGCATCACAAACTATATATGGTGCAATATGTTCATATATGTGTTGCTAGCTAGCAACATGCATTTAGCATCACATGTATGCATTAAACTGATAGTATCTGACAGCATCACTTAAACGGTCTATTACAACATCATTAAGCGCAGCGCGGGGTGGGGCTGCGCGCGGCGCGGGGAGGCGCGGGGCGGCGGCGGCGGCTGAGTGGCGTCGCGAGGTGGGAACCCTAGTTGTGGTGTGTGTTTTGGGATGGATAAGGTGCTGGTTAGTATAAGTTATGGGAATATATTTACATCAGCCTATTTACATCAGCTGGGCTGATGTCAATAGTCCATTTACATCAGCTAGTATGTGAAATTTTTTAAATATTACCGCGGCCCTGCTTGGTGTATTTACATCAGCCTGGCTGATGTAAATAGCCCTATTTACATCAGCTATGTATTTACATCTGTCTGTCTGACGTAAATAGCCTTATTTACATCAGCCTAAAGAAATTGATGTAAATAGGCTCATATTTACATCCGCTCTATGTAAGCTGATGTAAATATTTTTGGCTGATGAAAACAATTTGGATTCTTATAGTGCACCACGCAGCATGAATCGCAACACACCCATCCGGTGGTGTAGAGTAGGGCTAGCAATCTGGCTCGCAGCTCGTGAGCAGCTCGTAGCTCACTCGGTTTTGACTCGGCTCGGGCTTGGCTCGTAGGCCAACGAGCCCGAGCTCGAGCTTTTTTTCCAGCTCGGTCAATTAGCGAGCCGAGCCGAGCCTAGGGCTAGCTCACTCGTGGCTCGCTCATGGCTCGTGGATTTATGGGTTTCTAGGTATTAGTTCATCTCATACCACTTGTCATTGATCCATCCACTTGTGTATGGTTGGACATACCCCTAATATACGTCGAAAAAAAGCTCTCAAAGTCTCATCTTAAAGGCGATCCTCCATCGAAACCACTGAAACACCCTTTCTTCAAACCTCAAAGAGCACAAATTAGGCTGTTCATCAGGCTCGCGAGCGCTCACGAGCAGGACTGAGCTTTCAACGAGCCCGAGCCGAACTTTTTTACAGTCGACTGAAAAATACTAGAAGTTTAAATCGACACGTACATCCATCTGCCACCGAGCCCACCACGTAGCGTGAATCGCAACACACCCATCTGATGGTGTAGAGATCAACTGAAAAGAAAGAAAAAATTAAGTTGACTGTTAAGTAGATTTTTCGTTATCATTTTAAGATTTCTTATCACAACTGCTAACTCAAATTGTCTTATAAAATCATCCTTTACATTTTATATATTGCTCTGATTTCTTTTTTCTTTTATAGTTTGGTTGCATGGATATTTAGTAATATAATACTCCCTCTGTTCTTTTTTATTTGATGCTTTTGATTTTTAAGCACGCTTTTGACCATTTGTGTATTAATTATTAAAAAACAATGTAAATATCATTTATTTTATTGTGATATGTTTTATCATGAAAGGTACTTTAAGCATGACTTATATTTTTGCATGTTTATACTAAATTTTTGAATAAAACAAATGGTCAAAGACGTGTACAAAAGTCAAAGCGTCAATTTTTTTTAAAAAGGGGAGAGTATAAAGTTGGTACGTGGAGCTCCAAATATAGCCACACAGGCAGCCCCCCGAGCGGGTTACTTCGCTGGCTCCCTCGCATGCATGATGCATCGTTCCCTAATACTCCCTCCGTTTTTTTTTATTTGACGCCTTTGACTTTTTGGTACATCTTTGACCATTCGTCTTATTCAAAATTTTTGTGCAAATATGTAAAAAAGTAAGACATATTTAAAGTACCTCTATTGATAAAACAAATCACAACAAAATAAATGATATTTACAAAAATAATTTGAATAAGACGAATGGTCAAAGGCGTGTCAAAAAGTCAAAAGCGTCAAATAAAAAAAAACGGAGGTAGTAATTAAGCTACTGCAGTAAATATATATGTTGGGTGATAAGCTTTCCACTCGTTGTATTCTAGATTCTATAGTCTTTGCGCTAGTTGGCAGCCGACGCCGAGCTAGGGCTAGACGACTGCGTCGCCTCCGTCGCATGGCTGGTCCACGAGTACGATCCCACGGTGGTGGGCTCGCTGACGCCTGCGTACTTCATGGTGGACGGGCCGAACGGCTGCAGGTAGAAGGCGACCGGCATCCGCGGCGGCAGCACCGGCATCCTGAACTTCCTCGATTGCAGCGCCTCGGCGGCCTGCCGGATCGCCGGCCGCGCCTTGGGGTCCGGGTGCGCGCACCACAGCCCGACCGCCACCACCCGCTCCATCTCCCACCGGTCGAACACGCCGCGGAGCCGCTCGTCGGTGGCGTCGAGGGCGGCGCCGGCGCCGTGGAGCTCCCACGCCCACTCCACCAGGCGGAACACCTCGCCGCCGCCGGCCGGCGGCGGCTCCATGGGCCGCCGTCCGCACGCGACCTCCAGCAGCACGACGCCGAAGCTGAAAATGTCGGACTCGGTGGAGGCCTTGCCGGTGATGACGCACTCCGGGTCGAGGTACCCCGGCGTGCCGGCCACCGCCGTCATCGTCTGCAGGCTCATGCCGTGGTCGATGAGCCGCGCCAGGCCGAAGTCGCCCAGCTTGGCGTTGAAGGACTCGTCCAGCATGATGTTGCTCGGCTTGATGTCCCCGTGGACGACGCACTGGTCCCATTCTTGGTGGAGGTACAGCACGGCGGAAGCCAACCCAAGAATTATGTTATACCTGATAAAAATTAAGGACATGATTTAACGGTTTTAAAAAATATAAAACAATTTATTCATTTCAAAATATTAAAACACCTTGTAATTTATTATGAAAAGGTCTTTGCCTTCTCACATATCATCGGCATGCATGTTTTGGAAACTAAATTAATTGCAATAGCGAGTTAGTCAAAGTGATTTCTCAATTGTGAACATCAGTCACCAATGTTCTTTTAATCTTATCAACAGCAGTATTGACATGTCAAAGGTGGTTCCGCTGAAGTTTCACCCACATTTTTACATAAACAATTTTATTAAATCTAAGTTAAACAATATATATATTCGAGTTACTAGCAATTTTACATCCTCATAGGAATTTTTAAGCATTGCGTTAGTTGTTCTAAAATTTTTGTCTTAACTTTGACGTGCACTAGTGGTGGGAGTTGGGCCGTGCCGTGCCGGCCCGGCCCGGGCCCGTCGTGCCTCGGGCCGGTGCAAAACGGGCAAGCACGGCCCAGTCAGCACTTCGGGCCATGCCGGACAGGCACGTACTGCCAAAATCTAGGCCCAGCACGGCCCAAAAGCACGGCGGGACGGCTTCGGGCCGGGCCGGCCGGAGCACGGCACGAGTAAGAAAACAACAGGCAAAATAATTTTTTAGAAATTCATACGTTGCTCAAATGAAAAAGTTGTTTATATAAAAACGATGCGTCTCGAAATTATCTACAGCTTTCGTGTTCAACCCAAATTCATCCGAGCTGCATAAGACCTCAAAAATTACGAATTACCGAGGACGGTGCCGTTGGCCTAAAAGCAGGCAGCGACAAAAATATTTTTTATAAATTCATACATTGCTCAAATGAAATACTTGTCTACATAAAAAATATGCGTCTCGACATTATCTACAACTTTTGTATTGAACAGAAATTGATCTGAGCAATGAAAGACCACCCAAAATATAAAATACTGACCCGTGCCTCTATTCGGGCCTAGCCGGCCCAAGCACGGCCCGTACAGTAGGGCCGGGCCGGGCGGCACGCCGTGCCTGGTTTTCAGGCCGGGCCCGGCACGCCATTTCGGACCGTACCAGCCCAGCCCATCAGAAATTGTGCCGTGCCGGGCCGCGGGCTTGAAAAATCGGACCGTGCCCGTGCTAGCCCACCTGGCCCGACCCATTCTCCCAGCACTAACGTGCACATAATACGGCAAATATTTTTCACCGCTAATTAGTTGTAATGACAAGTCTTCGTGTATCATTTGTTTGGTATAGTTTGACGGCAATCGTAATAATGGCACTTCCATCGTCTTCTTTCTTCTAAATTGATAAGACTAAACATGTCGTAGTACAAGTAGAAACAAAAGATAGCAACCTCGTGATTTGAAAATTTTAAATAATTACATTCATATCGCCATCCATTGTTGAATGCAATTTTATCTTATCAGAAATTGTATATACAAATACTTCTAAGTGTACGTGTCTTATGAATTCAGGATGTCTAATCAACATCGTTTCAACCGTATTGAGTTATATTGACAGTGAAAGGCTAGAAGTTTTGGCCACGAATGTTACATCACAGAAAAAAACAGAACGGAGGGACACTTTAAAAATTAGCCAATAAGCATGGAATTTGTTCACCCCATAAGTGAGAAAAGGTCGTTTTGTCGAAGTAATTAAGAATGCCAGCGATGGATATGGTTTGGATATGTATAATCGAGCACTAGTGCAAAAATCGTTATCAGTGACAATTGTAACAGGCACCAGTATCGGTTTTTGAACCGTTACGAACAAACTGTCACAGATGAGTATCCAGCATCTATGTCAGGTACATAAATCAACACTAATAATTTCTCGCTGTTGGTTCGTTGTTAAAACTGTCGTTAATACTTTTTTGACGATTCTAGCCACGAACTGCCAAAGATAGTCCTCGGCATTAGAGAAGCTTTCTGGCTAAAACTTGTTGGGCTTTTGCCCGTACTGGGCCTGGCCCATTAGGCCCTATTGGCCAGCTAAGTGGAGAGGAGGGGCAGTGCGGCTGCCCCTGGCTTGAGCTGGGTCGGGTTCGTCCCGAACCCTAGCTGATGGTGGCGGCGGCGGTCGTTTGGAGCTCCCCGACGAGTGCGGAGCTGCGCGCGCGTGCACGGGTGGCCGTGGTTCTCGGGGTTGTTGCGCCGACGTCACTTATATGGGGAAGTCCCTCTCCTATCTCTTGGCTATCGGTTTTCCCGTTGGTTTCCCCTCTTTCTCTGACCTCAGGTGCTTCCGTTGCTGCTGCTGTTCGCCGGAGTTCCGGCGTGCTTGCTGCTGGTGTGACCTCCTGTGGTGCCTCCTCCCTTGTCTCTGGTACCCATAGGCCATGGGGTGGTCGCCGTATTGCTGTGTTGCTCCTTGTGGTCCTCGGGTTCTTCTCCTCGACTTGTCCGTGGTGGGGAGTGACGGCATCGTATCTCCGATCCTTTTCGCTGGTGGTGCTACGTAGCACAGCGATCTCATTTTTGGGTTAGTGCCTTCTACACGCTTTGCCACTGTTTGCTTCGTTGCCGACTCGGATTCGGCACACCGTTAGTATTCGTGTTCTTCCTCTTTTGTGCAGCAGGCCGATTGGGCATCTGGGGACCTATTCTTTGAATAGAGGCCGATCCCAATCTGGGTATTTGCACTGTGATCTTGTGGGCTTAGTATAATGCTCGATGATGATTGCATAAACTGAGAATTATCTATAATCTGTTTAGGTTCTTGTGCAGTGTGTTCGACACTGCTTCTAGATTATTTTGTGAGAATTCATCATTTGTTTATGCTGCTGCCACTGTATTTAGATTGTTGTTCAACTAGTTGTTAGATTTACATCTAATTGGAGAATTGATATTGCTACATGCTTTGTCCATTACTAGTTGACTTCTGTTTTGTACTGTACTGTGTTCAGTGACATTCTATCACTGTTTTGATTTGTTTAGTACTGCTGGACGGCTAAGTTATTGTTTCTAAATCAGTGGCAGATTTGCATAGTGTGCTTTACATTGAATTCTCTAGAGCAGTGCTGTTCATCTATTACTTAGACCTAAATTTCAGTTTATTATCTGTGATATTAAGCCATCTTTAATCATTGGAAGGCTAACTTGATTAGCAACCCGTTAAAGCAATCTGAGAGCAAATTCTTTTCAGTTAAATCTGAGCTTTATGCTGATTTCGTTGAGTTCATCTGGTACCATGTTTATTGAGTTATTGCTAATCTTGGATTTATATGCCTTTTCGCATAATCTTGTAGAATTCATGATTTTGACTTTAATTCATGGTATTATTGTTGTTTGTGCTATATTCAGTGTGAATTACTTGAGTAATTTACTTATACCACAATATTTGCAACAGAACTATCACCGATGCTCTCATCTTGCCCTTCGACTTACGAACCGGCACTAACAACTTTATCAGGAACGGTTCGCGATGAATCGCTGACATACCAATAGTCCAACACATATGAGATAGTTTTGATGTAGTGGAGATTGTTTGAAATGAACCGAATATCGACAGTTTTGGCTACAAATGCAAATCTCACATCACAAAAAAAGAAAAATAGATCGAGTGACATTCAATATTATCCATAACAATGGAATCTACCCCCGTAGCAAGAAAAAGTCGTTATTAACTATTAAGTCAACGAAATTAATTTAAGAATACGATTGATGGATATGCACGATGTGACAAGGATGCATGCGCGCAAGGCGTACCTCATTGGCCACGTCAAAGTCTCCTTGCCGTGGAGGTAGCCGTCGAGGCTGCCGTTGTGGACGAGCTCGTAGACCAGCAGAAGCCGGCGGCGGCCGTGGCACCAGCCGATGAGCTGCACGAGGTTGCGGTGGCGCAGCCGGCTGATGACGGTGACCTCGGACCTGTACTCCTTCCTCCCTTCCAGCGACGCCCCCCTCGCGAACACCTTGATGGCGACGTCGCGGCCTAGCTCCTTCACGTGGCCCCGGTACACCGACCCCGACCCGCCCTGCCCCAGCTTCCCCTCCTCCGCGAACTCCCTCGTCGACGCCGCCAGCTGCGCGTAGGGGATCGGCCGGGGCCCCGCGCCGGACTCGAACTCCTCGCCGTTGACGTCCAGTCCGGAGTCCTCCTCCTCCTCCTCCTCGTCGAGCCGCTGCCGGCGCCTCCTGCCCGCGCGCCAGACCAGCGCCGCCATGGCGAGGAGTAGCAGGAGCGCCAGCGCGGCGGCGGCGGCAGCCACCCCGGCAGTAAGCTCCCGGGTGAGCTTCTTGGCTGGTGAGGTGGACGGTAGGGAGCTGCCGTTTGTCACCGTCGCCAGAGTCGAGCGGAAGCTGCAAGAGAGCACGGTGTGGTTGCCGACGAGCTTGTCGCCGGTCGCCGCCGAGAAGCCGAGGGTGACCTGCTCTGGCAGGAGGTTTCGTAGGTCGACGGCGGCGGAGAGCGTGTAGGTGGCAGTGCCGGCGCTCAGCGCGACGTCCAGCCTCCCCGTGGTGTTGTCGTAGTCGACTGTCGCCGACATCACGCCGGCGTCGACGAGGCCGTCGTCCGGGAGGACCTTGTAGTGCCCGCGCGAGTCGACGCTGTTCACGTCGACGCCGATGTGGCGGCCGCTGGGGTCCCACGAGTCGCGGTGGGTGTCGAACTCCACGGCGACGAAGCTGGCGTCACCTGAGACATTGACCGTCGCGTTCGCGGCCGCTAAGCTCTCGTCGTAGAGGCCGAGGCAGCCGTCGTAGGACTCCTGCGGCAGGTTGGCCATGAACGGCGCGAGGAAGAATGTCATGCCGTGGCCCACGGTGCCGGTCCGGTTGGGTAGCGAGGCGATGCTGAAGTTGAAGCTCGCCGAGAAGCTCGCCGCCTCGCCGGTGGCCGCGTCCCAGAGCTGGAACGGCTGCCGGTGCAGGACCCGCCCCCTGGCCCGGGCGGCCGACTCGTCGCCGAGAAGCTCGATCCTGCCGTCGTGGCTGATTCTCGCGTCCGCCTCCTCCTTGAACTGACTGGTGTTGAAGGCGTCGTAGCTGAAGGAGAGAGCGGCGACTTGCCGGACACCGACGCCGACGGAGAGGAGGAAGAAGTAGCAGACGAGTAGATTAGCCATTGCAGTTGATCCAAGCCTTGAGGATTGCAGTACCACAGGAGCAGCACACAAATGGACTGCACCTAAAAATGCTCGAGTATTCTACTATTCTCATATGGGTCCCAGACAAGAACCCTTTGTACGTTTTTTTTAAAAAAATGTTATTAGACGGTTGAAACCGTATAGGCGTTTCATGCTGTTGTGTTTTACTGGTATTTTATGTATGTTTTATACGGTGTTTTATGAGCATATTATGTGTGGTATATTTTATTAATATTTTTATGCGGTGTTACATGATTATTTCATATATTATAAGATGATACGGACACGACGTTTTCCGTTTCGACGGAAAACCTGTCTACTGGTTGCCCTCTGATTTTTCTCCCATCAAAATGGCATAAGTCGCATCATTGCGAGCAACATCCAGGTGCAGAATTCGGCCGAATTTTGTACGTTACTAGCAGGCCGGATTGAATATTTGGCCGTATATAGAGATTCATAGATTAGTCAATGCTACCTCTCCACTTTTTTAGTCGGCGTGATTATGTTAAACAACGACATTACTGGCTGTAGTTTAAAGTTGTTTATACGAGTGTAAATCTTAATTAGTCAACGCAAAAAATCACAAGATGTAGGAGAAGATTTTTTATTGCTTTTCTCACATGTACATAACAGATAGACTCCTCTCCAATCACTACTAGGCTGTTTGGTTGCCATCTCAGTTGAACCAGGTTGTATGAGCTGAGCCAGGCTGGTTGGAGCCAGGCTGAGATGATGCAAATGGTTGTTGTTTGGTTAGGTGTATGAGATTGTACAAGCTGCGTAGAGATGTTGTTTGGTTGACTGCACTAAGGAGAGAATGGCATGGAGAAATTCAAAAGAGGGATGAAACGTTTTTAAAAATAAATTCGTTAGGACAAGGGTTTGACCAACAATTACTCCATTAATATGTCATTTATATGACACAAAATCATACTCATATGTAAGTACTTTTGAATACAAATCTACCAATATCAATCTTGTGTCATAAAAGTTATGTATTAATGGAGTAATTGTTGGTCAAATCTTTGTCCTAACGAAACAAAATACGCCCTATAAAAAAAACGGAGGGAGTACGTTACTAGCAGACCGGGTTGAATATTTGGCCGAATATATAGAGATTCATAGATTAGTCAATGCTACGTCTCCACTTTTTTAGTCGGCATGATTATGTTAAACAACCACATTACTGGCTGTATTTTAAAGTTGTTTATATTAGTGTAAATCTTAGTCAACGCAAAAAATCACAAGATGTAGGAGAAGATTTTTTATTGCTTTTCTCACATGTACATAGCAGATAGACTCCTCTCCAATCACCACAGGAATCGCTCGGAATCTCGACGGCTACTGAAGATTTCAATGGCTAGACCTACGCAATCGAGATTGGCCACTTATTCTCGACGGCCAGGCTTAAGCCGTCGAGACAGCCTGCCGGTCTCGATGGCTTAATCCTGGCCGTCGAGATTAGTTTGCTCCAGGCTGCCTCAGTCACATTTTTGGCTTTTCGCTTGCGCGGGAAACCATCTGTATCGACGGCCATATCCAAACTATCGAGAGAAAGGAACCGATCGACCCCTCCGATGGTCGATGGGCCGAGACATATTAGGCTAGCCCATTTTCTCTATTTGAATCTTTAAAATTGTTTTATAATTTACAGTCATGTTTATTTCCTTAGTAAATCTTTAAAAGTGTTTATAATTTATAAGAATGGGTGGAACATTCTTATTTTTCAATGAAAATCTAAATAAACTCACAAAATAAAATCATGTTATTTTTTATTTTAGTTATGCTTTTTGTTGTACGTAATGTGTCGTGTAATATGTATATATATGTTTAAAAATTATAGATTGCATAGAAAATATTGTAAAATGTTACAATTTGTAACATTAGAGTGCAATGTTGTTTATACATCAGTATTTGGATAGAATGGTGAATACTTGAAAAATGATGTGTACATCTCAAGTGTATTTCATACAACTCACCAAAATGTTGGCTAAACCTAACCGATATGACCCCCTACACATGGACCTGTAATTTTGAACATAATTTCGTCGTAAAAAAATTTATGGTGCTGTATGTTCATGTGTTAAGCAAGACTAGCCAACATCCATCAAGAAAATATTTTTTGAATTATTTAAATAAATGAAAGAAACTCGGTTGACCATCGAAATGGGTACGCAGTGCCAGCCGTCGTCTGTCTCAATGGCCTATGAAAAAGCAGTCGAGACAGATAGTCTATCTCTAAGGTAGCCAACGGAGACCCTCGAGACAAATTAGTCTCGACGGCTTCTCAAGTTTAGCCGTCGAGAACATGTCGGTCCACTCAACTAGCCAATCAGACAGGCCTGGGAGTCTGGGACCACATGACAGAACGACGGCGGGATTTGTTCGCAACGGCTAGCGGCCGTCGAGCTTGCCTGACAACTCACGCCGTCGTCGCCCTGCCCGGTTGCCCTCGTCGCCTCGGCCACCGTCGCCACCCCGCTCGATGGTGAGTAGCGGCTTGAGGAAGGAGATCGGCGAGAACCACGACACCCTCCGCTTCGGCGTCAACACCGGCGTCATGGGTGCCCTCGTGCCGCCGCACCGGCTCCAGGCCACCATCCAATCGATACCGCGCCTGCCTGTCGCCCTGTCCTCTCGGTTTGTTCCGTTTCTTCAAAACCCTAATGCTGAATCCGATGCTTCTGTGCGCTTGCGCGCAGGAGGCCAAGTACTGGGTGGAGAAGAAGTGGTTCGTGTTGGAAGCAATCTACCGATCCGCGTTCAACATCCGCAAGGATCTCGATGCCCAAATCCTTTCCATGTAGTTCACTGCCCACCTTCTCTCCCTAGAAATTTCGTTTTTATGATGTGTTTTCGGAATCAAGAGTCGAAAGTAGTTGATGCGGGCATTAGCAAAGTCTAAGCGCTATCGTCTCATGCCATTGGAATTGTCAAGTCCGATGGGAATTTTGGGTGAATTTCCTGAAATTTGAGTGATCTTGCTCTGAGCACGAGATATTTTTTTGTTTTTATTTATATTTTCTAAAAAACACGATATGTGTTTCATTGATATTTTGCAATTTGTGGTGAAATGCGTGCTTCCCTGCATTGGATAACCATTTGAGCAACTAGTTTACTCGTGTTAGATGTCATTCATGCTAGAAGAAGTAGGAACGAATTGAGCTAGTGTGGAATTGTGGAATCGTGGAACCTACATATAAGATGTTAACAGTACTATCTTCTCATGGATTTTGTTTATTGTATTTGTTTGCTATCTGTGACAGTTTTTCCTACATGCACAAACAGTTCAGGTTTACATAATTAAGTACAGAACAATATTTGACTTGAGATCCTAATTTGAAAATTGATATGTGGAAGTTTTTGTAAAATTTTCACCATGCTATAAATCCTGATTTGATACTCATACTATGTAGTTTTATATGCCCTATGTTGATAATATTTTGTCGAAGGACTCTATATAACAAAATAAATAATTAACTGTACATGTTCAAGAGTGCTTGACATTCCTGGTTCAGTATTTCCTGCTTCTTGTGGACTCTTAGTGGATGGAATAATGTTTACACTAATTGCCTTCTACAAGTCCCCTGTTATGCTTTTCAAAGGTGGAAGCGGTTAATCGAAGATCTAGTTGGCAGAGAAGGACCTTTTCTTGAGACAGCCTGTGTGCCATTTGCTGGTCTTGCTATTCTTCACTGGCCATTTGCTGTTTTAGGAGACTTTCTAGCCTCCATCATCTCAAGTGTTCCTCTAGGTGTATACGCTGCTGCTGTGGTTTATCAGTTGCATAATACTATATCTCAGGTATAGCTGATTTAACTTGTTAGCACTGAAATCATGAAGCTTACCATTGAAGTCTTGTTGATCTGTCAAGAATCCTCACTTTTCTTGAGACCATCCTATGTAATATCATCAGTGTTACAAATGTACTTGACATGGCATCCGGATTTTTCTTTCGTAGCTATAAATATTGTATTGCATATTTTCATACCCTCCTTATTAGGGATGGCAATAGGTACAAACCCGCTAGGTATCACTGTCCCAAACCCATACCCGCGAAGAAAAAATATGTCCACTAAAAAACCCATACCCATGATAGGTACGAGTTTTTGCCCGTGCCCATACCCATGCGGGTTTCGGATACCCAAGGGTTAGCCATACCTGCGAACATCAACACGGAAACACTTTAACAATCAACACGTGGCGTGGGCTGCGCAAGTGGCAGGCAGGCGGCGGTGTGGGTTGGGAGGCCAGGGCGCTGGCACGTGGCTGGTGGTGGGCTGCTTCTGTGCAACCAGCACAAGCGACAAGCATACGCGGCAGTGAGGAGCCTGGAGGGCGGCATAGCAAGTGGCGGCGGCTGTGTCTGACGGCGGGGTTTTGAGAAATGCTGGCGGCGGCTGTGCTAGTACAAATATGCAAATAGCACTAGGTGTCTGTGTTGCCACTGGCCAGGGTGGGATGGTTAGGGTTTGGAACATGGAGATAGGCTAAACATGTAGATATATTTAAGGCCTATTTAGTATTTACTATGGATGGTTGGGTTTATATTTACCGATGGGTTTGCGGGTTTGATAGTACATGACCATACCCATACCCATGTACCTGCTAGGTTTGTGTTTTGACCTATCAGCAAACCCATGGATAAAAAAATTAGTCCAAACCCATACTCTCATAAAACAAAAACCCGTCGGGTTGCGGGTAATGGGTACCCATTGCCATCCCTACTCCTTATGTTAGCCCTTCTGAATAATGCAAGCGAAACTGAACAATTATTTTACATGCTTAGGTTTAAATATTGGAAAAAAGAACCTTCCTCACAGAGTGGTTCACCATCAAGGCCTGCCTCATTCAAGGATAAGAATCGTGGGAAGAAAGCCCCATCTCGTGTTTAAGGGTTTCTTTGATAGCTTGTTTAGATTTAGTTTTTGTTGGGATTGCAACTTTTGTTATTTTTATATACACCATTCACTTTATTTTCTAAAAATAATTTTTTTAGGACTTTGTAGAGTTTTTCTCAAAGATCTCAAAAATATTTTTTTAATAATTTATTTAGCCTTTTCATACCACTTTCAAATGTGGTCAAAATTTTCCAACAAAAACTAAACCAAAACTAAACAAGCTAACAAAGAGGGCCTAAAAGTAGCTTTCATGAATTCAATCCATTTGAGGTAATTTTTCCATGCTAAAAAACAACAGATTTTGCTGCACTTTGTTCACTATACGTAAGGATTATTGATACTGCCGTTTTATCTATACATAGCTTGCACGTATTCTATTATGTTGGGAGAGAGAGAGAACGGCAACATCTCCGACGAACTCCTCGACGAGTGGATGACGGTGCTCGTTTCGTCGATGTCCCTAGGCTCGCCCATGCCTTCGGGCATCTGCCCGCTCTACGAGTGGGAGCCTAGAGTGGCCGCGCTGCCGGCGATGGCACTACAGGAAACGAAATCAGTGTGGACAGCCGGAAACTCAGTATCGGCGGCCACAATACCGACGACACCTCCGACACTGCTTAGTGAAACTGACTTGTGGGCCTCCCTGAGGAAATCACGGTTACGTAGTCTGTGTCGGCGGCTGGAACTCATGCCGACCACACAGACCCATTCCCCTTTCCATTCCGACCATCCCTCCGCTCGATCCGAGGCATTGTTTTATGCAACGTAAGGTTTTAAGGCATGCACATTCCATAACAAGTCATTCCAAATGGTTGTCACGCCCTTTGTTGCATTTTCGACACACGGTCCCAACGCTGAGGTTGTATTAGTGCTGAGGTTGTATTAGTTTCGTAACGGACTTGTTCGGGTTAGGAATGAGCTTGTGTCAAAAGTGTACGGAAGGGCGGGAAAACCTTGTGGATTGGTATATTTTGTGTTGGGTATGCTATAAACTCTAACTTTGCATAAAGAAATTCTTCGGATCAAGCCGAGGGCGGGTCAGAAAGCGGCGGGTGCGCGGTGTCTATGGGTCTATATGGTCGGCCCTTTTTATACCGCCGACATAGGTGCTATTTGTGGTCGGCTTTCTTTATACCGCCGACATAGATTGTCGATCTGTGTATCACTGTCTTGCGGGCCCACGCTGTTGGCTGACCTGGTTTCATGTAGAAGTGTGTGGCTATGGGTCCATGTGGTCGGCCTTTTCTAGACCGCCGACATAGGTTGTTTTTGTGGTCGGCTTCCGTTATACCGCGCATAGATCTTCGTTCTGTGTATCACTGTCTTGCGGGCCCCACGCATTTGGCTGACCGGGTTTGATGTAGCAGTTGTCGGTGTAATAAATACCAGGGTACAAAGAGTCCTGAGAAGATCAAACGGGCCCCACGCGTCAGGCGGGCAAGCAAGGCCCCAGCGCGTGGGCGAGCCCCTCAGGGCGCCGGGCGAGGGCCCCACACGTCAGGCGGGCGTTCAGACCCCAGCGTGTGGGCGAGCCCCACGACATATCAGGCGTCAGGTGGGGCCCGCGTGGCAGGGAGCGTCTTGAAAGGAGTCTTCTGGGCGAAGGCTCCCCCTGCTGCGAAGGACGAGCGCATTTAATGCAACGTCACGCGCGGATAGACAGCTGAAGATATGATTACCGCTACAGTGACCTCTGCAAGTCCGAGCGGCTGTCACTGCGGCGCAGAAGAATTGACCAGCAGAGAGAAGGTTTGCTTGAGATGGCCGCCCGCGTCAGGAGGAGCAGACTGGGCCCCACGCGCAGCCTCACTGGTGTGACTGTGCGGGTCAGTGGCCACTTGCAAAGCACGCGAGGGCGGCGCCGCGCGACGCAGTGGCAGCACGTTTTCGTCTCTCCTGTCGTGTCTTGTTACTGTACCAAGGGTACTGTACTGCCTACCCCCTCGGCTCTCTCCGCCAGTTCAAAGCTTGTATAAAAGGGGTGGAGAGAGAGGGGAGAAAGGCGTTACGTTACATCGCACTCGCATTCGCGCATTGAAACACTCTGTAAACACATTCCATTCAACCACAACCAAAAAGAGCTAAGACTCAGCAGGAGTAGGACTGTTACCCGCGAGGGGGTCCGAACCTGGGTAATCCCCGTGTGTTGCTCCTTGCTGCGTCCAGCGCTCAATCGAATTAAGCTCGGCCGATCGACTAGCTACACAAAAATCTGACCAGGGGTGTGATCCGCCGTGGTTGAGCGGTGAGCACGCCGTCA